>CM041781.1:79036200-79352791 GCA_023374045.1 Limonium bicolor
TCCATTTTGGTGCCATGAAGAATCTCCATTGAAGGGGGAAAAGCTCATCTTCTTTCATATTGTCATTCTCCTTTGTTTCAAGGTAACAAAAACCAAAGAAAATCTAAGTTTCCTCTCATTTTTGTATGTGTCCGAAAATTCACCTCACGATGGTGCTTTTTCTTGCTCTCTTCATAGATTAATTCAAACTTCAAAGGACTAGGAGGAGTCCTATCTTGCTACTTAACCAAGCTCTCTTCCGAATTCCAAAGGTAATCATCAAATTTTGGTGTTTTAAGACACATATGTAAACCTAGGGTTTAACTATGAGTTTGGGTATTAAACTTAATGCTCATTACCCTTATATGTGTAATGGTTAGAAGGTTGACAAGTGATAAAAGCTCCTTGCCGATTTTCAATCAAGAAAGAACAAGAGAAAACAAGTGAGAAAACTTGGAAAACAAAGAGGTAAATGACCTCTCATAATGTAGTTTTATGTACTAGGAAATGGAGCTATACTTGCTTAATAATTAACCTAAAGAGCCAATGGGAAATGAGCTAGAAAACTATCCACAAGGTGGACTAAAAAGACATGGGAGCATTGTTGTGTGTATTCGCAGGTTGAAGGCATTTAAATGTGGAGATTCAGTGTTTAAGTTTAATGCAATTTAAGGGCCTAAGAGCCATGTTATTTAAGGGCCTAAGTGCCAAGCAATTTAAGTTTATGCACTATATTGTGATGTAGTGTAGTTTAAAGGTTTAGTTGTGTGTAAAGAACATCTCTTGTGAAGGTGAATGTGTTTGATGGTTAAAGGATGAAAAACCATATGTTTGTGTATAAGAGCGTGTATTAAGAGATTGAATGTTCTTGATTGTCTAAAGGTGAAAAACAACGTGTTTTGGTGTAAGGTGGTACAAGAGAAGCTATGGCGAAATTTAGTTGATAAACAAAAGAGTTTATGTGTTGTAATGAGATTTTATGACCTAGAAGGTACTAGGAATTTTTAAGTGTTAAGATGGTGAAAGAAAGTGAATTAAGGTGTTCTTAGGTGTTAAGATGCCTTAGGCATAGTCTTGGAGATTTAGGGAACTAATGGATGATTTCTTGATACACCAAGGTGATGGTGGAGGTGTCGTAAAGTCTTGTGCAAAGTTTGGTGAACAATGAAAGTGTAACGCCTTGTGAAGGTTTAATTATGAACTTGTGGGAAAGACTTGAGGAGTGTGTGTAAAGGGGATGAGTGTAGTGCAAATGATGTTTAAAAGGGTGGTTTAAGGTAGTGAGGGAGTACTTTGGTTAGGTGAAGTTTTAGGCAAGAATACAAGTTACAAGTGTAAGAAAAAAATGTTCTAAGTGTTAAGGACTTAGTAAAAGTTGAGTAAAAGTTTAAGGAATTTTTGGGATGTTTCGAGAGGGTTTAAGTGTGCCCAAAAGATGTTAAAACATGTGGAGAACATTTGTAAAGCATAGGAAAAAATTGGGATGAATTTGGAGTTCAGAAAGAGGAGAAAAGCACATTAGAAAATTGGTTCTGCAGTGGACCGCCCCTACGGACCGCCCTTGTGGGGAGGTCCAGTGCAGAGAAGTGAAAAAAAAAACGTGTAGCATCTGTTGTGGACCGCCCCTGGGGCGGTCCAGACCAGAGATGAAGAAAAAAATTTGTTTAAGGCTCCTAATGATGGGGGATTGAATGGTGATGGTTTTAGATGATGTTTAGGCCTTGTTTGGTGACATGTAAAGGTCTTAAAGTGTGTAAACAAATGTTAGGTTTGATGTGAGAGTTGTGAACTTAAGATCACAAGTGTAAAATTAAATATAACGGGATGACGGGGTAACTATGGGCGCATTAGACGTTAAACAAGCATGTTACTCAATGTTAATGAAAGTAATTGTAATGTTATCAGTTGTTCGAGAATTGCTCGAGGAACATAAGTGGACATGATAAAGTGGACTCCGGTGACAGGTATGGTTTTCTTGCAACCTGTGTCCTACCGGATTACACCGGCTTGTATGCCAATGTCTTTTTCTGTATGTTTGCCACGTTGTAAGATAAAACATGTAATGAGTTTACAATAATTCATTTATGTGGCGTGCTCAACTCCGAAACCATTTAACCTCAGAAGTGTTAACCTTAGTTAACTGAGTCTAGGATCACATGAGAGTTCGGTATTCGGAGCAAACGACCCGAACTATGGACGTTCTAACCACGGCTATGCGTGTGTTAATTGTGTGACATGTGTATGTGAATGTAGGGATCTCCCTTGTGTGTTTAACCCAGTTGTAATACTGTATGGTGTGTAGATGTGATAGACTCCATAGTGGGGTTCTAACTAATATCTAAAAGTAAGTATGTACTAACAGTGGTGAGGAATCCGGTTTGGCCGGTCGCGCGTTGTTTGGGAGTGGGTATCCTTCTTAGCCTTACCCTTCTCTCTGTTATGGTTGTTTCCCTCACGGGTTATGATCTCCCATTAGCTTATTCCAAAGCTTAGCTATTCTGACATATGATCGTTTAGGGGGAACATGTGTTTGTGTGGTGTGTTCGGGCCTCCAAACCCGAACCATCTTAACTTAAGTTACTCGTCCGACTATTAGGACGGTAATGAGAGTTGTTGTTATTGTATAACGAGCTTACCATGAGAGTGACACCATTCTCTAGGCTCACCAGTGAATTAACTATGTTTGGGTCGGTTCCTAAGAGGACCGTTCCCGTTATGTTATGTGATGTTGTTGTAATGCAATTCCTATTGCGATGTTTTCATGTGCACGTCGAAACGTGAAAAGTGTTGTTATGTTTGGTTATGTGAGGAATGTTATATGGTGTAAGATATGGAGTGTGTGGATCATGGAAATGAATCCCAGTTTGTGATAAGAGGCGTTTAAGGATAACCCGACTTAAGGGTAAGTGTCGTCTATTAAGGAAGTAGCTCCGTTAGAGGAGGAACACTCTAGGGATAATGAATACCATGAGTGACTTATCAAGTAAGGATGTATTATCCGTTTGTTGAGCCCATTGAGGCGAAATGTTGTGTGTTGTGTGTTTACAGTTGCATGCATGATTTAAATATAATCAATCGCATGCTAAGACGACAATTAGTTGTGCGTGGCCCGGTAGCATGTGGGCTGCGGGATTACCATACCAGCAAAGGTGCTGAGCCCCTTGGGGGCCACCCTTTCTCTTCTTTTCCTATTTCAGGTTCAAGGAGCTGGAAGCCGTTCGAGAGTAGGACGGGGTAGTCGTGGTACATGGGTAATCATGTAAGTTAAATATATACAATAGGTGTAGTAAGACCGAAGTTGTTATCGGCATCAGTTTGTAAATACTCGGTACCGTTGGAAGGTATGTGTATGTTTTGTTGTTAATGGAGAGGGATAATAATGTGTAGTTGCTCGGGAATCTAGTCCATCAGACCGGTACAATGTTTATGTAATAGCCTTGTTAGCCACGTGGGTGGTTAACGGCGTGTAACACCAACGAGTTAAGTTATTTGATGAGGTGTGTATTCCGCTGCAGATTGTTGTTATGTGTTTGTTGTTGGATGGGGTGTTACAAAAATTGGTATCAGAGCAAAGTATCGCTCTGATGACTGAATTACCGAGCTTAGGAAGTACCGAATTAGGATTTTAGTACTTTGGGTTAAGGGTTGAGTGATAGCGTGAGAGATACGCTAGTTAGGAACTACCAGTGAATACTGAAAACCTACTATATCCAACCCGCCCTCCACAACCCCTGTTTTATAACTTGGGAAAACAACGCTAGAGAGATGGAAGTCCACTCCTACTGAAATACCCCAAACCTTGGTATGTTGTGTAAATGTTAAACTATGGTATTTAAAGGCTAAAAAGTGCCTTAGAAACATAAATGAAACATTTAAACCATGGTAAAACACAATAAAACACTAGGACACGGTTTGAGCAAAAACATGCTCTAAGCTTGGAGTGAACTTGGTTAGGACCCAAAGAGCCTACCAAGACTTGATAAGGTTTAATTATGACTTTTAGCTAACTAAGTCCTTAGGAAACTTTGGTAGACAATGAAACCAAACAAAACACAAATAAATACCTTAAGGTCAATATGGGCTAAAATGTGCTCTAAGCTTGGGATAAATGTGTATAAGACCTAATGGTCATACCTATGCCTTATTTATATGTTAATGAACATATTAAATCAATTACCAAAGAAAACCAAGCTTGAAAACAAGTTAAACGCAAAATGTGCTTTAAGGAGTCTTAAAGCACGTTTTGAAAAATTGTCTTGTAAATGAGTTTTGAATGGCTAAATGTCCATCATTACTCTTTAATTAACATGTGTACTATAGTATCACATTTGGGTGGCTATATCAATGGGAAATCAAAAATTTCACTTCTATGTGCCTTTTTTGGTGAATAGTGATTTTTATAAGCTAGTTTGTAACATATGTTACTATAAGTGAGACAATTGATTAATAAAGTCTAAAAACCCTAGGTACTGTTAGGGGCCGGTTTTTAAGGCGTGGTGACTCACCACCCTTGTTGATTTACTAAGAAAAGGAAGAATGACTAATTAATGTACTATTTGCTTTAAAAGGACAAATATCTTCAAAAAGCAAAGGTTATCTTCATTCTCTCATTCCTTTCTTCATTTCCCACGATGGCCACCTTCTTCCTCCTCTCTCCATCGGTTTCCAACAGAACCATGCCATTCTTCATCCTTCTTCACTTGTAACTTATGACTCCATGCTCCGAATTTAATTCCGAGACTACCGTTCTCTTAGTTGGAGCAAGCTCTATAACATTGTCCTTTCAAATCCTCAAAACCACCATTTCGGGCCAAAGGAGAACTTCCAGAAAGAGCTTGAGCTAATGTTTTTATGCCTTGTTGATCACCTTTGCCTCAAGGTAAGGAAAACCAAAGAAAACTCCATTTCCTTCATTTTTGGTGTTGACCGAAAATGCTCCTTGTAATGGTGTCTTCTCTTGTCTTGTTTTAGCTTCATTTAAATCTTCCAAGGGCTAGGAGGAGTCCTCTCTTGATACTCATTCAAGATCTCTTTCCATTCGAAGGTAAAACAATTACCTTGATGTGTTAACCAATATATGTAACTAGGGTTTACAATGAGATGGAGCTTAAAGCTTGAATACTCATTATGTTGTTTGTATAATGTTTAGTAGTTGGCAAGGAACCAAATGCCTTACCGGTTTTGTAAGGAAACAAGAAAGAAATTTGGGAGGAAAAGAGGTAAATATGCTATCTTAATGTGGTTTAATGCCTTAGAGAATAAGCTTATAATGCTTGTTAAAACTACCTAAGACAAATGGTGAATGACCTAGTAAAGTGTTCTCAAGGAGACTAGTAAAAGAACATATGTATTGGTGTATGTATTTGCAGGTCAAAGGCATTATTTATGTGGGAAATTCAGTGTTTAAGGATTATGCAATTTAAGGGCCTAAGTGCCAAGCAAGTTTAATTATGCCTATATTGATGTAGTGTAAATTTGGTGAAGTTTTGTGAGTGATAATGTTTTGATGATCTAGGTTTCTTGAATGTTTAGTGGTGAAAACTATGAGCTTTGGAATGATGAGGTGCTAAAGAACCTATGGCAAAATTTGTAAAATGTATAAGGAGTTTTAAGTGCTTAAATGAACTTGGTTGAACTAGGAATTGTTGGGAATGGATCATGTTTTACTTGAGAAGAAAACAAGTGTTAAGGTGATCTAGAGTGATGCAAGGATTTAGGTATTATCTTGGAAGTTCTAGGAATTCAATGTGTGTTTTGAGAATGTATTAAAGTCTTGAAGAAGTTTGTTTAAGGTTTAGGTTATGTGATGTGCAAGGTGGGAATAATGTATAGATAAGGTTTTTGAGAAAGGAACTTTAAGGAGTTGTGAAAGAGAAGATTTGGTTGTAGAGAAGATGCTTGGGAGATGATGTTATGATGGTGAGGAAACATTTTGGTATAAAGGTTATTAAGGATGAACCCACTTGTAAAACTGAGAAAACATTGTAAGTGTTAGAAATTTGTGAAGATATTAAAGGTTTAAGGAATTAGAGAAGAGTTTTGGGAGTGTTTAAGGATATCCTAAGGTGTGTTTGAAGTGCCCAAATGAGGTTAGGGTATACTAGGATATATGGGGTGAAGTTTGGAGTTGAATGTAAAAAGGAAAACAAAGATCTGGGGCAGACCGGACTTGCGACCGGACTTGCAAGTTCGGTCGGCCCAGTTTACCCTGCGGGAATTAGTTTCTGGAATGGACCGGACAAAGGACCGGACCTACAAGTCCGGTCGGAGTAGAAAAATTTTGGCGGAAATGTGTTCTGGAATCGACCGGACATGGACAAGTCCGGTCGGCAAGTCCGGTCGGACCAAATATGGTTTAAGGTTATGAAATGATATGTAATGATGGGGATTGATAGGTAATGATGTTAAGGTTGTTAAGGACATATTAGGTGAGTTTTAAATGGCAATTAAGTGGGTGAAAAGTTGTATCAAAAATGTGAAAGTAAAACAAGTTAAAATGTAAAGTTATGTAACTAAGTTAACGGGGAAAGTTAGGCATTAGACATTAAATAATCAAGCAAACCCCGATGTTAATAAAAAAAACACATGTGATGTTAACAGTTGTTCGAGAATCGCTCGAGGAACATAAGTGGACGTGGTAAAGTGGACTCCGGTGAGGTATGGTTTTCTTGCAACCTGTGTCCTACCGGATTACACCCGGCTTGTATGCCATATGTTTTTTCTGAGTGTTTGCCACCTTGTAAGATTAAAACATGTAATGAGTTTATAGTAATTCATTTATGTGGCGAATTTTGGCCTCCGATACCATTTAACCTCAAATATGTGTTAAACCTTAGCTAACCAAACTAGGAACACATAGATCGGTATTCGGAGTTGACGGCCCAAACCTTGGGAACGTGCTAACCACGGCTATGTGTGAGTGAGTTGGATATTGTTGTTGTATGCGAGTGTGTGAACCTCCCATGGGTGCTTAACTCGGTTATGATACCGTATGGTGGTTGGATGTGGTAGCTCCATAATGGATCTCTAACTACTTATTTATAAGTGTGTACGTACTATGGGGGGGGGTGAGGAGTCCGGTTGTTCCGGCCACGCGTGTGACGGACGGGAGTCGATATCATCCAGTTCGGCTCTCTTGGTGTATGTATAGGTGGTATTCCAATTTGGTTTCTACCTTCCTTAGCTTATCCAAAGCTAGTTACTGACTCACGTCGGGCCACAGGGGCATACGAATGTTATTTCGGTGTGCTTGGGATTACTATATCCGACACACCTTGGGTTTAAGTTAACCGTTCTTATAACTGGACGGTAACGAGGTTGGTAACGAGCTAACATGGGATTGGCAAAAATCCCTAGGCTCACATGGTATCTAACTATGGAAGGTTCCTTGTGAGAACCGATTTTATGGTGTTGTAATGTTATGGTGCTATGCAAATTCCCTTGCTATGCTATGGTATATATATATATATATATATGGATGTTTTAAAATGAATGGGATGTTATCATGTGTACGCCGAAACAAGAAAGGTGTTGTTATGTTTTATTATGTGAGAAATGAGATATGTTTATAGGATATGGAGTGTGTGGATCATGGAAATGAATCCCAGTTTGTGACAAGAGGCGTTAAGGATAACCCGATTAATGGGTACATGTCGTTCGTTAAGGAAGTAGCTCCGTTTTAGAGGAGAGCCACTCTAGGGTTTAAGGAATCATTGAATGGTTGGTTAGTGTGGATGTGTTGGTTATAGGTTGAGCCCATTGAGGCGAAATGTTATGTGTTGAATGTTTATGGCTTGTATGCATGATTTAATATAATCAACTGCATGCTAAGATTGACAATTAGTTGTGCATTGAAAGCGTGGGTGGTGCCCCGGTCGCATGGGCTCGGATTACCATACCAGCAAAGTGCTGAGCCCTTGGGGGCCACCCTTTCTCTCCTTTTTATTTCAGTACAAGGAGCTGGAAGCCGTTCGAGAGTAGGACGGGTAGATGTTTATACATGGGTAGCCATTTAAATGGCGTAAGCATTGTAGGCGTAGTAAGACCGAATTGTTATCGGCATTGGTTTTGTAAATACTCGGTACGGTTGGAAGTAATAAGTATATGGGTTTGTTGATAGGGAAGCCAAATGTAACGTGTAGTCGCTCGGGATCTAGTCCATCAGACCGATACAAAGTACATGTATTAGCCTGTTAGCCACGTGGGTGGTTAACGCGTGTAACACCATTGAATTAAGTAATGTGATGAGTTGAGATTTCCGCTGCAGTTATGTATGTGTATGGTGGTAGTTGGGTGTTACAAAAGTGGTATCAGCGAATTATCGCTCTGATGACTGATTACCGAGCTTAGGAATACCGAGTTAGGATTTTAGTACTTGGGTAAGGGTTGAGTGATAGCGTGAGAGATATGCTAGTAAGGAACTACCAGTGAATACTGGAAACCTACCTATATCCATCCCACCCTCCACAACCCCTGTTATATAATTTGGGAAACAACGCCAAGTGATGAAAGTCCTCTCATACTCGGGAATACCCGATCTTGCTGTTATTAAATACCTTTAAGGTACGGAGAACCCGTCATACGTAGATCCCGAAAGCAGGGAATCCCGGAGACGGTTCCCATCTGAACAACGTTAACCCATTAATAGCGAAGATGAAGGAATTTGTGTATATGAGAGTAGAATTTCCGACAATCTGGGTCGACATGCAGCAGTCGAGAATAACCACTTGCACGCACCTCCGTGGCACAGGCAAGAATGGATTATAACACCCCAGACAAGTGTCTACGGAACCACAGTTGATAAATAAAACACCAACGTATAATCAACCGACAAAGGAACTACAACGTGTGCCCCAACAAGAGACAAGTCTCAGCAACCACGACAAGTACGTGGAACGGGCTACAAGAGGATACAATATTAAGTAAAAGGGGACTCCAAGAATGGGGAACACCCTAGTTAATGATTATCATGTGGAAACAGTGAGAAGTCACCTAGAGAGTATTATCAAGGGAGTAAGATCAGTGGGGGCCAACAAGGCCACTGATGACATATGGGTCAAACAATACCATAATCGGTAGGTGTCAAACCGATAGCCAGTTAGCATGGCGCACTTGCCATAGCAAGTGGCTGCTATAACCGGGCTGTTCGGAAATTTATAACACTACAAAGTACTTGGAAAGTACCATAAGTTTAAATGTGATCATCATAACAGTGGAAGGGCCTGTTAGCCTAACCCTGTAATTGGAAGTCCACCAGTCAGCAAGAAGCTAGACTGGCTAAGGTAAGAAGATGTTGTGAAACCATGAAAATTTTCTTTCAAACCCAAATTTATTCAACCCTTCCTTTCAAAACCAGATTTTTCTTCAAACAACACTTCTCCAACCTTCTTTAAACCAAACCAGTGAAACCAGGGCAATTGACAAGATACAACAGTGGATAAACTTCCCTCGATTAAGTTCGGGAAGCAGGAATGAATATTGTCACGGGAACAATATAAGGGGGTTGACAACAGAATACTTCACCTGAGGCGTGTACGGACACTACAATGTCCAACTGTGTTTGTGGGACGACCGCACTCCGATAGGAAGCGGTGGCCTGACAGACCTACTTATAGGTTATTGGGTAAGTAGTAATGTATCAGTATGATCCCCATATATGTATACGAGTAGAGTCCGAAACGGGAAGTATTGACTCCGTCTACGGTCACAGTGTAAATCAAACAAGAGCTAAGGATTACCATGAATGGTTGAAGTTAAGAACTCAGTTAAGTTTAACGAGAGTAAAAGGATTAGTGATTCCTTTCAAGGAATGTTTAAGAGTTAGGAAGTGCGAAGTGCACAAACTGTTAAGTAAAGACATAGCATATGTCTTAAGGATCCTCAGGGATAAACATGATAGCGGGAAAGCAGGGAAAGGCAGATGCCTAATGTTGGACACATTAATGTGCATGAACGGGATGAAACTCCCAGAATCAGTACCTACACTATCAGGAAATGTTGATCTTCACAGAAGAAGATAATAACCAGTTAATAACGTAAATAGAGGCGTGGCTAACTGAAAGTACCCATAGTACAAGCCAAATGTAATGCATATTTCAATAACACCCAGTGAGCAATCCTTGAGTGGTATTTGGATAAACTTGTTGGATGAAGCAATATAATTGAAACACAGGGTTGAAATTAGCACCCAGTTAGACATAAGTTGTCAGGAGACGGACTGGCAATCCTAAGGGACATCCCATGAAGGAAATATGATGCAATAACCTTGTCATGGATGCCAATACAACCTCTAACCCAGGTAACATGTATAGAGAAGTACATGTGTGTGGACAGCCTACAATGAACGGAGCTCAAGGCAGCAAGGCTTTAAGCCACAAATAAGATGTGTGGTAATTTGAGTTAATGTAGAAATTTATGTGGTACAAGGAAATAGAGCGGAGAACGAACCACTGCATTAAGAGTGGGGATACCTCTCGATATTGTGAAACCGCAGGAGCGGTAGTTAGGTGAACAAGTTCAATAGTATGTAGAGGACGGACCACGTTGGTTTTACCCCAGGATGATTTGAATAAAATATACGAAAAGTAGTGCTCGTACCAGTGTGTGCACGAAAGAGTAGTAAGTCTGATAGCAACACCATAGGTGTGGAAGCTAAATGTGTAGCGAACAACGCTCAAAGAAACATAAAGGCTCAAGAAAAATAGTAGTATATCAAAAGTCAGCCAAATAAGTGGCCAGATAAACCCAGCGTAAATAGCGGAAGCTATGTAATAGCAAATACAGTATAATTGATGCTATAGAATGAAAGAGGATACGGTGTGCAATAAGCGACCGTTGTATAAGTATTGCTGTGATGGTATGACAAATAAGCAGGTTGTGGAGTGAACCCCAGTGGAGATACAACAGTAAATGATAGCAAACGAACGAGCAGTAAGCCGGTGACAAGTATTATGTGATAAGAATTTCAGTAAAACACAGTTGTAACTTCCTATCGCAATCGCATGAGAGATTTACTGTCAAGGGTTTACGCCTCTGCACTCTGTATGACTGAGTGTTTTGGTATTGCACTTGCGCAGTAATGATCGAGTGGGATAGCTAGGAATCAGAAGCATGGTAATTGTGAAGGAATAATGTTGTAATGGCCGATGCATAGGAAATGCAAGGTCATACCAATGGAAGAGTACTTGTACGAAACCAAAGGTGGAGGTATGGTTAAGAATAAGTGATAACAGTGGCAATAAATGCCAAATATCGGTATGGAATATACCTCAAATGTTGTAATTAGCTGAGAGAGCACTACACACTAGGTAGTAGCTCAATCTCAACCGACAGTAAGTCGGTAGAAGCAAGTCAATCATTGTGGATTACATAGTAGTTTACGCTATAAGCTATTGGAGAAGTGGATGGAAAATCGTGAAACTCACCGAATTCGCTCAGGGTAAGAGATACCATGCGTCGGTTGAGAAACCATTCTTCCCAAGATAAGGGAAATACATTGGAGATGTACAATACAGTAACAGTAACGAATAGGGCAAACTAGCTCTATAATTATCAGAGTTGCGCAACAGAGGCCAGTGAACCCATGCATCAGATACCGAATATACATGGTGAATATGATAAGTGGCTAGTTTCAATGCCTAAAAGCCTCACAGGCCAGGACCGAAACCGGTTATGAGTTAAAGCAAACTCCAATGAGAATTCTTGGTTTAGGGACTAAACCGCCAATATGGTTAAGATCCTCTAATCAGAACCCATTGTGTGATAGACCGCGTGGAAGTCAAAACACTTCACGATGGCAGAACATTTTAAGCCAAGGTTTAGTGATTGATTACGTGGGCGTAATCCCTTCTAAGGGGGGTAGAGCGCAAAACCACTTAGTGTGTTTTACCGTACAAGTGTACGTGAACTGGGTTGTGCATAGCACAAAATGATTTGTTATGATGGTTGGCGCGTGTGTTATATGAACATACGCATTTATTTGTGGTTAAATTGTGGTAATTGCGCACAGAAGATGCGAATACCATTGTGGGAAGTGTGTTTATTTTGTTAACAGTGGTGCGTGAGAGTACAAGTGGAAGGGAGTAAAGAAACTCCCAGGGAACTAAAACCCCGACGGTGCATAAATGTAAACCATGTATTGTATTTTGATAAAAAAAAATATGTATATATATACAGTGTTGTGATTTATGAGGGGTATAAGACCGACATAGAACCTAGTGAGAATTAAATTCCCTAGGTAATTTGAATTAAGTTGGATTTGGGTGATGATTGATAGACGGAGTTCTATCCCTTGGAGATGTAATGATTATGACTAGAAGGATTTAAAGATAGAAAATGGGATACGCTTTAATTAGTTGTTGGTTGAAAAAGAAGTGGGAGGTGAAACTTGATTATCATGAGATCAAGGGAAGCCAAACACAAATTGGGGTGGAGAGATAGTTCAACACTGATGCTGATCACATCAGGGTTGGATGACTCTTGAAGCTCCCTGTAAGTGGTCACAAACAACCATGTTAAGAAAATACAAGGGCATAAATTGGACTTGGAGTTGTGTTGTGTTTTCAAAAGGATTTTCAATTGGTTTTTAAACAATCGATTAATATTTTGAATAAAAGATCTTCTTATACTTAACCTAGTAAAGAATATTTTTGTAGTACTTGCTCACGAGCTGAGGACGTATGAGCCTTTGTCTTCGGACCGGTGACATGAGAAGTATATGTGTTAAAAATTAAGTGAATGTTTTGATCTCCCAAAGGAACGGGGACCAGAAGGTGTCCATCGCGACCAGGTTCTGCGGGATCACAGTGTATATGTACTCAACATGGGATTCGAACCCATGGAGAGATGGAAAAGGTATTTCTGTTTGATATACATGCTATGACATGTTGTTTGGTATGTGTGATAAAGGTTATTTTTGACTTTGATCTCCTAAAGTGTATGCTATCATAGACCTATGTGTCCAAATGTGGTTATGTCACCCAGACCTAAGAGTCTGAGGGATATTATGTTAGCGCAAGTGTGGTGAAGGTACCCGGACCATTAAGTCCGAGGTTACCATGTGAGTATGAAATTTATGTGTGATGTGGATATGTTGCCCGGACCATTAAGTCCGAGGTTGGATGTAAAGGGTGGTTAGTAATGGAAGTTTTATGGCTATAAGTAATTCCCGTATTCTAATCCAATGATGCGAGGAAATGTGAACTTCGAGGACGAAGTTCTTTTAAGGGGGGTAGATTGAAATACCCCAAACCATGGTATGTTGTGTAAATGTTAAACTATGGTATTTAAAGGCTAAAAAGTGCCTTAGAAACATAAATGAAACATTTAAACCATGGTAAAACACAATAAAACACTAGGACACGGTTTGAGCAAAACATGCTCTAGCTTGGAGTGAACTTGGTTAGGACCCAAAGAGCCTACCAAGACTTGATAAGGTTTAATTATGACTTTATAAGGCTAACTAAGTCCTTAGGAAACTTTGGTATACAATGAAACCAAACAAAACACAAATAAATACCTTAAGGTCAATATGGGCTAAAATGTGCTCTAAGCTTGGGATAAATGTGTATAAGACCTAATGGTCATACCTATGCCTTATTTATATGTTAATGAACATATTAAATCAATTACCAAAGAAAACCAAGCTTGAAAACAAGTTTAAAACGCAAAATGTGCTTTAAGGGTCTTAAAGCACGTTTTTGAAAAATTGTCTTGTAAATGAGTTTTGAATGGCTAAATGTCCATCATTACTCTTAATTAACATGTGTACTATATAGTATCACATTGGGTGGCTATATCAATGGGAAATCAAAAATTTCACTTCTATGTGCCTTGTTTTTGGTGAATAGTGATTTTTTAAGCTAGTTTGTAACATATGTTACTATAAGTGAGACAATTGATTAATAAGTCTAAAACACCCCTAGGTACTGTTAGGGGCCGGTTTTTAAGGTGTGGTGACTCACCACCCTTGTTGATTTACTAAGAAAAGGAAGAATGACTAATTAATGTACTATTTGCTTTAAAAGGACAAATATCTTCAAAAAGCAAAGGTTATCTTCATTCTCTCATTCCTTTCTTCATTTCCCACGATGGCCACCTTCTTCCTCCTCTCTCCATCGGTTTCCAACAGAACCATGCCATTCTTCATCCTTCTTCACTTGTAACTTATGACTCCATGCTCCGAATTTAATTCCGAGACTACCGTTCTCTTAGTTGGAGCAAGCTCTACAACATTGTCCTTTCAAATCCTCAAAACCACCATTTCGGTGCCAAGGAGAACTTCCATGGAAAGAGCTTGAGCTAATGTTTTTATGCCTTGTTGATCACCTTTGCCTCAAGGTAAGAAAAACCAAAGAAAACTCCATTTCCTTCATTTTTGGTGTTGACCGAAATGCACCTTGTAATGGTGTTTCTCTTGTCTTGTTTTAGCTTCATTTAAATCTTCCAAGGGCTAGGAGGAGTCCTCTCTTGATACTCATTCAAGCTCTCTTTCCATTCGAAGGTAAAACAATTACCTTGATGTGTTAAACCATATATGTACTAGGTTTACAATGAGATGGAGCTTAAAGCTTGAATACTCATTATGTTTTTTGTATAATGTTTAGTAGTTGGCAAGGAACCAAATGCCTTACCGGTTTTGTAAGGAAACAAAAGAAATTTGGGAGGAAAAGAGGTAAATATGCTATCTTAATGTGGTTTAATGCCTTAGGAGAAATAAGCTTATAATGCTTGTTAAAACTACCTAAAGAGCAAATGGTGAATGACCTAGTAAAGTGTTCTCAAGGAGACTAGTAAAAGAACATATGTATTGGTGTATGTATTTGCAGGTCAAAGACATTATTTATGTGGGAAATTCAGTGTTTAAGGATTATGCAATTTAAGGGCCTAAGTGCCAAGCAAGTTTAATTATGCACTATATTGTGATGTAGTGTAAATTTGGTGAAGTTTTGTGAGTGATAATGTTTTGATGGATCTAGGTGTTCTTGAATGTTTAGTGGTGAAAACTATGAGCTTTGGAATGATGAGGTGCTAAGAGAACCTATGGCAAAATTTGTAAAATGTATAAGGAGTTTTAAGTGCTTAAATGAACTTGGTTGAACTAGGAATTGTTGGGAATGGATACATGTTTACTTGAGAAGAAAACAAGTGTTAAGGTGATCTAGAGTGATGCAAGGATTTAGGTGTTATCTTGGAAGTTCTAGGAATTCAATGTGTGTTTTGAGAATGTATTAAAGTCTTGAAGAAGTTTGTTTAAGGTTTAGGTTATGTGATGTGCAAGGTGGGAATAATGTATAGATAAGGTTTTGAGAAAGGAACTTTAAGGAGTTGTGAAAGAGAAGATTTGGTTAGTAAGAGAAGATGCTTGGGAGATGATGTTATGATGGTGAGGAAACATTTTGGTATAAAGGTTATTAAGGATGAAACACCACTTGTAAAACTAGGAGAAAACATTGTAAGTGTTAGAAATTTTGTGAAGATATAAGTAAAGGTTTAAGGAATTAGAGAAAGAGTTTTGGGAGTGTTTAAGGATATCCTAAGGTGTGTTTGAAGTGCCCAAATGAGGTTAGGGTATACTAGGATATATGGGGTGAAGTTTGGAGTTGAATGTAAAAAGGAAAACAAAGATCTGGGGCAGACCGGACTTGCGACCGGACTTGCAAGTTCGGTCGGGCCCAGTTTGCCCTGCGGGAATTAGTTTCTGGAATGGACCGGACATAGGACCGGACCTACAAGTCCGGTCGGAGTAGAAAAATTTTGGCGGAAATGTGTTCTGGAATCGACCGGACATGGACAAGTCCGGTCGGCAAGTCCGGTCGGACCAAAAATATGGTTTAAGGTTATGAAATGATATGTAATGATGGGGATTGATAGGTAATGATGTTATAAGGTTGTTAAGGACATATTAGGTGAGTTTTAAATGGCAATTAAGTGGGTGAAAAGTTGTATCAAAAATGTGAAAGTAAAACAAGTTAAAATGTAAAGTTATGTAACTAAGTTAACGGGGAAAGTTAGGCATTAGACATTAAATAATCAAGCAAACCCCGATGTTAATAAAAAAAAAAACACATGTGATGTTAACAGTTGTTCGAGAATCGCTCGAGGAACATAAGTGGACGTGGTAAAGTGGACTCCGGTGACAGGTATGGTTTTCTTGCAACCTGTGTCCTACCGGATTACACCGGCTTGTATGCCAATATGTTTTTCTGAGTGTTTGCCACCTTGTAAGATTAAAACATGTAATGAGTTTATAGTAATTCATTTATGTGGCGAATTTGGCCTCCGATACCATTTAACCTCAAATATGTGTTAAACCTTAGCTAACCAAAACTAGGAACACATGAGTGATCGGTATTCGGAGTTGACGGCCCAAACCTTGGGAACGTGCTAACCACGGCTATGTGTGAGTGAGTTGGATATTGTTGTTGTATGCGAGTGTGTGAACCTCCCATGTGTGCTTAACTCGGTTATGATACCGTATGGTGTGTGGATGTGGTAGGCTCCATAATGGATCTCTAACTACTTATTTATAAGTGTGTACGTACTAATGGGGGGGTGAGGAGTCCGGTTGTTCCGGCCACGCGTGTGATGGACGGGAGTCGATATCATATCCAGTTCGGCTCTCTTGGTGTATGTATAGGTGGTATTCCAATTTGGTTTCTACCTTCCCTTAGCTTATCCAAAGCTAGTTACTGACTCACGTCGGGCCACAGGGGCATACGAATGTTATTTCGGTGTGCTTGGGATTACTATATCCGACACACCTTGGGTTTAAGTTAACCGTTCTATATAACTGGACGGTAACGAGGTTGGTAACGAGCTTAACATGGGATTGGCAAAAATCCCTAGGCTCACATGGTATACTAACTATGGTGGAAGGTTCCTTGTGAGAACCGATTTTATGGTGTTATGTAATGTTATGGTGCTATGCAAATTCCCTTGCTATGCTATGGTATATATATATATATATATTGGATGTTTTAAAATGAATGGGATGTTATCATGTGTACGCCGAAACAAGAATGTGTTGTATGTTTTATGTGAGAAATGAGATATGTTGTAGGATATGGAGTGTGTGGATCATGGAAATGAATCCCAGTTTGTGACAAGAGGCGTTAAGGATAACCCGATTAATGGGTACATGTCGTTCGTTAAGGAAGTAGCTCCGTTTTAGAGGAGAGCCACTCTAGGGTTTAAGGAATCATTGAATGGTTGGTTAAGTGTGGATGTGTTGGTTATAGGTTGAGCCCATTGAGGCGAAATGTTATGTGTTGAATGTTTATGGCTTGTATGCATGATTTAAATATAATCAACTGCATGCTAAGATGACAATTAGTTGTGCGTGGCCCGGTAGCATGTGGGCTGCGGGATTACCATACCAGCAAAGGTGCTGAGCCCCTTGGGGGCCACCCTTTCTCTCCTTTTCTATTTCAGGTACAAGGAGCTGGAAGCCGTTCGAGAGTAGGACGGGGTAGATGTTTATACATGGGTAGCCATTTAAATGGCGTAAGCATTGTAGGCGTAGTAAGACCGAAATTGTTATCGGCATTGGTTTGTAAATACTCGGTACGGTTGGAATGTAATAAGTATATGGGTTGTTGATAGGGGAAGCAAATGTAACGTGTAGTCGCTCGGGAGTCTAGTCCATCAGACCGATACAAAGTACATGTATTAGCCTTGTTAGCCACGTGGGTGGTTAACGGCGTGTAACACCATTGAATTAAGTAATGTGATGAGTTGAGATTTCCGCTGCAGTTTAATGTTATGTGTATGGTGGTAGTTGGGGTGTTACACCTACTCAGGAATACCCGATCTGGCTGTTATTAAATACCTTTAGAGTACGGAAGACCTGTCATACGGTAGATCCCGAAAACTGGGAATCCCGGAGACGGTTTCCATCTGAACAATGTTAACCGCATTTAATAGCGAAGAATGAAGAATTTCATGTATGAGAGAATAGAATTTCCGGCAACCTATGTCGACATGCCGAGCAGTCGAGGATAACCAGCTTGCAACGCACCAACCGTGCAATGGGCAAGAAGTGGATTATTAAAACCCGAGACGAGTGTCTACGGGACCACAGTTGTTAAATGACACACCGACGGTATACCAACCGACAAAGGAACTACAACGTAGCGCCCAAACAGGGACAAATCTCAGTAGCCACGACAAATGCGTGGAACGGGCTATGAAGAGGAAACAATACAAAAGAAAAGGGGTCTCCAGAATGGGAAACACCCTAGTTAATGATTACCATGTGAAAACAATGAGAAGTCATCCGGTGGAATTGTTATCAAGACTGTAAGATCAAGTGAGGGCCAACAAGGCCACTGATGACAGTGCGGGTAAAAACAATACCATAACCGGTATGTGTTGAACCGATAGCCAGTTAACATGGCGCACTTGCCCTGGCAAGTGCTGCTATAACAGGGCTGTTCGGGAAAGTTTTAACAAATACGAAATACTTAGTAAAGTACCACGAAGTTAACTGTGATCATCATAACTGTGGAAGGGCTTAACAGCCTAACCTTTGTAATTGGAAGTACACCAGTCAGCAAGAAGCTAGGCTTGGTTAAGGTAAGAAGATGTTGTGAAACCATGAAAATTTTCTTCAAACTCAGATTTATTTCAACTCTTTCCCTTCAAAACCAGATTTTCTTTCAAACCAATACTTCTTTCTAACATTCTTCTAAACCAAACCAGTAAAACCAAGGGCAGTTGATAAAGATACAACAGTGGATAAACTTTCCCTCAATTAAGTTCGGGAAGCACGGAATGTATATTGTCAAGGGACAATATAAGTGAGTTGACAACAGAATACTTCACCTAGGCGTGTGACGGACACTACAAGTGTACCAACTGTAATGTGGGATGACCGCACTCCGATAGGAGCTTGTGGGCCTGACAGACCTGCTTATGGGTTAGTTGGGTAAGTATTAATGTATCAATAGGGTACCCCACATATGTATACAAGTAGAGTCCGGAAAACGGGAAGTAGTCGACTCCGTACTACGGTCAGTAGTATAAGTCAAACAAGAGCTAAGGATTACCATGAATGGTTGAAGTTAAGGAACTCAGTTAAGTTAACGAGACTAAAGGAATTAGTAAATTCATTTCAAGGAAATGTTTAAGAGTCAGGAGGTGCGAAGTGCACTAACTGTAATGTAAAGACATCGTATGCGTCTTAAAGATCCTCAGGGATAAACATGTTAGCTGGAACAGTGACCTAGCCTGTACATGGCAAGCAAATGCCTAATGTGGACACATTAGTGTGCAAGGAACGGGATGAAACTCCCAGAATGAGTACCTACACTACCAGGAAATGTTGATCTTCACAGAAGGAGATAATAAGCCAGTTAAGAACGCAAACGGCGTGGCTAACGGAATGTACCAATGAGTGTGAACCAGATGTAAAAGCATAACTCAGTAACACCCAGGAGCAATCCTTGAAGGGTGTTCGCACCAACAAGAGTTGCATGAAGTGACATAATAGAAACACAAGGGTTGAAACTAACCCCCAGTTTAGACATAAGTTGTCAGGAGACGGACTAACAATCCTAAGGGGCATTCCATGAAAGGAGACGGAATGCACCGACCTTGTCATGGGGCTCAATATAACATCCAAACCGTGTAATGTTGTACAAAGAAGTACATGTATGTGGACAGCCTACAATGAGCGCAGCTCAAGGCAGTAAGGCTATAAGCCACAAAAAAATGTGTTATGTAAATTAGATTGGTTGCAGAAGTTTATGTTATATAAGTGAATAGAGTGGAGAACGAACCACTGCACTAAGAGTGGGGATACCTCTCGATATTGTGAAACCGCTGAAGCGGTAGTTATGTGAACCAAGCTCAAGAAATACGTTAAGGGTGGACAACATGGTTACTACCACTTGGAAGACCGAAGGTATAAGTCTAATAGCAACCACCGTACGTGTGGGACGCTAAATGTGTCTTGGACAACGCTCAACGAGCACTGGGTAGTCATCCAAATGATGACGAACCATAATGTGAATAATGTAAGTATATGTGTGGAAGTTAATGTGACAGTAAATACGATATAAGCTGATGTCATACAAGGAGTAAGAGCACGGTGCGCAGCAAGCGACCGTGGTATAAGTGTTGTTGAATAATAATGTGGCAGATAAGACCAGTTATGAGTTAAACTTAGTAGAGATGCAAGATAAGCGATGTCAAACAAACTAGGCAGTAAGCCAGTAGCCAGTATTACGAGATCAAAATCTCAGTGAAACACAGTGTGAATTCCATGGCGAATCACATAAGGGATTTACTGTCAAGAGTTTACGCCTCTGCACTCTGTATGACTGAGTGTTTTGGTATTGCACTTGCGCAGTAATGATCGAGTGGGATAGCTAGGAATTGGAAACATGTTAATTATGGAGGAATAATGTTATAATGGCCGATGCATAGGAAATGCAAGGCCGCACCAATAAAAGAGTACTGCACAAAACCAAATGTGGAGACATGATTAACAGTAAGTGACTACAGTAGCACTAAATACCAAATATTGGTATGGAACATACCTTGAGTGTGGGTGATAACCGAGAGAGCACTACACATTAGGTAGTAGCTCAATCTCAACCGACTGTCAGTCGGAAGGGAACAAGTCAATCATTGTGAAATACATAACTGTATACACAGTAAATTATTATGGAAGTGGATAGAAAGTTTATAACTCACCGAATTCGCTAACGGTAAGAGATACCACGCGTCGGTTGAGAAACCGTTATTACCAAGATAAAGGTGATAATTGGAGAAGTACAATACAGTAAGAATAATGAGTGGGGCAAACTAAGCTCTACGGTTATCAAAGTTGTGCAGCGGAGGCCAGTGAACCCATGCTTCAGATACCGAATATGCATTGTGAATACGAATAAATGGCTAATTATTAATGCCTAGAAGCCTCACAGGCCAGAACCGAAACCAGCTAAGAGTTTAAACAAACTCCAATGAGAATTCTTGGTTTAGGGACTAAACCGCCAATACGGTTAAGATCCTCTAACCAGAACACATTGTATAACAGACCGCGTGGAAGTTAAAACACTTCACGACGGCAGAACATTTTAAGCCAATGTTTAGTGATTGATTACGTGGGCGTAATCCCTTTTAAGGGGGGTAGAGCGCAAAACCACTTAGTGTGTATTACCGTACAAGTGTACGTGATTTATGTTGTGCATAGCACAAAATAATTTGTTTTGATGATTGGTGTGTGTGTTATGTAAACATACGCATTCATTCATGGTTTAATTGTGGTAATTGCGCACAGAAGATGCGAATACCATTGTGATAAGTGTGTGTATTTGTTAACAATTGTGTGTGATAGTACAAGTGTGGGAGTAGAGAAACTCCCGGGGAACAAAACCCCGACAGTGTATAAATGTGAAACGGTGTGTTGTATTTTAATAAAATATATGTGTATATATATACTATATAGTGATTCATGAAAGGGCATGATACCGACATAGAACCTAGTGAGAATAAGATTCCCTAGGTAACAACATTAAAGTGAATGGAAATAACTGATAGACGAAGTTCTATCCCTTGGAGATGTTATGATCATGACTAGAATGATTTAAAAGATAGAAAATTGGAAATGAGTGATTTATTTGATGCTTGAAAATGAAGTGGGAGGTGGAACTTGATTTGCATGCGATCAAGGGAAGCCGAACACAAATTGGAGTGGAAGGATAGTTCGACACTGATGCTGATCACATTAGGGTTGAATGACTCTTGAAGCTCCCTATAAGTGGTCACAAATAACCACGCTAAGAAAAGAAGCAAAGAGCGTAAGTTGGACTTGGAGTTGTGTGTTTTTCAAAAGGATTTTCAATTGGTACTTATAAAACGTCGATAGATACTTTACATAATTAAAGTTCTCTTACTTAACCTCGCAAGGAAATTTTAAGCTTAAGTGACTGTTTTGATCTCCCAAAGACACGGGGACAAAGGTGTCCATCGCGACCGAGTTCTGCGGGATCACAGTGTATATCAAAGATATTTTTGATTGCTATACATGCTATGACATGTTGTGTGGTATGTGTAATAAATGTTATTTTGACCTTGAGTTCCTAAAGTGTATGCTATTAAGACCTATGAGTCTAAATGTGTTGTGTTACATAGACCTATGTGTCTAAAGGCTGTTATGTTATCAAGACCTATGTGTCTAAATGTTGTTATGTTACCCAAGACCAGAGAGTCTAAGGGTTGTTATGTATGTGTAAATGTTGTTAAGATACCCGGACCATTGAGTCCGAGGTTATCATGTGAGTACGTTATGTTATGTATGGATGTGTATATGTACCCGGACCGTTAAGTCCGAGGTTGTGATGTAAAGTATGTTTGGTTATGGAAGTTTATTTCCAAGTGATTCCTGTGTTCTAATCCAAGAGATGTTTGGGAAGTGTAAACTTCGAGGACGAAGTTCTTTTAAGGGGGGTAGATTGAAATACCCCAAACCTTAATATGTGGTTTAAATATTAAACTATGGTATGTAAAGGCTAAAAAGTGCCTTAGAAAGATCGGTGAACAATTTAAACCATAGTAAAATGCAATAAAGCACTAAGATACAGTTTGAGCAAAAACATGCTCTAAGCTTGGAGTGAACTTGGTTAGGACCCAAAGAGCCTACCAAGACTTAATAATATTCAATTATGATTTAATAAGGCTAATTAAGTCCTTAGGAAACCTTGGTGGACAATTAAACCAAACAGAACACAAGAAAATACCTTAAAGTCAATATGAGCAAAAATGTGCTCTAAGCTTGGGATAAATTTGTATAAGACCTAATGGTCATACCTATACCTTATAAATATGTTAATGAACATATTAAATCAATTACTAAAGAAAACCAAGCTTGAAAACAAGTTAAAACACAAAAAGTGCTTTAAGGAGTCTTAAAGCACGTTTTTGAAAAATTGTCTTGTAAATGAGTTTTGAGTGGCTAAATGTCCATCATTACTCTTTAATTAACATGTGTACTATATAGTATCACATTTGGAAGTCTATATCAATGGGAAATCAAAAATTTCACAAATATGTGCCTTGTTTTGTGAATAGTGCTCAAATAGTGCTAGTTTAAGTTATAAGTCAACATAAGTTGTTTAATTGGTCAACAAAGGCCATATATATGTTATATATTGAAGGGGCCACGGTTTTTAAGGTGGGGAGTCACCAACCTAGTCATCCAACTAAAGAAAAGAAAAAGAAATAAAGTAAAGTTACTATTTGCTTTTAAGCTTAAATATCTTACAAAAGTGAGACCTCTCACCTCTCCTCTTCATTTCCTTGCCTTCCCACCGTGTTCTTCCTCTATTCTCCCAACCAGAACCGAGCTTGCTACAGCCCATCTCTTCTCTAACTTCAATTGCTCACCAAATGTTCATTAATGCTCCAAATCAAATTCTAAGACCATATTTGTCTTAGTTAGACCTTGCTCTTCACTTCTATCTTTTCAAATCTTCAAGAACTCCATTTTGTTGCCATGAAGAATCTCCATTGAAGGGGGAAAAGCTCATCTTCTTTCATATTGTCATTCTCCTTTGTTTCAAGGTAACAAAAACCAAAGAAAATCTAAGTTTCCTCTCATTTTTGTATGTGTCCGAAAATTCACCTCACGATGGTGCTTTTTCTTTCTCTCTTCATAGCTTAATTCAATCTTCAAAGGACTAGGAGGAGTCCTATCTTGCTACTTAACCAAGCTCTCTTCCGAATTCCAAAGGTAATCATCAAATTTTGGTGTTTTAAGACACATATGTAAACCTAGGGTTTAACTATGAGTTTGGGTATTAAACTTAATGCTCATTACCCTTATATGTGTAATGGTTAGAAGGTTGACAAGTGATAAAAGCTCCTTGCCGATTTTCAATCAAGAAAGAACAAGAGAAAACAAGTGAGAAAACTTGGAAAACAAAGAGGTAAATGACCTCTCATAATGTAGTTTTATGTACTAGGAAACTGAGCTATACTTGCTTAATAATTTACCTAAAGAGCCAATGGGAAATGAGCTAGAAAACTATCCACAAGGTGGACTAAAAAGACATGGGAGCATTGTTGTGTGTATTCGCAGGTTGAAGGCATTTAAATGTGGAGATTCAGTGTTTAAGTTTAATGCAATTTAAGGGCCTAAGAGCCATGTTATTTAAGGGCCTAAGTGCCAAGCAATTTAAGTTTATGCACTATATTGTGATGTAGTGTAGTTTAAAGGTTTAGTTGTGTGTAAAGAACATCTCTTGTGAAGGTGAATGTGTTTGATGGTTAAAGGATGAAAAACCATATGTTTGTGTATAAGAGCATGTATTAAGAGATTGAATGTTCTTGATTGTCTAAAGGTGAAAAACAATGTGTTTTGGTGTAAGGTGGTACAAGAGAAGCTATGGCGAAATTTAGTTGATAAACAAAAGAGTTTATGTGTTGTAATGAGATTTTATGACCTAGAAGGTACTAGGAATTTTTAACTGTTAAGATGGTGAAAGAAAGTGAATTAAGGTGTTCTTAGGTGTTAAGATGCCTTAGGCATAGTCTTGGAGATTTAGGGAACTAATGGATGATTTCTTGATACACCAAGGTGATGGTGGAGGTGTCGTAAAGTCTTGTGCAAAGTTTGGTGAACAATGAAAGTGTAACGCCTTGTGAAGGTTTAATTATGAACTTGTGGGAAAGACTTGAGGAGTGTGTGTAAAGGGGATGAGTGTAGTGCAAATGATGTTTAAAAGGGTGGTTATAAGGTAGTGAGGGAGTACTTTGGTTAGGTGAAGTTTTAGGCAAGAATACAAGTTACAAGTGTAAGAAAAAAATGTTCTAAGTGTTAAGGACTTAGTAAAAGTTGAGTAAAAGTTTAAGGAATTTTTGGGATGTTTCGAGAGGGTTTAAGTGTGCCCAAAAGATGTTAAAACATGTGGAGAACATGTGTAAAGCATAGGAAAAAATTGGGATGAATTTGGAGTTCAGAAAGAGGAGAAAAGCACATTAGAAAATTGGTTCTGCAGTGGACCGCCCCTACGGACCGCCCCTGTGGGGAGGTCCAGTGCAGAGAAGTGAAAAAAAAAACGTGTAGCATCTGTTGTGGACCGCCCCTGGTCCAGACCAGAGATGAAGAAAAAAATTTGTTTAAGGCTCCTAATGATGGGGGATTGAATGGTGATGGTTTTAGATGATGTTTAGGCCTTGTTTGGTGACATGTAAAGGTCTTAAAGTGTGTAAACAAATGTTAGGTTTGATGTGAGAGTTGTGAACTTAAGATCACAAGTGTAAAATTAAATATAACGGGATGACGGGGTAACTATGGGCGCATTAGACGTTAAACAAGCATGTTACTCCAATGTTAATGAAAGTAATTGTAATGTTATCAGTTGTTCGAGAATTGCTCGAGGAACATAAGTGGACATGATAAAGTGGACTCCGGTGACAGGTATGGTTTTCTTGCAACCTGTGTCCTACCGGATTACACCGGCTTGTATGCCAATGTGTTTTTCTGTATGTTTGCCACGTTGTAAGATAAAACATGTAATGAGTTTACAGTAATTCATTTATGTGGCGTGCTCAACTCCGAAACCATTTAACCTCAGAAGTGTTAACCTTAGTTAACTGAGTCTAGGATCACATGAGAGTTCGGTATTCGGAGCAAACGACCCGAACTATGGGACGTTCTAACCACGGCTATGCGTGTGTTAATTGTGTGACATGTGTATGTGAATGTAGGGATCTCCCTTGTGTGTTTAACCCAGTTGTAATACTGTATGGTGTGTAGATGTGATAGACTCCATAGTGGGGTTCTAACTAATATCTAAAAGTAAGTATGTACTAACAGTGGTGAGGAATCCGGTTTGGCCGGTCGCGCGTTGTTTGGGAGTGGGTATCCTTCTTAGCCTTACCCTTCTCTCTGTTATGGTTGTTTCCCTCACGGGTTATGATCTCCCATTAGCTTATTCCAAAGCTTAGCTATTCTGACATATGATCGGTTTAGGGGGAACATGTGTTTGTGTGGTGTGTTCGGGCCTCCAAACCCGAACCATCTTAACTTAAGTTACTCGTCCGACTATTAGGACGGTAATGAGTGTTGTTGTTATTGTATAACGAGCTTACCATGAGAGTGACACCATTCTCTAGGCTCACCAGTGAATTAACTATGTTTGGGTCGGTTCCTAAGAGGACCGTTCCCGTTATGTTATGTCATGTTGTTGTAATGCAATTCCTATTGCGATGTTTTCATGTGCACGTCGAAACGTGAAAAGTGTTGTTATGTTTGGTTATGTGAGGAATGTTATATGGTGTAAGATATGGAGTGTTGGATCATGGAAATGAATCCCAGTTTGTGATAAGAGGCGTTTAAGGATAACCCGACTTAAGGGTAAGTGTCGTCTATTAAGGAAGTAGCTCCGTTAGAGGAGGAACACTCTAGGGATAATGAATACCATGAGTGACTTATCAAGTAAGGATGTATTATCCGTTTGTTGAGCCCATTGAGGCGAAATGTTATGTGTTGTGTGTTTACAGTTGCATGCATGATTTAAATATATCAATCGCATGCTAAGACGACAATTAGTTGTGCGTGGCCCGGTAGCATGTGGGCTGCGGGATTACCATACCAACAAAGGTGCTGAGCCCCTTGGGGCCACCCTTTCTCTTCTTTTCCTATTTCAGGTTCAAGGAGCTGGAAGCCGTTCGAGAGTAGGACGGGGTAGACGTGGTACATGGGTAATCATGTAAGTTAAATATATACAATAGGTGTAGTAAGACCGAAGTTGTTATCGGCATCAGTTTGTAAATACTCGGTACCGTTGGAAGGTATGTGTATGTTTTGTTGTTAATGGACAGGGATAATAATGTGTAGTTGCTCGGGAATCTAGTCCATCAGACCGGTACAATGTTTATGTAATAGCCTTGTTAGCCACGTGGGTGGTTAACGGCGTGTAACACCAACGAGTTAAGTTATTTGATGAGGTGTGTATTCCACTGCAGATTGTTGTTATGTGTTTGTTGTTGGATGGGGTGTTACAGAAGTTTCAGACTCATGTTCGTTATATCACTTGGCATTTGCATGATCTTGTCATGGAGCATCTTTATATGCTTACTTAACTTTGTATACAAAGTGTGTGGAACCAACAACTTTCTCTCAGGGTCTACCACCTTTTGTGTTTCAATCAACCTTCTGGGCTGGGGGCGCCTGCCCCCTCTGGCCACCTCGAGCTCCACCTCCTCCAGTAGGTGCGCTCTAAGTCCCCTTCGACGGGCGGTACGCTAGGCTCTCCGGATTCGCGAAGCACTCGAACGACCTATGGCCTTTCTTCCCACAGTGGTGGCAGTCCAGCGCTTGCCCGGTGCAGTCAACACCCGGGTGGTCCTTACCACAACGCTTGCAGTGAAAGTGGCGCTGGGGTGCAGAACCTATTATCATACAACAATCTGATTAATACAAGAACGGTAATGGATAGTGTAATGCACAACTCATTCACGGGGTTAGATCGCTTACCCTTAGGGGTGCAGATCTGAGAGGCTGGACATCATAGGTAGGCCCAGTCAGCATCGGAACCTTCTCCTTGCCCTTCTGGCTGGCCTGCTCCTTCTTCTTCTCCCTCCAGGAGAACATTTTCTTCCTGTGATCGTCAAAGTGTTAGGAATAGCAGGTATAAAAGCAGGCAGCAAGTAAGTAATTTAAACGAATTAAATAACTTAAAAGCGGTTCTTACTTCCCACCCTTGGTGCCTCCGCCTCCAACCACAACCTTAGCCTCCTTCTCGGGGGCCTTACGCTTCTGCCCCTGACTGTCATCCCGGCTGTTCACCAACAGCTCGGTCCGAGAAGCAGCATCATAGCACTCCTACAATGCATCAATGAGTTCCCCGAAACTTGTAATAAATCAAACTGAGTTACAAGGTATAAACTGTCAACTAATTACCTGGACCGTGGGGTATAAAGCAGCACCCATGGCGGCCTTGATAGCATATCGTAGCACGCCTCTAAACTTCTCCACCTTCACGGTGTCAGAATAAACAACTCTTGGGACAAAGTCCAACAGCCCGATGAATGAGGAGTAGTACTGATCCACTGTCAAACTACCCTGCCTTAGAGCCTCGAACTCTTCCCTCTTCCTCTGCTTCAAGTGAGCAGGATAGTACTTTTCCCTCAGCAACTCCACAAAACCCGTCCAACCGAAACCCTCTATAGCAGTGTAGTGTGCCTTCACGGACCTCCATCAAGTACTGGCGGCGTCCCTCAGATGAAAGGCTGCTATACCAACCCGGTGCTCAGCAGGCACATGAATGGCGTCAAAGGCCTTCTCGTGCTCGATAATGTATCTCTCCAGGACGGTGGGGTCAGCTACTCCGTCGTAAGTAGGTACTCGCGTGTCAGCGACGCTCTTTAGCCAGTTTGGCTCTCTCAGTGCGGGTACGGGTGGGACTATGAGTGGCGCTCCGATCTGGATGCCTCCCATCTGGGCTAGGTGAGCAAAGACGGCAGCTACCGCCTCAGCAACGCCCACGGCATGGGTCTCAGGAGGTCCTCCTCCAGACCCGCCGCATCTACCTCTGCCTCTGCCTACAGATCGACCTCTAGTAGACATCTGAAGAATCCAGAATTCAAGTCAACACTCGGTAAAAATACCGTACTTTCCTCAACCATAAGTTCACATAGCCCTAAAAGGCTTAAAACACATTGTCCCCAACAATCTCCTAACTCAACTCGTTTCGAACCTCCTCATTGGTACTCGTATATGAATAACCTAAGCTCACGGTACCTAAACTACTATCTCTCGTAATCAGAGCGGTACACCGCTCTGATACCACTTTTGTAACACCCCTACTAATCCGGCTCCTAATCATAGTATAAATGTCGCACTTAGTAAATAAATCGCAGCGGTAAATAACAGACTGTCTGTAACACCCCTACCGCTAATACTGTCATTACAGTCCAATCTCCTTATACATTCGTACTCACGCAGCGGATACATTCTTACTCAACTGGCGGGTGATACAATGCCGTTAGCCACCCACGTGACTAACAAGCTACTACTACATACAACATCGGTCGATGGACCGGAATATCGCGAACTACACAAATACAATACATACGCCATTACTTACTAAGTACTACAATACTCCATTCCATGCAATATCGCATTCAATACAATACTCCATTCAATACAAGACTCCATATTCAAATATAGATAATACATTACACATACCGAGTTTACTAAGTTCCAAATACAAATACGATACTTCTTCCAAGTTTCATACATACTCCTTAAAGTCTACCACTACCCATTTCTCACAACTACGTACTTGCAACTTAGTAATAGTGTACCCCTTGTACATTTCTACATGCAAGGTCAAGCCTTATACCATTTACTACAATCTACATTTCATTCCTAGAGCTAGGCATGTCCACCGTCTCTTCTGTGACCATGTCTGCTTCGGGTACTGCACACTAAAAACGTTCCCCCTAGGGGTCAGCTTACTCTGAATAAGATAACCGCATACCCCGCGTACTAGCGAGGTACGCGACCATTTGGTCGAATACATGCAATTCATTTTGCAATACATACTACATACATACATGCTTTCATTCACATACTACAGATACTACACAGGTAACATACATACGCACGGTACAAACATGCTTGGAAGACAATAAGTCTACACGCAATTCTTACTTACCATCTTCCAGAATACCAACACAATACATACTCATTACATACTCAATACGCATATATGGAGATACACTTCTCCAATTCACACAGAAGGCTTGTTAGCTTCTTTACACACCGGGTTTAATCGGAGTTCAGATACTCATTTACTCAAGGTCAATGACTTACAACAGTCAAGACCGATACACATACAATACTTACTTCTTACTTACTTATTCAGGTTAAGTCGGTATGACCTCCGGGCAGGAATTACTACATCCCACCACTGGGCTTTAGGGTGGCCCACTAATCCAGGATGCTACCCATTCAAGGGGATTGGTCCATGGAAAAGATTACATCCAGGATTTGGATCCAACCTCTTGTGTTTCCTTATCTTCACGCGTGGCTAAAACTATATCGGACTTCTACTCATTCCATTTTACTCAATACTCAAGTTAGGAGTTAGGTAGTTAGGAATTAGTAGAAGTCAGTACTTCATTCCCATACATCCATACAATACACAAGTACACATTACTTACGCATACTCTTCATTTCCATTCATACATTTCATGAATTATACAAACTAGATGCTCAAGATAATATAACAAGAACAATATAGTTCAAACACAATTAAGTGCAATAAAGTCCGATTCATGTATTTATCTTATTGGTGATCACATAAGCACACAAATCGGGGTAACCAAGTTAGGATACAGGGCATGAAGAAATCATACCGTACACCGTCGTTTTCGTACTACTGGGTCCTTCGACGATCAACTATCTGATTCCTATACATACATGAAGTAGTATGATCAATGATCTATTATTGATCTAACTTACTCCTTCATTGTTACTTTCAATGTATACTTTCACTTCGTTATTTTCTTACTTGATTATGAAACCATTCTTTTCTTTACAACTTCTTAAACTTGTTTCCTTACTCATTTACTTACTTCCTTACCATTATTACCTTCATTAATGGTGTATTACTACATACATATGCATATATGTGTATAGGCATACATATACATACATATGACTACTATAGTCATATAATAAACATTTTTTTTTGTAAATTATGGGCCGTCCGACCCACAGTCTGACCCAACATCTGGGTCGGTCCATTCCAGTAAGTTTTCCGTCTTCTGAAATTGTCCCGTCCGACCCAGAACTGTTCCGTCCGACCCATACACCTCTGGGTCGGACCATTCCAGTAGTTTTTGGTTCCGTGGCCTGTGTCCGTCCGACCCACCGTCCTCCCCAACCTCTGGGTCGGACCGATCCAGAACCTACCTACAGATTTTGTTTTTCACTTCTTTTCTTACCCATTTCTTCCCCAATCTTCCTACATGTGATCCCACATGTTTTAACACTAATTAAGCCCTCTAAATCACCTTAATTCATCCACCAAATCCATTACTAAATCCATCAAACAACTTACACAATTCCTTCATTTCTTTTCCAACACAAAGTTTTTGCTACCCTTATGCTACAGATTTTAAAACTCAATTCTCCCATCCAATACTCCTACTACCAATACCATTACTAGCATCCCAAATACATTTCCAAGCAATTACAACATCTATACCCAAGTTCAACATTCATTTTACAAAGTCTTGTACTCTCATTCTTCCTAATTCCTCCAATGAAATCCAATACCTCTTGCTACAGATTTTTACATGTTTCATCCTCATTCTCCAATTACCAATCCATGGTCATTAACATCTCTACTAGCCCCAATACACACCTTGGTTCCCCCATTCACCAAGTCATTCTTAAATACATAATTCCTACCAAAATTTCACCATAGTTCCCCTTCTTTTCTTACTTCTCCACATACACACTTTTCATCAAATTCATTCCTAATCTAGCCACACCCATACAAGGGTCCTACCCGCAGCCAATACAATACCAATTCATCAATACTTCCTCAATCCACAATACTAATACACATATACAATATACTTGGCTCTAAGGCCTACAATTTACTTTCTAGTTCCCAAATACCCAAAACTTTATAAACTGTTACATTATCGTTCCCCGTTATACTCCAACATACTTACTACTCATTACTCAATACATTACTCCTTTTTACTACTCAAAAACTGTTACATTACACAATACAAAACTAGTTCAAGGTAAGAGCATTTACCTTGTCTTACTAGTTTTTCCTTTCTTTCTTGCCTTCTTCCTTCTTTCCTTCTTCCTTGTTCTTCCTCACACAATACACAATGCTACAGCCACCATACCAATACCCACTAACCATTTAGCATTCATTTTGAACTAACCCTAGAATTTAGATGTTTTAGGGTTTAGGAAAGAGCATTACCTTCCCACCAATGAATGAAGTTCTTGTCTAGCAGAGAGCAAGATTCCTAGCCCAAAGGAGAAGCCAAAATCAGCTAGAATACAAAGAACAAAGCAAGGCTTACTTTGAATTTTTGTTTTGCAATTAAGGGCTAGAAAAAGATGGGTTTTCAAGAATGTTTTTACCTCAAAATGACAAGGAGGTGAAGGTGCTTCTAATGGTGGTACTCAAGCTCCAAATGCAGCACACCCATGGAGATGAAGTTGGTTGTTTTCGATTTTTGAAAGGAGGAAAGTGTTCTCCTTGATGAGGGGATTTCAATGGTACAATTTTTATTGAATTTGGACAAGGATCGAGCTAGAACAAGAGGAGAGAAGGAGAGAGTTGAGTGGGTACTTCATATCCCCATAGCCATCGCAGGAGGAGGAGAAAAAAATCAGAGGAAGGAGGAGGGAGTTACGTGAGTGAGGGAGTGTGGTAGGAGAGAGAGTTTCCTTTCTTTTCTTTACTTTATTTGTTCTTTTGTGAGTTAAAAAGAATAAAGAGAGTGAGAGAGAGGGGAAGGCTGGCCGGCACCCCATAGCACACACACACAGATTTTTGCTTTTTATTTTCAAAGTGGACACACTAACTTTGTTTATTTGCACTCTCACCCCACAACTTCCCGGTTGTTACAGTTTTTACTAACCAGAACCCGTTTTCCGGAATTTTCTCGTTTAATGAATTTTATCGGTTCCCAACCTTTATTAATGTTTATTAATGACTATTTGGTTGACCAATATCGTTATGAGTCTATTTGACTCGCTTAAAGTCGTGTTTTCCCAGTTTCCTCGAAAAACGTGCTTTAAGGTTCATTTATGCTTTTAATCCATTTTAAGGATCCGTTTTCTTCAGGAGTTGTTCCCTTATATTATTTAGCCATTATTAAGCCTTAAGAATCCATATAATACTCTAACCGAGGTCTCGCACCTCTTATGGTTATTTAACGCTTATTTAGCGTTTTTCGCTTTTTAAGCGTTTCTTTATTTCTTTTGGATTTATTTTTCCTTACCAATATTACTTAAGCATTATTAGGCTCTTAAATAAGGATTAGAATTATCTTAATCACTATATTTAAGTTCGGGGTATTTCAATCTACCCCCCTTAAGAACTTTGTCCTCAAAGTTGCTCAAGGTTATAGGGTTACAATGCTTGCTCATTCATACTTGTCTATGCCAGACATCGTACATTCTTCCTCCTTATAACTCCTCAATCCATTACTCAAGATTCCTACTTTCCATGCCTTACCAATGTACAATAATTACTCAAATCCACGTTACTACCAGCCATCCAGTTCCTCATTACAAAATTTAAACGTACATGCAGTGCAAAGCTATCCCCAAAGCAATGCAATACACATTACAATCCCGCAGGCACTCAGGTCATCTAGACACAGGACTCTTCTATGTCCCGCTGCCCTTGGAATAATACAATACGATACTCTACTACCTTCTCAGGTATACGCTTCTAGCAAATCCTTCATCTTCAGGCTAAGAAAATTTCTTTCGCAACTACTACTTAGAAATTTTCCAAAGCATACAACTCCAAATTCCAGTTTGTATTTATTGCTTCTACCCTATGCGTGATTCTTGTAACCACTTGAGGGGAGCTTCAAGAATTATTCGACCCTGATGTGATCAGCATCAGTGTGGAACTATCTTTCCACCCCAATTTGTGTTTGGTTTCCCTTGATCTGATCAGGATCAAGTTCGACTTCCCACATCAGATTCAACCAAACAAATAATTTAATTGTTTTCGTTTTCTATCTTTTTACTCTTTCTAGTCGTGATTACGAATTCATACAACTCCAAAGGATGGAATTCAGTCCATCAATCATTCTCAATCTACTTCCCAAATACTTTCCTCGGAATTCGATGCCTAAATGCTCATTTCATCAATCTTCTCTACTTTCTTCCATTACCCTCTATTATCTCTACTATTCAGACTAGGGAATACAGTACTTATGAAATTCAGCTGTCCTCAATTTACTTCAAATAACATACTTACAAATACACCACGCGTGGGCTACATTCCTCTACTACTCATAGTCAATCCGTACTACTTCTTTATGGATACAATACTTGTGGAGCTCCATCCACTACTCATTCTCAATTGTCTCAAAACAATCACCTAGGGAACTCAATTTCCTCTAGGTTCTACATCGGTTTTATACCGACTCATGCATCGTAACGCCATGTCTAGCTTCAGATAGGCACACACTACAGGGATTATCATTTCCCCAAGAGTTGCTCTACTCCTCTTTACTAATACTTTTACACTGGGGTTACAAGATGGGTATATTCATCCTATGGTATTCGCATCTCTTGTGCCTAATTACCACAGCTACAATATGAATGAATACGTATGTTTATTTAACATAAGTACCAATCATTAAATCAATTCTCATTTGTGCTATGCACATTATAGTTTACGTGTTTTGTTTTATATGTGATACCTACATTAAGCGGTTTTCGCTCTACCCCCCTTAAAAGGGATTACGCCCACGTAATCTACCATATGTTACTATTGAACATTGGTTTACTCAATTTGGGCAATCCGAAGCATTTTAGCTTCTCTATAGTTTGCTATATAATGTACTCTCGTCAAAGTATCTTAACCATACTAATGGTTTAGTCCTTGCACCAAGAATTTTTTTTTATTGAGTTCATTTAACTCGTAACCAATTCGGTTCTAGCCTATTAGGCTTCAAGGCATTGATAGCCATTCTTTCAAACTTACTGGGTATATTAAACCTCTTAGCTAGGGCCCACTAGCTTCTGCTGCGCGACCCTCATAACCTTAGTGCTTAATTGGCTCTTTGGTTATACTAGATGTGCTACTCATCGCCTTTTTATCCCTCTATTGTGGAAATAAGGTTTACTAACGGTGTGGTATTCTTTTACCGCTGTTTGAACTTAATGAGTTTTAGATTGTAACCAGCTCTCTGGTAATCTATTATACATACTATTCGTACTCCCACGATTATTCGCTAAGTTCCTCCGACTTGTTGTCGGGCGAGGTTAAGTCACTACCTAGTTGTAGTGCTTCCTCTGTTGTCACTAGCTTCTGAATAATACCAGTTCTTCTGGTTCAGTACAAGTGTTCTTTGCTTGTATGACCTTGCATTCTCAATGCGTCGGTCCAAGTGACTTTCTTCAGTCTTCTTTCACCTTTTATTCCAATGGAATTCACATCTTGTGATTGTTAATGTGTTTTACTCTCTTCGTGCTTCTTTGGCCTTAGGCCGCACGGTTTGTTGCTAAGCTGGGTTAACTGGCTTATGCCATGTTTGTCGGTGAAAAGAAGGGCTTACTACGGTTTACATTTTCCATATTGTTAGCTATCCCACTTGATCATTAATTGTACAAGTGCAATACCAAAACACTCAATCATACTGAGTGCAGAGGCGTAAACGCTTGACAGTAAATCACTTATGTGATAGGGATGAATATTTCTGCCTATCTCCTAATACTTATACTCCATGTCATTGATTAACTACTCCCTCATAGTGGTCGCTTGTTGCACACCGTATTCTCACTCATTGTACCACATCGTTCTACTGATTCTGATACTGTGGTAGTTTTGTCTTTACTCATTGCCATTGTCATTGGCACCATTTCCTTATGGTGTGAATACACTAGGAGGTTCCTAGTTCACGTATATGACGGTCGTCATAGCATACCGCAATACCATTATCTTCCCCTTGTGAGGATGTTTTATTTCAGTTTAGGTTTCATGTGTAGGTTAGCTTACCTCGCATTACTTCCTCATTCATGATATAGTTTGCCAAATAACTTGGTTGACCAGGGATGAAGTGGTTTATCGGGTTACAAGCTCGCTTGAGCGCCGGTCATTCATGGTGTGCAATGTGCACACTCATTGATTGTTTTTGACAATTACTGTCTCCATAGTGCTGAGCATTGATCATAGGCTCTAGCTATGCAGTTTACTTTTGCATGTACATTACCGGTACATCCCAAGAAACTTCAAGGGTATTCCGGTCCCGTTCTTCAATTGAAGGGTATTTCATCACTGGTAAGTGAAGTTGTAGTTGAGGGGTTTGTTTCCACTCATAGGTTTCATGTCACGGTTTACCATGCTGGTGTTTACACAATGGTTCACCACCTGCTTGGGTGCATATGGAGTATACTTACTCCCTTAAGTAGTACTAGCTTGGAAATGTCATTTCCTTATTCCGTCGCTTGTTGGCTATATCTATATGCGTAGGCTTTATTGTTATAGTGGATGGAATCCTTATCTAAGGTTTCACATCTTCACCACATTGGTGGTCTTTGGTTACGAGGGTATCTTCCTCAAGTCTCTTGTAGTGTCCAAGTATGGACTAGGCCATTGTTGGCATTATCACGATTCTTATGCCTCTGTGCTACCATTGCTACAGAGGGCATGAAGGGTAATTACAAGCTTGTCAGCTGTATGCTAGGCTGATGCTCTAGTGACAGTGACACTGAGATAGCCATTACTTCAAGCCACTCATTACGTTGAGCTTAAATTGGGTAGTTCAGTTGACAGTCTGCTTGTCGTATGAAGCAACATCTTTTGCAAGTCTTGTTATTAAATGGTGTGGTTTTACAACCATTTTAGTTTACACAACGTATTTGGTTCATGGCCTTTGTGCCTTGTTGCGGCAAGCTATGCTCTTTGCAAGCTGCTTATACAAGTTTCCTCTCCTAGTATACCCCATAGGTTGGAGGTATTACCAGGCTCCATGGCAAGTCGTGACATCACGCTTCCGTTCGTAGGAGTTCCTTTAGGCAATCCGGTGTTAATCGGTGCCTTCTTGTGGTTGAGGGTATTTCCTGTTAAGTGAAATCCCTTTGGTGTCCTAGCCGAGTGTTCGTTCTAGCTTCCGTGCTCTTATCAAGACGCTTATTCAACTGTTGTCATCTCAGACACCATTCAAGGATTGCTCCTGAGTGCTGTTAGTTATGCTGTTACATCCGGCTAACGTTTAACATAAGTTGTGGCTACCATACCGCCTCGTGGTATTGTATTTAAGCTATTCCCTTTTGGGTTATGATGTCCCCCGTCGTTGGGTAGACCGTCTATACTTGCTCCTAGTGCTTGAGACTAGGTTTAAATGTCCTCTTTGATGATGGATTATATTTGTGGTAATCTTGTAATTGCTCTTGGGAATTCTGTCCCGTTTGTTGAGCATTGTGGTGTTCACGTTAGGCGATTGCCTTACTGTGTTTAGGCTGGGTATACCTTCCAGCTGTCATGTATTTACTTGATGTCCTGAGACATGTCCAATGTTTATACTTACTAGTATGTGCTCTTTGCACTCCCTAGTTCTTATTCCTTACTTTCAGATGACTTCTCTGAGTTCCTTATACTTGTTCCTTAACTGAGTTTTCTTCTCCTTGATTGTCTGTGGTGTCCAGTTGTTCTGGTTAAAATTTACTCATGGTCCGTAGAACAGAGTTGACTACTTCCCGTGTGTCGTACACTACATGTATACATACGTGGGGTACCTTGTTGATACGTTACCACTCACCCGACTACTTGTCAGGCCCGCAAGCTCCTTCGGAGTGTGGTCGTCCCACATCCCGTAATTGGGTACACTCGTAGTGTTCGTCACACGCCTAGGTGAAGTATTCTATTGTCAACTCTTCTTGTATCATTCCATGATACTCACCGTAATTCTGTTGGTTTGGTTTTCAAATCCAAGGTTTGAAAAAGATTGTGGTTTTGAAAGAAAACTTTTGGGTTTTAAAGTTATGGTTCGGTGTTAAAAGCAGTCTCTCATGGCATAGCCATGTTGGAGGTCTTGACCAAGTCTAGTTCCTCGCTGACTGGTATGTACTAAGTACAGTGGTCGGGCCGTTAAGCCTTCCCAAGGTTCCATACTTCTAGTTGTCAGGATGTGTGATCCTGTAGTTGTTTCATTACGGTCACCGTACATTACTATGTACTCGTGACGTGTTAGTGTTCCTTCACATATCCATGTTCTTACTGCACTTGCCGTGGCAAGTGCGTGGTACTGGTGGTCTTTGAGTAATCCTATACCGATCACGGTATGGTTTCCACTCGTATTTGTTAGTCTTGTTGACTCTTCCCTCGATCTTATTGATCTATAATTGGTATACTCGATTCCTTAGGTAGCTTCTTGGTGGTCTAGACATGGCTGTCGTAGATCTGGGTACTTCTCCAATCCTTGGAGATTCCCACTCTATTTGGTTTAGTGTCGTTCCTTGTGGCTCGTTCCCACACATCTGTGATGGTTACTGAGCCTTCCTTGTTTAGGCACTACTCTTGTAGTCCTATTGGATTATATCTCATGGTTGTTCTTGTAGTTGTCTGAGCTATATTGGCCAGGTATTGCAACCTTAATGGCGTCGTAGTTTTGGAGTTAACCGCTTCCGACTATGTCCTTAGTCGGCTAGCATACCGTTGGTGGTATTATTCAAGTATTACTATCCCGTAGACTTGTGTCTCGGGTTCCGTTACTGCTCCCTTTTTCATTCCTTTGCACGGTCAGTGCTTCTTTCCTGCTGTTGGTTGACTAGCTAGGTTTCGCGACTGCTAGGCACGTCGCCCCGTGCTGTTGTAAGTTGCAGCCTCCTTGTGATTGGAGTGCTCATCCTACCGCTATTAAGTGCGGGTATTGTTGTTCAACCGGGATCCGTACCCGGGACTCCCAATTCTTGAAACCTACCATATGTCGGTTCTTGCTTACTGTGTGTTTGCTTCACAACTGCCAGATCGGGTTTTCCCCGAGTATGAGAAGACTTTTCTTCTCTTTGGCGTCCTTCCCCAAGTGATACAATGGGGCATGTGGAGGGCGGGTCTAGCATTGTAGGTATCCGGTACTCCCCGATAGTTCCTAACTAGCATATCTATAATGCTAACACTCAGCCCTTAGCCCTAAGCTTCTAATTCCAAACTCGGTATTCCTAAGCTCGGTATTTCCAGTCATTAGAGCGATACTTCGCTCTGATACCACTTTTTGTAACACCCCTGCCGCTAATACCGTCATTACCGTCCAATCTCCTTATACAATCGTACTCACGCAACGGATACATTCTTACTCAACGGCGGGTGATACAATGCTGTTAGTCACCCACGTGACTAACAAGGCTACTACTACATACAGCATCGGTCTGATGGACCGGAATATCCGAGTACTACACAAATACAATACATACTCCCATTACTTACTGAGTACTACAATACTCCATTCGATACAATACTCCATTCAATACAATACTCCATTCAATACAATACTCCATAATTCAATATAAGATAATACATTACACGTACTGAGTTTACTAAGTTCCAAATACAAATACGATACTTCTTCCAAGTTCATACATACTCCTTAAAAGTCTAACCACTACCCATTTCTCACAACTACGTATTTGCAACTTATGTAATAGTGTACCCCTTGGTACATTTCTACATGCAAGGTTACAATCCTTATACCATTTACTACAATCTACATTTCTTTCCTAGTAATCTAGGCATGTCCACCGGTCTCTTCTGTGACCATGTCTGCTTTGGGTACCTGCACACTAAAAACGTTCCCCCTAGGGGGTCAGCTTACGCTGAATATGATAACCGCATACCCCGTGTACTAGCGAGGGTACGCCGACCATTTGGTCGAATACATGCAATTCATTTTGCAATACATACATACATACATACATGCTTTCATTCACGATACTACAATACTACACAAGGTATACATACATACGCACGGTACAATACATGCTTGGAAGACAATACAAGTCTACCAATACTTACTTACCATCTTCCAGAATACACATACACAATACATACTCATTACATACTCAATACGCAATACGGAGATACACTTCTCCAATTCACACAGAAGGCTTGTTAGCTACTTTACACACCCGGGTTAATCGGGAGTTCAATACTCATTTACTCAAGGTCAATGACTTACAACAGTCAAGACCGATACACATACAATACTTACTTCTTACTTACTCAGGTTAAGTCGGTATGACCTCCGGGCAGGGATTACTACATCCCACCAACGGGCTTTAGGATGGCCCACTAATCCAGGATGCTACCCATTCAAGGGGATTGGTCCATGGAAAAGATTACAACCAGGATTCGGATCCAACCTCTTGTGTTTCCTTATCCTCCCGCGTGGCCGAAACTATATCGGACTTCTACTCATTCCATTTTACTCAATACTCAAGTTAGGAGTTAGGTAGTTAGGAATTAGTAGAAGTCAGTACTTCATTCCCATACATCCATACAATACACAAGTACACATTACTTACGCATACTCTTCATTTCCATTGATACATTTCATGAATTATACAAACTAGATGTTCAAGAGAATATAACAAGAACAATATAGTTCAAACACAATTAAGTGTAATAAAGTCCGATTCGTGTATTTATCTTATTGGTGATCACATAAGCACACAAATCGGGGTAACCAAGTTAGGATACAGGGCATGAAGAAATCATACCGTACACCGTCGTTTTCGTACTACCGGGTCCTTCGACGATCAACTATCTGATTCCTATACATACATGAAGTAGTATGATCAATGATCTATTATTGATCTAACTTACTCCTTCATTGTTACTTTCAATGTATACTTACTACTTCGTTATTTTCTTACTTGATTATGAAACCATTCTTTTCTTTACTACTTCTTAAACTTGTTTCCTTACTCATTTACTTACTTCCTTACCATTATTACCTTCATTAATGGTGTATTACTACATACATATGCATATATGTGTATAGGCATACATATACATACATATGACTACTATAGTCATATAATAAACATTTTTTTTTGTAAATTATGGGCCGTCCGACCCACAGTCCGACCCAACATCTGGGTCGGTCCATTCCAGTAAATTTTCCGTCTTCTGAAATTGTCCCGTCCGACCCATACACCTCTGGGTCGGACCATTCCAGTAGTTTTTGGTTCCGTGGCCTGTGTCCGTCCGACCCACCGTCCTCCCCAACCTCTGGGTCGGACCGATCCAGAACCTACCTACAGATTTTGTTTTTCACTTCTTTTCTTACCCATTTCTTCCCCAATCTTCCTACATGTGATCCCACATGTTTTAACACTAATTAAGCCCTCTAAATCACCTTAATTCATCCACCAAATCCATTACTAAATCCATCAAACAACTTACACAATTCCTTCATTTCTTTTCCAACACATGTAACAGTTTTTGCTACCCTTATGCTACAGATTTTAAAACTCAATTCTCCCATCCAATACTCCTACTACCAATACCATTACTAGCATCCCAAATACATTTCCAAGCAATTACAACATCTATACCCAAGTCCAACATTCATTTTACTAAGTCTTGTACTCTCATTCTTCCTAATTCCTCCAATGAAATCCAATACCTCTTGCTACAGATTTTTACATGTTTCATCCTCATTCTCCAATTACCAATCCATGGTCATTAACATCTCTACTACCCCAATACACACCTTGGTTCCCCCATTCACCAAGTCATTCTTAAATACATAATTCCTACCAAAATTTCGCCATAGTTCCCCTACTTTTCTTACTTCTCCACATACACACTTTTCATCAAATTCATTCCTAATCTAGCCACACCCATACAAGGGTCCTACCAGCAACCAATACAATACCAATTCATCAATACTTCCTCAATCCACAATACTAATACACATATACAATATACTTGGCTCTAAGGCCTACAATTTACTTACTAGTTCCCAAATACTCAAAACTTCATAAACTGTTACATTATCATTCCCCGTTATACTCCAACATACGTACTACTCATTACTCAATACATTACTCCTTTTTACTACTCAAAAACTGTTACATTACACAATACAAAACTAGTTCAAGGTAAGAGCCTTTACCTTGTCTTACTAGTTTTTCCTTTCTTTCTTGCCTTCTTTCCTTCTTCCTTGTTCTTCCTCACACAATACACAATGCTACAGCCACCATACCAATACCCACTAACCATTTAGCATTCATTTTTAACTAACCCTAGAATTTAGATGTTTTAGGGTTTAGGAAAGAGCATTACCTTCCCACCAATGAATGAAGTTCTTGTCTAGCAGAGAGCAAGATTCCTAGCCCAAAGGAGAAGCCAAAATCGGCTAGAATACAAAGAACAAAGCAAGGCTTACTTTGAATTTTCGTTTTGCAATTAAGGGCTAGAAAAAGATGGGTTTTCAAGAATGTTTTTACCTCAAAATGACAAGGAGGTGAAGGTGCTTCTAATGGTGGTACTCAAGCTCCAAATGCAGCACACCCATGGAGATGAAGTTGGTTGTTTTCGATTTTTGAAAGGAGGAAAGTGTTCTCCTTGATGAGGGGATTTCAATGGTACAATTTTTATTGAATTTGGACAAGGATCGAGCTAGAACAAGAGGAGAGAAGGAGAGAGTTGAGTGGGTTCTTCATATCCCCATAGCCATCGCAGAAGGAGGAGAAAAAAATCAGAGGAAGGAGGAGGGAGTTACGTGAGTGAGGGAGTGTGGTAGGAAAGAGAGTTTTCTTTCTTTTCTTTACTTTATTTGTTCTTTTGTGAGTTAAAAAGAATAAAGAGAGTGAGTGAGAGGGGAAGGCTGGCCGGCCCTCATATGCACACACACACAGATTTTTGCTTTTTATTTTCAAAGTGGACACACTAACTTTGTTTATTTGCACTCTCACCCCACAACTTCCCGGTTGTTATAGTTTTTACTAACTGGAACCCGTTTTCCGGAATTTTCTCGTTTAATTAATTTTATTGGTTGCCAACCTTTATTACTGTTTATTAATGACTATTTGGTTGACCAATATCGTTACGAGTCTATTTGACTCGCTTAAAGTCATGTTTTCCCGGTTTCCTCGAAAAACGTGCTTTAAGGTTCGTTTATGCTTTTAATCCATTTTAAGGATCCGTTTTCTTCGGGAGTTGTTCCCTTATATTATTTAGGCATTATTAAGCCTTAAGAATCCATATAATACTCTAACCGAGGTCTCGCACCTCTTATGGTTATTTAACGCTTATTTAGCGTTTTTCGCTTTTTAAGCGTTTCTTTATTTCTTTTGGATTTATTTTTCCTTACCAATATTACTTAAGCATTATTAGGCTCTTAAATAAGGATTAGAATTATCTTAATCACTATATTTAAGTTCGGGGTATTTCACTATCGTTCTAATGGTGTCACTGTTATCACTCGCCCATACGGGTGATAACGAGATATATGATAATCAACATAGGAAACGTATTCCCGCAGTGACCACAAGAGATAGATAGCAGTGCGTAAAATAAAACTAGAATATATACAATAACAACCTTCTTATACAAAACCGTACACGTGAGCGTCTAACCAAATATACACCTCGGTTTTCAAAACCCGAGTCCAAAATAACCATAGTCTCAATCCGTACCAAGTCTAACCAAAAGTAAAGTACAACTGTCGCGCCCCGCGTCGACCCTCCAGTTAGTCTCCTGAAACAAAAGTGGTTTGTGGTATGGAATCAGCCCCTGCTGAGTATGTTATCCTGAAACCCCTCAATTAATTGGTCGAGAGCATGAGATTCGTTACATGCAATACCGTTTTAATATTTAAACTGTAAAACATTTAATAGTAATATCCATACAATAACACAACCATCAACACACGTAATATAAACCACACATTATAACCAATGAACAACAGGGCGAAACAACGAGAATAATAAACAAGTATCAACTCCCGTCCTTGGTATAAAACCAATATTGTTCGCCAATGTACAAGTCTCAACTGTAATAAGTGTTCAGTTATACCTAGTGACAGCGTCTCGTTAAAAATGACGTGTCTCTAAATTACCCATATACTATGGCGGGTCACCCACGGCAGTAGCCACTCCAGCGGTAGAGTCTCCAACCAACGAGCCATCCTAGCTCACGGGAAATTTTATTGATACTTGCGGACCCGTAAGCGGACATCCTGGTATCGTTTTTGTGATCACAGCGCGCACCAAGAGACACATCCTCTTGGCTTTGTTATGTTAATTAATTATACCATCACATCGCATTACCTGTTTTTTTAACACAGCAGACTAAGGTCGTTAGTCTAATCCAGAGTCTGTAAACTCGGGATCCAGTGTTAGATACGAGAGCGGCGTTAGAAAGGCCAATGCTCCGTATTAAAGTCTCGAATAATACGTATATCTTATTATCCTAGTGCTACAACGTTTTTCTGACGATCCTTATATTACATATAAGATAGCACCATAGCCGCTAGTTCGTTTTATATATATACGTCCATATATACGAACCAATACTATTAACGCAACAACAGTAAATAATAAGCAGCTAAAAATATATAGTTCATGCATATTTATTCACACAATCAGACAAACAATCTTATCACAGATTACACAGAAATCTGAACTAAGGAAGCCCTCAGAGACAATAAGAGACACATAACAACATACCGTTCACCCTGAATGTATAACCGTGGAGTATGAATCAGCTACATCTGATGCTCCCCGTGTCGTCTCTAACAGTCTAATAATACATAACGCTACTGATTAGAATCCTGTATAACGATATAACTCTACGGTACCCGTACCGTCACTAACACCTCCCGGTTAATCCCCCGTTATTTACTGTCAACGTTTGTCCGGTTTTTGGCTTTAACTCGGGATTGGAAAAACGTTATATTACATGCGTAGTCTCGTCTCGTATATTAATATACTTAAAGTTTGAACTTGGTTATCGCATGTAATTTAATATACCCTTGTATATTATATAGTTTGTTTCTATATTGCATGTATAATTCTTAATCATATATTATACATTTCACCTTAGTATTTATTTTCCTAAGGTTTGTTTTTTTCAAGTTTAATGTAGTATAATTCATATGTAAAAATACTTTGAATTATATAAATCCTTATTATTCCATGTAAACTCATAACATTAGAATTTCCATATCTAATGTTTATAATTCTTTTCTCTTTATCTTATATCATTTTTAATTATGATAATATATGGTTATTGAACCATATTATATTTTCCACACCATAACATATTTTTATTCATTTATAGTATTACGGGACTATTTATTATATGGTAAGTCTTTATACTATATTCATTCTCTTATAATGAATACTTCTTATATTATAAATGTTACACCCTTTATAACATTAAAACCATATTATAAATTTTTATTCAAAAATGTTCATATTACCGAACAGCACCTATTTTTCTTAAATATTTACAAAATCCACCACATATTTTATATAATATATTATGTACATATTTATGTCATTAAAACAATTATAACCTATAGTTATAAATTGTTATATATTACCAAATAGCCCATTAAACTCTCGGTTTTTATTATCTCCAACTATACTTCCATAAATTACAAATCAACCCCAAATTATATTTCATTGTTACACTTATAATATATACCTTATATTATAATCTTTAAACCTTAATATAATTATAACCTAGAGTCTTAAATGGTTATAATTACCGAACAGACCCTAGGGTCTGTTTTAATTAAATTCCTACCACCTAAATTTATATAATTACCATATCTCCCCATTTTATAATATATAGTTTTCTAATGTCATTATAACTATATATTATACATATATCTTAATAAAACTTTATATATAACTCCAAAAATTACCAAACTATACCAAAAGGTTATAAATGTCATTCGGAAATAACAATATCACCCCATCTCTTATAAATCTTTTACAATTTAATAACTATCTTACTATAAGGTAGTATTTTAACTTCTTAAATTCTCCAAACTTGGTCAAAGTCTCCTATATAGTCAACTTTGACTTCTAATTCCAAATTGGACCCAAACTCTCAGTAATTACCAATCTTACCCTATACTTTTCTATTTTTACAATTTTGACCCAAAACTTTATAAAATGTTATAATTTTTATTAAATTCATTTAAAAACCCTAAATTCCTCTAAATTAAGCCCACGACTTTAATATTTACTAGTAATTACCGTTTGACCCCAAACTTAACTATATAAGCATAAATTAAATTAAATAAGCTTTAAACTTAAATTAAATGGCCTATTGACATGGCCTTATTACAACTTTGCTTTATAACATAAAATTACACATAAAATAGCTCAAATTATACTATAAGCTCTCGGCATTGCTGTAGCTTAATTATTTTTCCACATAATGTCATAATTTGACCATTATGTTAATTAAATCACTTAAATGACTAGCTTAATTTATCTTAGTCATTTTTTTCCATACTTAGGTTAAAATCACCCATATTAACAATTTCACTCTCGGCACATATAATATATATGCTTAAAAATCATAAAATCATAAGTTTAAGGTGTTTATACCTTGGTTTATCCTTAGTAACAACTCGGCAGCTTGGAGGAAAAATCACCACATCATTTAGACATGTTTAATACACCAAAATAAGATATGGTTATACTCCAAGCATGAGCTTAACCATAATGAACAATTAATGTAAGATTTAAGGCAAAAATCGCCTTAAAAATGCAACGTAGTCTCCAAAGGGTTTCAGTCTGAATTAAACACACCACATGGTGTTAAATTCACCATAAATACATGGGGAATAGATAAACAACAACAAGCTGCTATGGTAATAGGTTTTACCTTGGCAAAATGCCTTAAAGAATGATATTTCCTTTGATTTTCGGCCACCCTTGCTCCAAATGGTTAACCAACTGAATTAACATGTAAATCTGAAGATTATGAGTGAATAAACTCATAGAAATCAGAAGAAGAAAACCAGATGGAGAATAGAAATCCTTAAGGTATGTTTTTACCTTATAATGTAAATTTTGGAAACCTTGGTCCCAAAACTTGCTTCAGCCGAGAATGATTGTTTTTCAAGGTTTAATACACTGAGAATGAGCCATGGAAGGTGATAGATCATAAGCTCCAAGTGTAGGTAATGAAAAGATGAAGAAAAAGGGCTAAAATATGCCTTAAACCATTACCTTAGGTGCAAATGGGATTGATTTGCCTTGAATACTCAAGAACAGAGCTTGAGAGGGTTTGGAAGTGCTGATGGCTTGGATGGAATGGGACAAGAGGAAAGAGAAAGAAAGAAAATGAGTTTTAATGAATGAAAAGTAAGAAATGGAATAGTAAATGGTGATTCACCAAATTAGCTAGATATTTTGTATTAAAGTGGGATGTGCTGTCCTCCTTGCTCTATGCTGCCGACCTCATAAGGGTATAGATGAGTCATTCATTGACCATTGACTATACTTAGTCAATTTTGCTTAAAAATGCACTATTTGGATTACTATTCACAAATGAGTGCCATATTTCTGATTTTTTTTTGAAATCTTGGATTTAGACCTTCTAATGTGGTACATTATAGTGCATTAGTATAACAAGGTCTAATCCAATGCCTAACACAACTCAAAACCCACTCAGAAAGTCAATTTTCTCAAAAACGTGCTTTAAGGCATTTTAAAGCACATTTTGTGTTAGAACATGTTTTAGAGCTTGGTTTCCTTTGAGAATGGTTTTATAATGTTCATCACTTCATTATAATACTTAGGAATCCACTTTGGATCCTATTTGAGGTCATACAATCTCTATGGTGTCTTAAAACACATTTTTGGCTTTACCGATCTTAAGGCATGTTTTGCCTTGTTGAGATCTTTAGATTGTTCCCCAATGGTATTTAGATGTTTATTAACCATCTTAGATCATTTAATTAGGTTTTTAAGGTTAGGGGTATTTCAATAGTGGGGACCGGTTTTCTAAGGGGATAAGTTAACCCCACTCACAATTAAACTAGCTTTTAATAAACTAGTCAACTAAGTCCAAAAAGCAAAAAGTAAATGTACTACCTTTTTTCCCTCTCTCCTCCTTATTTTACTTTTCCCTCTTTTCTCTCCCCATTATTTTCTCTCTCTCTCTCGTGTTTCTTTCTTGTGCCAGACCCCATCCCCCCTTTCTTCTTCCTTGGTCACGATTTTGAAAGCTCCAACAAGTCCCATGGCTACCCATCTTCCATATCATGCCCAAGCCTTATTAAAGCTCAAATCACAAAAGTAAATACATATTCTTCATCCTCTCATCATTCTCTATCTATCTCTCTTTTCTAAATTCCAAAATGGAGAACTTCATCTCCATGGGTTTACCCCATTTGAAGAGAAAATGACATCAATGGGTAGCTTGGAGTCTCCTCTCTCTCCTAAGGTAAAAATAAACAAGAAAAACTCATTTTTCTTCACCCTCCTTTCTTGACCGATTTTGTTCTCTTTGATACTTCATTTTCTTCTTGTTTTGGAGCATTGGTTCAACACTCCAATGGTGGTCGAACTCTCCTTTTGATTCATGGGTGAAAACCCCACCTAAAAATCTCAAAGGTAAAACCTTAACCTTGTGCTTTAAGCCCCTTTCCTTGGATTAGAATTTCTTAAGGGTTTAAATGGTTAATTGAATCCATTTTTGTGTTTCTTGAATGTTGGGATGGAGTTGGCAACTCCATTCCCATATTGAAATACCCCAAACCTTAGTATGTGGTTTATATATTAAAATATGGTATAGTAAGGCTAAAAAGTTCCTTAGAAACATTAGTGAGCAATTTAAACCACAGTAAACACAAATAAATACCTTAAAGTCGATTTGGGCGAAAATGTGCTCTAAGCTTGGGATAAGCTTGGTTAAGACCTAATGAGCTTACCAAGACCTTATTTATATGTTAATGAACATATTAAACCATTTACCAAAGAAAACCAAGCTTAAAACAAGTTAAAACACAAAATGTGCTTTAAGGAGTCTTAAAGCACATTTTTGAAAAATTGTCTTGTAAATGAGTTTTGAATGGCTAAATGTCCTTCATTACTCTTTAATTAACATGTGTACTACTTAGTATCACATTAGGAAGTTTAAATCAATGAGAAATCAAAAATTTCACAAAAATGTGCCTTGTTTTGTGAATAGTAACCAAATTAAGCAAGTTTATAACATTAGTCAACATAAGTGAGTTAATTGGTCAACAAAGACTAAAATACCCCTTATTATAATATGGGGGCCGGTTTTTAAAAGGGTGAGTCACTCCTTCACTAGCTTAATAAGATAAGTAAAGAATGAAAAAGCAAGTTACTATTTACTTTAACATAAATATCTCTTAAAACCTTACTGTTATACCCAAAATTTCAACCCCCCCGAAAGAGAGTCTCTACTAATAGGCTAGTTTGGTCAAGTAGTGAGGGTTCCCAGTTCGATTGGCACATTTCAGAGTACTAAGGACAGCTTAGTCATCTCCAGGGGTATTTTCGTAATTTTTCAAGGCTCCTAAGCCCCCTATAAGCTTTCTCTCTCCTCCGAAGAAGGGTCAAATCAATTCGAAATGCTTTGAAATTTTAACCCATGATAGAGGATGACAGTTTAAGCATAATGTCGTTAGAATTTTGATTTTTCGAATTTCCAATAATTTTCTAGCAGTTTCCGATCAAATCTGACGAGAAATTGAATTTAAAAATATTCCAACATTGAAAAAATTCGATTCCACTTCAGAAAAATCATAATTGCCATCCTTGACACGTGGCTAAAATTTCACAGCAAAATTCATTTGGGAAGTCACTTAATTAAAATGCCAAAAAATCTTACTTTTACTAGATTTTCTTTATCTTTAAGGAAGTCTATATAAAGGGATAAATATTTTGATCAAAGGAGAATCTCATATGCTCAAGAACCCTAGGAAGACAGAAGCCACAACCTCCTCTCTCTCTCTCTCACATTTTCCAACACCCGGCCACCCGAATCATACCGAAAATCCCCTGAAATCACCATCTAAACACGTTTTCCAATCCCAAAGCACCAATAATCTTCAAAACCCCACAAAAACACCACCAAAACGTGAAGAACAGCAAGAACAACCAACCACCAGAAGCTCGGTTCAAAAATCTTTCGGGTCTGCCACAAACGGAGCACTCTACGAATCCCGGTGTGAAGAATCGTTGTGAATCCGAAGGTAAAACAGGTAGAAATCCCACTTTCCTAACTCTCCACGACCTTATCAGTCTTGCCTCAAAATTTGGGCTTAAACTAACTCTTTTTTGTTTCTGTATTGCTGATTGTTTTAGCTACTGCCTTGTTTCTTATTTGCTAAGTTTCGTATTAATTTTGATGTCAAATTGAGTTCTTTCAGTTACTAACGTGTTTAAAATCGTTCAGGCTACACACCCATAAAATTTGAGCTCAAAACACCCTCGGGAACCATCGAAAACCCACTGTCCGTGGGTTGTCCGTGACCTCGGACTCATTGTCTGGTACCACGGACGGGTTGTCCGTGACCACGGACACCCACGGACGGTGGCGGGATTTTGTATTTTTCAATGTTTCAAATTTTAGGGTTTCTGTCAGTACATGTCCGGGCCCACGGACACCCCGTCCGTGGCCCCAGACTTTTCAAGTTTGCGTTTTTATTTTAGTTCTGTTTTCGAAATCACTTAATTCAACTGGGGTCCCTGGTCTCGGACATTAGGTCCGTGGCCACGGACGTAATTAAAATTTGACCTAATTCTGCCTCCGAAACATTAGTTTAGGTAACTTTCAATTTCACTTTAATTTTCTGTCAAAAAACGTCAAAAAATAAAAAAAAATAGAAGCGCGCACCTAGATTAAAAAACAAGTTTGTAGAAAGCTGTAAATAAACCGAGTAGAGGAACAACGACCTAGGAAGGGTAATGAAAGTAATTTGAACCCTAATTAAGTCGAATATCAAGCCCCCGAACCTGAACTCTCCTTTCCTAATTTGATCTAGGTTAAAATTAGGTGGCGACTCATAATAAGTTCCAGTGAGCTAGCTTAGGTTTTAATAGTTATGGTTATATGACTTAGTTATTAAACTTAGGTTATAAGTGGACCTAAAACCCGATTAGATCTTAATCAACTTTAATCAACATAGGATAATGTTTAAAATCGAGGCTCACAGACTGGCGACTCTGCTGGGGATAACTTCTTAATTTTAATTTGTTTAATTTTAAGAAAGAGGGCTTAACTTGAAAATGTTTATTTATGGCTTTATTACATTGTTTGTTTACTTTTGTGCGCAATTTAAATTTCTGTACTTTTGCATCATATGAGAGCGAGGGTCCACATAAACCGATTTCACCCCGGGACCCATTTGAGGGTCCCCTGTCAGGGACTCACACCTTTTAGGTGATGTGAATAAGCGGGGGAAAAGAGGAGGATGTCGTCTAACCACATCCCCTTAATACCTGGGCTTTAGCCCCAAGCGTTTTCCTGGCAGTGTCCTTACCTAGCCCATTGTTTGGTCAGTCGAAGACCCGACCGTAGACGCACACCTTCCGGTGATGTGAAAAAAGTGGGGTAGCCCAAAGAGAATAGCGTGCAAGCCCTATTCCTTTGTGGTGACCTGGGCCCATGCCCCAAGCACCTCTCCGGATCGATCCATACCCGGTTTGATTCAAACGTCTAGTAAGGACATGTTGAATTTGTGTGGACCTTGTTTGCTAGTATGATCGGCCCACTACCCAGCCAAGAGATTGATAGGAACTTCTCCTACATCAACCTAGCCCAACACGTATTGGCAGCTCTATTTGTTTACGGCCCAGAGGCCTTGTTTGGTTTAACATGTGAGTCGTTCGGGCTTCGGCCCAAAAGCCTAGACTTAGGTGATTTCTCTTCTGGCCCAATTTGAATTATCCAATTAGTTCTAGGCCCATAAAAAAAGAAATCCACCTGAACTTGAAATAACTCACAAGTCCTGAAAATAAAATCTTTTTCGGCTTAGCAACCATCTTCTCAAGCCCGAAGAAAGTTAGGCCCATTTGTGATTTAGGGACCATTCCAGCTCATGTGCTTTACTTCAGGCACAAGCACATTCCGGCCCAAAGGCTCATTCTGGTCTAGGTAGACTTCTTATCATGACCCAAAACCCTAGATCTAGGTGTCATCTTTTAGCCCCAACCAAAATCACTCGGCCCAAATTCCAGTTCACATATAGAGCAATCATTCTGGCTCAGTTACTTCCTACATAACCCATATGCATTCCTAGTTCAGACATTTTACACGGCCTACTCGAATTTGGAAGGAAGACAATCATGGTCAATGGCGCCCCGACGGTCAATAGCTTGAGTCTTCAACACGTTGGCATCAGACTGTTCAACATCACAATTTCAGGAGTTTTCTCAATTTAGTAGTTTTCTTTTCTCAATCATTCTTCTAGCTTTTATGGTAGCTAGCTTCCTTTATCATTTTAGGTAGTTTTCATAAGATTACAATTTTTAGAGCATAGTTCCATTTTCATAATTTTTTGTGTGCATTTATTCACAAAACCAAAACACCGAAAAATAAATAAGTCATCACGTCATTTCACCCACATCCACTATCTTGATCACATACATCCCATGTCTCTCACCACACTTCCCTCTCCACATGAAACTCATTCTTGCGCAGGGAATATTTCACCACCTTGTTGGCTTCCACCACTTATCACCTCTCAATAGAAAATCTCACCGTACACTGAAAGCATCCCACTACCATGTTTTACTTTCATCACTACATCACTCCACTAAAACAGCAAGACCTCATCGCCACGTACCACCACACATACAGCCACCTCCAACAAATAACCTGGAAATTCAAAAGGCTTGTCAAAAGACCCCAAAACAATACCGGGGGCAATCTGGGTTAAGGAACGATACTATTTATTTCTTTTGTTTAAATGTGCAAACAAGTCTCTGAGTGTACACTTCGCAAGAGTGGCTTGAGCGGTAAAACCAAGAGTGAACGAGCGTGTCATTTTTACACGACTCCAGAGGGATCACGTTCAAATATAAGGTAAACGACATGACTTCGACCGAAGGAGATAATTTGTAAATTTACGCTTAAACCTGGGAAAAGTAGCAAAGAACGGATACACAACTATTGGGGAGGACGAAGCACCTAGGTACAACACCACACAGCCAAAAAGCTCGTGAACCCTGACATTACACCCTAGGCACCCCCGCTGAGCTTTTCATGTATGACCTCTTTTACAACACTACAAGCTCCACAAACAAGCCAGCCAATGATGAATAACCGACCCGGTGACCAAAGAAAGCAAGGAGCCCGACTTCCGAACAGCAAGCTCACAAGTCCAAAGAAGCAAAACTGCTACCAGCGTGACGAAACGATCCGCAAATGGTCCCAAAGTGACACAGGATCCAAATGAGCTAACATCAAAAACAGCTCTCAGAGTTCAAAGCCGGGAAACACAAGAACCCCGAAGGAAAGGAGATTTAAATAAAGGCAAACCTAAAAAGCCTCGAAGAAATCCAAAATCAGAAATAAGAGAGAAGGTGCAAGGAACAATCCAAAAGTTCAAAGTCCCAAGTTCACAAGCGAAATCATCACGAAGTAGCCAAACGACTTCAAGGCATAGAAGACAAGTCCGAGAGACGGTACAAGTTGCAGCTTTGGTCACCCTTATAGCTCCACATATCCTAAACATTCCTCCATTATCCTGTTGTCATTCATCACACCCCATAGCCACGTTATAAGCTTAAAAGACTTCCGACCTAGTAGTTGTGTATCCAATCACGTGAAAGTAACAGGTTGAACGCGTAAATCTAACAAATGTCAAATTCAATGGTCAAGATGTTTTGTCCAAAAGGAGAGCATGAGTAAACACTTTGAGTGTAGGATAGAAAGCACCACATCAAGATAAACCTTGACCTTGTGAGAATGAGACTTATTTTGCGCAATTGATCAAAGAAAATACTAGGGGCAATCAATCGGAACGATCGATTGCCAAAATCCTAAAGAACTCAGATTGCCTTAAGGAAAAAAAACTTAGGGTAATTGTTGGTCCCAACAATTGCAACAACGACACCGATTGAGGCCCAAAAGCCAGAAACCCAAAGGATTCAAACCCTTCTCATACCACTCAGGCCCGACCTAAGCCCTACCTCCACATTCAAACATCCGTAGGCCCGTCCTAAGCCCTTCCGCCACATCAAATTCCCTCAGGCCCGTCTTAAGCCCTACCTTCACACTCAAACATCCGCAGGCCCGTCTTGAGCCCTACCATCTCCAGGTTTGACATAAACCCTAATCCTTCTACATCAATTTAGACCCATCATACATTTTACTCACTTTCACTTAGATCCATCCTTTAGGCTCGTCATAAGACCTAGATCCATCCTTTAGGCTCGTCATAAGATCTAGATCCATCCTTTAGGCTCGTCATAAGACCTAGATCCATCCTTTAGGTTCGTCATAAGACCTAGATCCATCCTTTAGGCTCGTCATAAGACCTAGATCTATCCTTTAGGCTCGTCATAAGACCTAGATCCCATCCTTAGGCCCGTCATAAGACCTAGAACCTACCATTAGGCTCGTCATAAGACCTAGTTACATTCCTTTAGGCTCGTCATAAGACCACGATCCAACCTTTAGGCTCGTCATAAGACCTAGGTCACACCTTTAGGCTCGTCATAAGACCTAGATCCAACCTTTAGGCTCGTCATAAGACCTAGGTCCATCCTTAGGCTCGTCATAAGACCTAGAACCGTCCTTTAGGCTCGTCATAAGACCTAGTTGCATTCCCTTAGGCTCGTAGTAAGACGTAGCATTACCCTTTAGTTTACCCACTCTCATAAAACACATTGTATTCATCTCATTCATATAGGCTCGTCATAAGACCTAGTTGCATTATCCAGGCGCGTCACAAGACCTGGCGACAGAAAGTTGGCGAGGTGATGGCAATAAATCCTCCTTTGCGATGTCAACCTATTTTTGGGATCAACGAATGGTGGGCAAGGCAATAAGTCCCCAGGGTTTTTACCAGGAGTTATCCCTACAACGCTTGGGGGCGGGCTGGCATAAGTCCCCACCCATTGGGTCACAGCAGGAGCACCACAACGGGTTTTCGGTCTCCAGAAGCATCCGAGCATCATCAGCATCATCAACATCATCAGCATTATCATCAGCATCAGCATCATTAACATCATTAGCATTTCAGCATTCTTGCATTTGCATACCACCCAGTTTTCACATTTTAGGTTGTCAACGCCTTAGAATCGCTTGACATTACTTCATTTCACTGTACTCATAGGTAGTCAGCACCTTAGAATAGCTCGACAGCATTTCATTCATCATAGGTAGTCAACGCCTTAGAATAGCTTGACATCATCTCGTTCATCATAGGTAGTCAATGCCTTAGAATAGCTTGACATCATCTCATTCATCATAGGTAGTCGGTACCTTAGAATAGTCCAACATTACTTCATTTTTACCGTTAGGTGGTCGACACCTTAGAATCGCTCGACATCCTTCCACTTTACTCATAGGTAGTCAGCGCCTTAGAACAGCTCGACACAATTTATTAGTTTTTCGATAACATGCAGGGTCTTGGGAAAAATCTGGAATTTTGGGGTAGCACTCAAGCATCAACAAGCCTTTTCACTTTCATTACAAAGTCTAGTTGACGGGGGGCAATCTGTTATACCCAAAATTTCAACCCCCCGAAAGAGAGTCTCTACTAATAGGCTATTTTGGTCAAGTAGTGAGGGTTCCCAGTTCGATCGGCAGATTTCAGAGTACTAGGGACAGCTTAGTCATCTCCAAGGGTATTTTCATAATTTTTCAAGGCTCCTAAGCCCCCTATAAGCTTTCTCTCTCCTCCGAAGAAGGGTCAAATCAATTCAAAATTCTTTGAAATTTTAACCCATGATAAAGTATGACATTTTAAGCATAATGGCGTTGGAATTTTGATTTTTCGAATTTCAAATAATTTTCTAGCAATTTCCGATTGAATCTGACGAGAAATTGAATTTAAAAATATTCCAACATTGAAAAAATTCCATTCCACTTCAGAAAAATCATAATTGCCATCCTTGACACGTGGCTAAAATTTCACAGCAACATTCATTTGGGAAGTCACTTAATTAAAATGCCAAAAAATCTTACTTTTACTAGATTTTCTTTATCTTTAAGGAAGTCTATATAAAGGGATAAATATTTTGATCAAAGGAGAATCTCATATGCTCAAGAACCCTAGGAAGACAGAAGCCACAGCCTCCTCTCTCTCTCACACGTTTTCCAACACCCGGCCTCCCGAATCATACCGAAAATCCCCCGAAATCACCATCTAAACACGTTTTCCAATCCCCAAAGCACCAATAATCATCAAAACCCCACAAAACACCACCAAAACGTGAAGAACAGCAAGAACAACCAACCACCAGAAGCTCAGTTCGAAAATCTTTCGGGTCTGCCACAAACGGAGCACTCTACGAATCCCGGTGTGAAGAATCGTTGTGAATCCGAAGGTAAAACAGGTAGAAATCCCACTTTCCTAACTCTCCATGACCTTATCAGTCTGGCCTCAAAATTTGGGCTTAAACTAACTCTTTTTTGTTTCTGTATTGCTGATTGTTTTAGCTACTGCCTTGTTACTTGTTTGCTAAGTTTCGTATTAATTTTGATGTCAAATTGAGTTCTTTCAGTTACTAACATGTTTAAAATCTTTCAGGCTACACACCCAGAAAATTTGAGCTCAAAACACCCATGGGAACCATCGAAAACCCACTGTCCGTGGGTTGTCCATGACCTCGGACTCATTGTCCGGGACCACGGACGGGTTGTCCGTGACCACGGACACCCACAGACGGTGGCGGGATTTTGTATTTTTCAATTTTTCAAATTTTAGGGTCTCTGTCAGTACATGTCTGGGCCCACGGACACCCCGTCCGTGGCCCTGGACTTTTCAAGTTTGCGTTTTTATTTTAGTTCTGTTTTCGAAATCACTTAATTCAACTGGGGTCCGTGGTCTCGGACATTAGGTCCGTGGCCACGGACGTAATTAAAATTTGACCTAATTCTGCCTCCAAAACCTTAGTTTAGGTAACTTTCAATTTCACTTTAATTTTATGTCAAAAAACGTCAAAAAATAAAAAAACAGAAGCGCGCAACTAGGTTAAAAAACAACTTTGTAGAAAGCCGTAAATAAACCGAGTAGAGGAAAAACGACCTAGGAAGGGTAATGAAAGTAATTTGAACCCTAATTAAGTCGAATATCAAGCCCCCGAACCCGAACTCTCCTTTCCTAATTTGATCTTGGTTAAAATTAGGTGGCGACTCATAATAGGTTCCAGTGAGCTAACTTAGGTTTTAATAGTTATGGTTATATAACTTAGTTATTAAACTTAGGTTATAAGTGGACCTAAAACCCGATTAGATCTTAATTAACTTTAATCAACATAGGATAGGGTTTAAAATCGAGGCTTATACTTACCTTTTACTTACCTTCTTCACTTTCTTCATTTCTTTCATGTTCCCACCGTCTCCAACCTCTCTCCTTCCTTGTCATTCGGTTTGCTATAGCCCACACCAGAACTCCATCTTTGACTACCTATATTTCCTAGCTCCATTTACCAAATCAAAAACCAAGACCACCATTCTCTTAGTCTTGCCAAGCTCTTCAACTTCATCCTTTCAAAACTTCAAGATCACCATTTTGGTGCCATGGAGATCCACCATTGAAGGAGCTTGAACTTATATGTTTATGCCTTGTTGATCACCTTTGCTTCAAGGTAAGGAAAAACCAAGAAAAACAACATTTCCTCCATGTTTTGATGTTGACCGAAAATCACCCTTGATGGTGTTTTCTCTTGCCTTGTTCTAGCTTCATTCCAATCTTTCAAGGACTAGGTGGAGTCCTGTCTTGCTACATATTCAAACTCTCTTCCAATACCAAGGTAAAACAACTATCTTAAGGTTTTAAGACAATGTGTAAATTAGGGTTTATAAATGAGCTTAAGTATGAAGCTTGTATGCTCATTCTCTTGCATGTATATTGATTAGAAATTTGACAAGCAAACCAAAGTCTTGCCGGTTTTAATCAAGGAAAAGCAAGGAGAAATTGAGTGAAAAACTTGTGAAGGAAAAGAGGTAAATGTGTTAACCTAATGTAGTTTAAAGTCTTAAGAGAAATGAGCTTATGTTGCTTGTTAAAACTACCTAAGGAGCCAATGGTAAATGACTTAGAAAAATACTCTCGAGGGTTTCGTAAAAGACATATGTGTTGTTGTATGTATTTGCAGGTCGAAGGCAAATATATTGTGGAAATTCAGTGTTTATGGTTTATGTTACTTAAGGGCCTAAGTGCCAAGCAATTTAAATAATGCACTATATTGTGATGTAGTGTAAGTTTGATGAAGTTTTGTGTATAAGAATGCTCTTGATGGATTTAAGTGTTCTTGAATGCTTAATGGTGAAAACTTTGTGTTTTGGTGTAACAAGATGCTAGGAGAACCCATGTCGAAATTTAGATAATGTATATAAGAAGTTTTAGGTGTTTAAAATGAGTTTTGGTGAGCTAGGAAGTGTTTAGAATGATTAAGTGTTCTACTAGTGAAAGAAACATGTATTAAGGTATTCTAAGATGTAAAAAAAGACTTGGGCAATATTTTAGAGGATTTAGAATGCAAGTGAGTGTTTTGGGATACTTCAAGATCATGGTGAGATTGTGTTTGGGACTTGTACAATGTTGGTGAACAAGGAAGAAGTAATGTATTGCATGAAGGAGCTATAAACTTGTGGAGATATTCAAGGAGTTTGGTTAGGAAGAAAAGATTCTTGGGAGATGATGTTGTAGTGGTGAGAAAACATTTGGGAATAGTGATAGTTATAGGTATAAAACACCACATAAAAACTTAGTGAAAAACATTGCATGTGCTAACCTTTGTATAAGAATTTGTGTAATGTTGAAGAGGTTTTTGGTGAATGATTTAAGGAGTTTAATGGATGTCTTAAGGGGTGTTTGAAGTGCCAAATGTGGTTAGAACATACTAGGGCACTATGAGGTGAAGTTTGGAGTTAAATGGGCAATTAAAAACAAGGGTCTGGAGCAGACCGACCTTGGGGACCGGACCTGCAAGGTCGGTCGAGCCCAGTTTACCCTGCGAGAAATGGTCTCTGGAATGGACCGACCTTGGGGACCGGACTTGCAAGGTCGGTCGGGCATGGATTTTTGGTACGGACTAAGTCTCTGGAATAGACCGACCTTGGGACCGGACTTACAAGGTCGGTCATGCCTAAATCTTTGTACGTAAGTGAGTCTCGGGAATCGACCGATCTTGGGACCGAACTTGTCAAGATCGGTCGGGCCTGAATTTTCAAAGGGGAAAAATTCTCGGGAATAGACCGACCATGTGGACCGAACTTGCAAGGTCGGTCGGAGTAGAATTTTCTGACCGTAATATGTTCTGGAATGGACCGACCTTGTGTAAGGTCGGTCGGACCAAAACTTGTAAAAAAAAACAACAACAAAAGTGGCTTAAGTAGTTAACTCTAGGGGGTATAATGATGGTAATCAAGGGTGAGTTTAGGCATTAGAACATGTCATACAATCATGTAAATGCTTAGTAAATGAAAGTTAAATAAGTTAATTAACCGACATTATTAATTATGTTTAGGGACTACGCTTGGCGGGTCATGTTCGCAGCAAGGACCAAGGTATGGTTTTCTTGCAGTCAGTTGCCTACCTCTTTACACCGGCTTGTGTGTTGTATGTTTTTATGAGTGTTTATGACCTTGTAAGATTAAGGCATGTAATGAGTTTACAGTTGTTTTAGTTATTGTATCGGAAGGATGTGTCTCATTTCCCTTGTGTGTGTGTGTGTGTGTGTGTGTGTGTGTCTAACATGTCCTAAACACTTGCTTGTGAATTTGTTGATTAAGTACAACAATGGGACTTCTAACAAGTGCTAACCGGGGAAGTGAGGAGTCCGGTAGTTCTGGCCACGCGTGTGAGTATGGGAGTCGATGTCATAACCGGTTCGATTCTCTTTGTATGTTAAGGTTGTCTTCTCTTTTGGTCTTCAACCTTCCCTTTAGCTTAACCAAGGCTATTTTACTGACTCACGTCGGGCCACAGGGGCATACTATGTTTGTTCGGTGTGCTTGGATCACTATATCCGACGCACCTTTGTGTTAAGTTATTCGTTCAATTTAACAGGACGGTAACGAGTTATGTAACGAGCTTAGCATGAGTTTGGCAACATTCTCTAGGCTCTCCATGTGATCTAATTGTGTTGGTTCGTTTCCTAAAAGGATTCGTTCTTGTATGTTATGTGTGATGTTGTTATGCAATACTCTTGCTATGATATGTATGTTGTATGTTAAAATGAATGCCCATCATGACAATTAGTTGCGCATATCCTGGTAGCCGATGGGCTGCGTGTTAACCATACCAGCCAAGGGTTGCTGACCCCCTCGGGGGCTCCATATTTATATTTGCAGGATGAGGATCGAAGAAGCGGAGTGGCTGTAGATCCTAGGTTGTAGAAATACTTTTGGTACCTTTTGGTTGGTAGGCCCGGGATGCGCCTGTGCTCCCGTGGTGGTATATTTTGGATAATGAATACATTACAGTGACAGTTTATAGTGATGGTTGTAAATAAATACTCGGTTTTGTATATTATGTATTTATGGTTTAGTTCTATGCTCGGGAGTCTGATCATCAGACCGGTACACTTGGATTTATTCTGCTTTGTTAACCACGTTGGTGGTTAACGGCGTTGTAGCACCGAACCGTTTAATGATTGTTTAGTTGTTTATTTCAGTTGCGATTTAGGTAAATTGTTAAGTACGTAGCAGGGGTGTTACACATATGGCCGATTTTGATCAAGAGAGAGAGCAAGAGGAGATTGGTAAAGGAAAGGTGAAATTGTGAGATTAAGGTAAGAAACTCACCTTAATGCTTATTTTGATTGTTGTAGAACTTGGGATGGGAAAGTTTTGAAAGAAAATCCAAGATAAATAACTCACCTCAAGCTTATATGGTGTTTTAAGGAAATTTTGTTGTTTTGGTGCAAATATAAATGTTGAGAGTAGTGCAGGTGTTGCTATTATTATGAGGAAATTTAGTGTTTAAATTTGATGTTGTTTAAGGGCCTAAGAGCCAAGCTTTTAAAGTTATGTACATTAAGGTGATCGTTGTTAAAATGATGGAATTGATGCGTGGGATAGTGCCTTGAATGAGTTGATGGTTGAAGTGCTTTGGTGAGCTAAGTAATATGTGGGAACATGTTTAAATTATGGGGATGTTATAGTGAAATTTCGGTAGGAAATAAGTGTTTTTAGGTGGCTTGGTAAGTGAGAGAACTTAGGTGTTCAATTGGGTTGTTTAGTGTTGAGTAGAGTGGAGTGGTAGCCTCGTAATGGTAGATGGATAATGGAGATAAGAGGGTGCAAAATCTGTAGCATAATGATGCTTGGTAACTTGAAATTTCAAGAAAAAGAGTTGGTGTTTGTAACTTGTGAAACAAGGAGTGAATGTGGGTTTTTAGAGATGCATTTGTCTAGGAATGAATTGGTATGTCCATTGAGTGATTTGGTAAGTTTGATGGGAGGTAGAAACAAGCAGGAAAAAGTAAGAAATGCAAAAGAGTGTAAAAATGCTAAAAATGAGAATTGGATTTGTTGAATTTGAGCAAGGATTGGGTGGTGGATTAAACCAAAGATTTGGAGAGGTTTAGTGCATGTTTTAATGTGTTTAAACATGTAGGAAACATGCAGAAAGATTGTGGAATAAGTGGGAAAAGATTAGGGTGAATTTGGAGTTCAAAATGTGTAGAAAAATAGTTTTTAAAATGGGGTCTGTTATGGACCGCCCCTAGGGACCGCCCCTGTGGGGAGGTCCAGTGCAGTTCTGCAGGCGAAGGTAGCTTCTGTTATGGACCGCCCCTGGGACAGCCCCAGAGGGGCGGTCCAGACCAGAGAAGAAAAAAAAATGGTTTTAAGCCTTCTAATGATGGGGGATTGGATGGTAATGGTTTTATATGATGTTTAGGCCTTGTTTGGTGACATGTAAAGGCCTTAAAATGTGTAAACAAGTGTTAGGTATGATGTGAGAGTTGTGAACTTAAGACCACATCACTAGTGGAAAAACGTTTTATAACACGGTTGTTTTTCTATATATAACACGGTTATAGGAGGTGTTGTATGCTGCAGTCGTATATTCTTGTTGATTTTACAACACGATTAAAAACCGTGTTGAAAAGTGCTTACCGCACATCTTTTTTTGCACCAAAACGTTTTATAACACGGTTCTTACCGAAAACCGTGTTATAAAACGCACTTTTACAACACGCTTCCTGTAGAAACCGTGTTACAAAGTATTTTTCCCCGAAAATTCAAGTCGTTTTACAACACGGTGCTTTCCTTACACCGTGTTATAAAGTCTATTTTACAACACGGTTGTCCAACAAACCGTGTTATAAAGTTTGTTCCCGTGGTAATATGAAGCTATTTTATAACACGCATATTTTTTGCACCAAAACAGTTTTATAACACGGTTCTTACCAAAAACCGTGTTATAAAACGCACTTTTACAACACTCTTCCTGTAGAAACCGTGTTACAAAGTATTTTCCCCCGCAAAATTCAAGTCGTTTTATAACACGGTGCTTTCTTTAAACCGTGTTATAAAGTCTATTTTACAACACTGTTGTCCAACAAACCGTGTTATAAAGTTTGTTCCCGCGGTAATATGAAGCTATTTTATAACACGGTTATATAAGCAACCGTGTTATAATTTTGTTTTTTTTTTAAATTTGTTTTCCATTTCTTGGTACTGCTTCACAACGTACAATTAACAGTCAATCATGGCTATTACACATGACACATTCAATATACAGCCACACCAGCTTACAAAAGAGCCACTGAATTCATTTGACATATATATACACTTTGTAACATTCACAAAATTTGACAATCGATCTCTTGTACATGTACTAAAAAACCAAATTACCACCTACTCTATACTAAGAGCAATCCAAAAGTGTCAATTCCTCTTTTATAATGTCAACTTCCTTCTAAGTGTTGCTATCCAAAAGTGTCAATTCCTCTTTTACAATGTCAACTTCCTTCTAAGCGTTGCTATCCAAAAGTGTCAATTCCTCTTTTATAATGTCAACTTCCTTCTAAGTGTTGATATCCAAAAGTGACCCATCAGCAACTCATGTGATTGTCAAACCAGTCATACGCCTAATATTTAAAAACAATAGAAATATTAGAACAAGTTTATATAGTTAATAAGTGTTGAAGAAAGAAACGAACATAATACTGCACTTTACATACCTGCCCGCCAGAGTTGTGTAATAAAAAACTGTGTAATTAAAAATTGTGCCAATTCTTCTCTCACGAAGTCAAGTTCCTTCGTAGTGTAAGTATTGCCATAATTGTGAAAGAATTCATATACCTAATATATGAAACAATAGAGATATTAGAACAAGATTGATATCTAAGAAGTGTTCCTTAATCATAAACTGTTGCCGGAATCGATGGGTTTTGATGAGATGTAAACTTGTGGTAATAGGCTAACTTATACACTAACAATGTACTGCCAACACACATCTGGTTTCAAAAACCACATCAATAGAAAACGCCATCATGTCGATGAAATACATTATAAACCAGCCATAGTTATAAGGAAAAAATACTAATATTTCTCACCATCCCACCCCATTATTCCAAGTGTTGTAATGTGTCATTTTCAATTCTGCTTACAAGTTAGATATAGAGAACTAGTTTTTTGAGTAGTTCCAGGGCAAGCTTGTGGACTTGTCATGTACTCTATATAACTATTTTAATTAAGATTTGAGGCTTTTTTAAAGGATGATTTGATCCTCTAGTTTCAGTAAAACGTGTTGAGAGGTTCCATGATACAAACTTTTATTCCATAAGAGGGTATAAATCTTTGTATGCGTTAGGTCAAACACTGATTGATCTATGTTGCAGGTGTCTTAATCAATACTATCTCCAGAAATTTGCACACTTATCCCTACCATTTACTTTAACTGAAGTAAAGCATTTAAAGAAATCTTCCAAGGTCCCAGAACTTGTGAACATTATAGAATTGGCATATACACATGGGTGGAACATTCAAATGAAAGCCAAGCAGCAGCAGTGAATTAAAAAGGTAGCAGAAAAATCAGACTTAACGTAGCAGCAAAATCAGATGCAAAGAGGAAATTCATTGTGACAATTATTTAGAGAATAGAACACGTAAACTCATGTGTGAAGTATCGAGCAAATCATAACAAACAAAAACTAAACTATAAACAAATAACATAATACCACACTTTACGTACCTCGTCATCACTTTTAGTAAAATTGAGGTGTATGTTGGTGCAGAAGTCATACATGTACCTCATCACAAAATAGCCACATCTCTCATTATCCATTTGGCGAGGACACTAACAACACAATATAGCGATGGATCAGAAATTAAGTATATTAAAAAAGCATACTAAAGTGACAACGTATAATGTAGAACAAACATTCATACGTCAAAGTGACGGATCTTCAAGTCAATACTACTGGGATTATCATGATCACCAAGTCTATCCTTCTTATAAGAGCTGTAGAATAATGATTAGATAATTATATGTCATTTTTGTAAACATAAAATCAAGAACTTCAATTGGCAATTTGGCAGATAACTCACTCTATTATCTGGTTCATAATTTCAATGTTAGTAGCATCTTTCCCATAGGATCAAGCACGAACAAGGTGGATGTATTCATAGAGATAATAAGCATGACCCAATGATTGCTAGCTTGTATAAGACGTCAAACATATTAGTCCATAACTTACATATACAATCAACAAATTTGATTTTAGTAAGTTTATTTTGATACTTACACTACATGATGTGGGATGAAAACAAAATTGGTGTGTTTTGTTTTCGCTCCCAACAAGCCACAGTGAAGATATGACACAAATGCATTCGGTTCTAGTTTTGTCTGATCCAATGATGTCAACTGGGGGCACCAGAAAGTGATCACTTTCGCTAATCCAGCTCTTTTGCAAATTGAGGATGAGCAGATACTTCATCAGAAAATAAAAAATGATTAATTCATATAAATTTATCTACTTTAACATTTTTTATAAATGTAAAAATAAAACATAACATAAATACTTACACTTCATAAGCTTGGATGATAGATACATTGACTTGTTGCCATCGCATCACTTCTGTAATGTCTTCAAAACCAATTGAGACACCCATATTCTCCACATAATGGAATATCCTTCTTGGAAGCTTCAAACTCATGTTCGTTATATCACTTGGCATTTGCATGATCTTGTCATGGAGCATCTTCATATGCTTACTTAACTTTGTATACAAAGTGTGTGGAACCAACAACTTTCTCTCAGGGTCTACCACCTTTTGTGTTTCGATCAAACGCTTCTATCACATTTGCACATAATTTAAGATGAGTAATGTAAAGGTTGTAAAACTCTAAAAACTAAACTTCAAAAAATGTGTGGTAAATCTAGTAAGAGTTACCTTCGTTATGACCTTCTGTTGTGAAACCTTCGGGGGCAAAGATTGTGTAACCTACACATATTAAAATAAAAGTTATAATAGATTATTAGTTAGACCAATTTAAAATGAAACAATATATCAAGCAATTTTACGAAATTGCCACCTTCGCTATGACCTTCTGTTGTTTCGTCAAAGGCTCCTCTTGTGTAACCTACACATATTATAATAAAGTTATAATAGATTATTAGTTAGACCAATTTAAAATGAAACAATATATCAAGAAATTTTAAGAAATTGCCACCTTCGCTATGACCTTCTATTTTTTTGTAAAAGGCTCCTCTTGTGTAACCTACGCATATTAAAATAAAAGTTATAATAGATTATTAGTTAGACCAATTTAAAATGAAACAATATATCAAGCAATTTTAAGAAATTTCCACCTTCGCTATGACCTTTTGTTTTTTCGTCAAAGGCTCATCTTGTGTAATCTACACATATTAAAATAAAAGTTATAATAGATTATTAGTTAGACCAATTTAAAATGAAACAATATATCAAGCAATTTTAAGAAATTGCCACCTTCACTATGACCTTTTGTTTTTTCGTCAAAGGCTCCTCTTGTGTAACCTACACATATTAAAATAAAAGTTATAATAGATTATTAGTTAGACCAATTTAAAATGAAACAATATATCAAGCAATTTTAAGAAATTGCCACCTTCGCTATGACCTTCTGTATTTTCATCAAAGGCTCCTCTTGTGTAACCTACACATATTAAAATAAAAGTTATAATAGATTATTAGTTAGACCAATTTAAAATGAAACAATATATCAAGCAGTTTTAAGAAATTGCCACCTTCGCTATGACCTTCTATTTTTTCGTCAAAGACTCCTCTTGTGTAACCTACTCATATAAAGTCATGCATAAAACTAAACGTGTAGCAATTCATCACATTTGATTTTATACTATAACTAACCTCAAGATGAGCAAATGGATAAGGATCGGTAGGAGATGAAGTGATAATTGGTGTGGAAGGTGTTAGTTTGGGAGTAGATGGTACTAATCCTCCACTTCGTAGTAATTCTTCCAACTGACGAAAACGTTCTTCAAGTTGTCTACGTTCCTCACGTTCTTTCATCAAAGACTCTTCAAGCATCTGAATATCTCTTTTCGTAACACCTGATGATCGTTTGCCCGTATTTTGGAACACATAACCCTTGCGAACCTCTCCTCCGAGTCCTCTAAGGCGGCTGGGATGGTCCTTCTTCCCAAGGGCACGGTTCAGCTTGTCATCATCGCTTGGAATAGAAGATTGAGGATCATTGTCCTCATCATTCATGGCGGCCTGTTGAACCAATCAAAATCATAAGAATGCAAGGAAATTTTTTCAATAGTACAAATCCTCCACTTCGTTAATGAAAAGGGTTTCATACAATTTTTTCAGATAGAATCGCTGTTTCTTTCACTGGAAAGAACAACTCCCCTGTAGCATTCATCTTCTGTCGGCCCAACAAAAAGCAATCAACCTTACATGCCTCATCATCAGCCTCAATGAGACTTGAAGTACCATCTTCATTCCATTTTTCATAGACCTCGTTCTCTCAATTTCTTAATAGAACCAGTATACCCTTTTCTTCCCATGTGATGTTGATGGATATTTTTCTCACGGTTCTCTCTTGCTTTCTTTTGAATTCTCTGCTTACATTGTGGTATAACAAAATAAAAGGGTAAAATAATTATAGTAAAGAAGTGCACATATTGAAAATTTAATTATTGTTAAGTAAAGCTACCTTGAAGTCTTCAACGTGCGAGTAGCAACAAATCTGTCCCAATCTTGTATAGTAATGAATCCTTCATACAATACCCATGGATCTACCTTATTTTCCCTTTTTCTTTTGTTGGTGATCCATCCCATCACCAACTCATGTCTGAACCCCTTCGCTCGAGAAGCAATCGATGACATAACTGTTTTCTTAGCTTCGTCGGGAATTTTGTATCTATCTCTAACAGTCTGCCACATCAAATCTTTCTTTTTTTGCTCAACCTGACTCCAGAATTGATTGATGTTGCAGTTGCTTTTTGCTAAAGTTCCTAGCATACTACAAAATCCATCCTTCGAGGGACCCGTTGGTCTGATGTATCTATCCCACAAAAGGTTGGTTTTGTCAGCTTTCTTGATCTTCAAACACCTCATAGGCCCACGCCCCTTTCGTGGATTTATAATCCGAGGAGTCACATGCTCAAATGGTCCTTCCTCAACACATTTGTCTGTAGTAGGCACATGCTCTAATGGTCCCTCATTAGTACCAATGTCAAACCGAGACTCGTCATGCCCATCCAGAGAATCAGTATCCATGTTTTGTGACCCCTCATGATCCTCCGCGTCACTAGCATGTGTCATGCTGATGTTAATGACAGTCCAACAACGTTAATGCTTATCTGGACATAAGAGTTTGGACTAAGTCAATCAAGTCACAGTGAAAGATACGGTCTTTATTGTATAAGTAAATTGCAATCTCATAGTAATTGAAGTGGTGAACAAGAAAAGGAGAAGAGAAGAGCAGATACTAATCAGGTAGTAAGAGGTAGATTAAAGAAGGAAAGCAAATAAAAAATAGGAGTGATCACTCAATGGCATAGCTGACATAAAAAATAGGAGTTATTTTGAGGTTTACTTTCTAAATGTATTGTTATTTGCAACCCATCCTAGGACCAGTCTAATACAATTACAAGTGATGACACACATGAAGTGTTCAGGAAATTGTTATAACAACAAAAGAAGGAGTGAAATGGAAATTATGTGACTCGCCCACTTATAACAGTAAAAAATCAGGAGTGCAGACAAACCACTTATAACAGTGAAAAAATGCTGAAACAGTTCTTTATTAAATAGCAAAACCAGAAACAATAATCGAGGTAAAAATAACTGAGAAAAAAACTTCAATCCAAACATTGGGAAGTTTGAACATGTCCTATTAAGGCATATTAGCAGAGACCAAAACTGAAACAAATTACATTTAGATGACTAAAAGTAAGTATGTCTAGCAATAATATAAATCAAAGGCAAAAATTGAGTACAGAGTTCAGGAGAAATTGCATTTAGATAACTCAAAGTAAGCTGCAACATATGTGAGAACTGTCAAAGTTCAGTGGAAAAGCTCCCAAAAATTATGTGCAAAAAACGATTATGAAAAATTAGTCCAATTGGATACACTAAAAGGTGCATTACTAAACAGTAAAATAGAAATAAAAAAAATTATATCCTTTGAAAACCAAGGATTACTAAAATAGGTCATTATTTGCACAACAAAGTTAGCAGCAAAACAAATGTGATGCTTCCTAACTTAATAACACCTTATAACTGAAACATGTTGCAAGGAATTGGCCGGAAAGGATAGCATGTTATGTCACAGAAGTAGGAATCGTATGGTGGTATAAAAAAGAGTAAAAAGTGAAGTAATTTTTAAGAATTAATGATGAATTTCAGCTGCTGAAGCATATATCTATTAACAGCAGTGAAAATCAGGTACTAAGATGCACACTTTCGTGAGTTTAAATCAAAAGTAACCGATACCATTAAAAGAGACTAAAACTGAAGCAAAGTGGTGGATTGTAATAGCAGTAAAAACAGATAAAGAGGGAGCATCAACCCATAGTCTGCTCACTTTTTGTTCAATTAATGCATTGTAACAACAGTTTAATTCAACAACAAAAACCTACTTTAATACAAACAAAGTAAATTAATAAATTGAGAATGAGAAGTAGATATTCATTCTTACAAGAGAAGTGTTTGAAGACATGCAATTAGGGTAATGAATCTTAGAGCTTTCTTCTTCAATTCCAACTTGTTTCTATTTGCGGTCCTGGAAAAAGATTCAATAAAACGAGCATGAGATAAAGAATCAAAATGATAGAAGAATACATAAAATTTGTCAATAGGCAAAGGGATGTAATGTAATGTGACACACTGTTGAAACCACTTTTTTAAACACATGTTTCCACTTACATGTGCAGCAAGACTGAGCTAACAGCCTATCCACGTGAAAATCAGAGGTTGAAGATACCTAAACCGCTAATATAAATCGCAACTAACACAACAACACTTGTAATGACCGCTAACCAAAGCAATTCAGGTGATACTGCAAATGACAGTGTTTACAGATCATGGTCAGATGATACATCAAATAAAAAATCTAAAGAAAAAAAAAGCTTAACTATCAAATTACCATTAGAATCTTCATGGTCACTCTCTCACTTGGAAAGTGGGGACTCAGTTGCACGGACTCGAGTACTTGGTATTGTAGATGATAAGATTGCTTTGTCACTTCCAGTTTCAGAAGCAACTATTCCTTGAATGTCTTCACTGACAATAAAAGCTGTAAAAACAAATGAAAAATTGTTGTATAAGAAAATTGCATTTAGATAGTAATTGAAACGGTGATACAGAAGTAGAGAAGAGAAGAGTGGATAAGAAAATTACATTTAGAACTCTTACATTTCTTTATTTAAGTGACAAACTACTGAAAAAGTGTTTATTTAAGTAGCAAAAACCAGAGGCAAAGAGAGACTAAAACTGAAGCAAATTGCATTCAGACAACGAAAAGTAAGCGTGTATAGTAGCAGTATAAACCAAAGGCAAAAATTCAGTACAAAGTTCGTCAAAAATTGGATTTAATTAGACAACTGAAAGTAAGTAGTAGCAGATATAAGAACTGTCTAAGTTCAGCGAAAAACACTCATAAAGATAAAGTGCAAAAAACTGGTGCGGAAAACACTCCCGAAGAACTGTCAAAGTTATTATGTATTACTGCACTTTGGTCTTCATGTTCACTTTTTATCTTTCTAGTTTATGATATTTTCAAGCTACTTTCCAAGCTTTTCTGCTCAAGTAACCAATTCTCAAACCATTTATCAAATGTGCTTGTTAAAAAAATTCATTTTGTGTTGACATAATTTTTAGAATCTTCTAAGAATTTGAACTGGAATATTCTCCCAAGTCTTATGTAACTATGTCTTCATAACTGTTGTACTTGAACTAATGCATTTGAAACTTTCAGGTTTGCTAATGCTTTTACAGGAATTGCTGCTAATGAAATAATTCAGAGGTGTGCTAGTAGATTAGAATCTCTACACTCAAAGGGTGTTCATGTGAGGATTTATATTCTTTTCAGATTCATCAATGTTTGCTTGTTTATAACCTGTATCTTTGTTTGGTTGTAGAGACTATCAGAGGTTTGCTGTTTCGCCACATCTCAACTGCTCATTCTTAGGAAGTCTATCATTATAGGTTTGTTTGTGGTGCAGCTTACTATTTCCAAGCTTTCCCAACTTTAACCACAGTTTTTTACAAATGTGGATAATTATTACATGCTGATATATGTATTTTGTTTTGTGGTCTGTATTTTATAAATAGGAAGTGCTAGCATCTGTCCTTGGATCCAGTGGTCCAGAGGATTTAACTAAGCAACAGAAGTGCTAGCATCTGTCCTTGGAAGTAGTTGACTTATAAAGAATATATTGTCCTGACAGCACCATCTACAAGTTCTGCTCATTTTGGCACTGACATATCCATCTATATCATATCCTTTTGATTTTTCCAGCATATTTACATAGAATTGAATTGATATGTCTTCTGTTACAGATAATCCCATGATAAGATTAAAGCCAAGCAGCTGACAAGGATGAGCAGATTCATAAATGAAAACTAAAAATCCATTTCTACTAAAGGACTAGGTTTTTGATAGTTATATATCCATCACTTTTATGTAAAGTATCTGAAAGTCTCTAGACCTTGCTCCCTCAATGAACAGATTGTACATTCACAGTTTTTAACAGCAGCAATAAAAGCATTCATGTGTACTAGTTTTTTTTAGTTCAAAATAGACCATAACTAGGGGCAGAAATGGAGCTTTAGTACTGTTGCATAATGGTTCAATGATTGCAGCAACAATTGTCAACCTGGGTTATAGCTGGAAAAATCTTAAAGTATAGTAGAATCAACAAACGTCTGAAGCAGATAAGACACTAGTATATATGACACCACTTAACTTAGACACGAACCATGTTTTATCAAAGTGAAGCACAATCTGATTGGTACATGTTAAACAGAGGAAAAAGCTGAAGCTAAAATAGTATTACCTTTGGCCGGAAAAATTGTCAAAATAGGTGTTTTAACGACAGTAAAAATAGAGACCAAATGGTCTAGTTAGAAGGTAAAAACCAGCTAAAATAGTTGAACAGCGCAGCAGTAACAACGCTTTAGATGTACAGAAGGTAAACAGTAGCATGATTGGGTAGAAACCTAGTCAATTTATCATTATTTTATGAAGCAAAATAACACAAAATCAAATCTTAGCACAAAAGATTAACAATGTGAGATAAACCTCTAAGTAGCTATATAATAGCACCAAAGATAGACAAAGACAAAGCCTATGTATTGAAGGGTATTGGCTATTCTACAAGACCATTCAAACAATCAGTTTTTAGCTATCAAAGCTAGTCTAACAGGTGTAATATGAAAATTTAATACAACAGTTTATATAAGTTGTACAAATATGAGGTCTGTTTTAAAGGGAGTGGGAAAACTGATAATAATCCTTTCTTAGAATAGCTCACACTTAATGACCAATGTAGCAGTGTAAAACTTAGATTAAAACTATTTGCACAGCTCAAATCAGTTTGATTGACCAACCACATTATGCTCTTGTTAAACAGCTAAAAGCAACGACAAATGGGAGTTTGAAACTCACTATAGTAAAAATTAGTCAAGGTTTTCAAGGCCAGCATATTTTCAAGTCCAGCGTCGTTTAGCGTAAGGATCGAATATCAAAGTAGTAAAGTTTGTAACAGTTTCAGTAAAGGAAATCTTAGCACAACCTATTTCACTTAAAATTACTTGAGTACTGCCAATGGCCATCTACCTCACAATGATCATATAAGAAGACAGTAGCAAATGGGAAGAAATAAACTATAAATGGCTCCAGATTAGATAAAAACAACTAACGAGGCAACAAGACAAAACAACTGAAAACCCCAACTCTATTTCCCATCGATCCAAGCGTCAAATGCTACTGTCCTGGTAAGTGGTAACCAAGTAGGCGCCATGATTTTATCAGACCGAAAGAGCCCAACATCAAGTTCATATGCAGGTAAGAAATCAGTCTTAGGTTGAGATGCATATTTTCAAAAAAAGAAGGGAAGAATAAGTTGAAGCTGATGAATTCTAGAACGATCAATGTGGTTCTGCCCATTTCTTTTTCTTCTTCTGCTTCCCCTGCCCTCATATTTATCTCCCCAACACATACATACTGACTAACATTAAGGAAGCTCATACATAAAAAAAACCGGTTGCTAGAATCTTCAATCTCATAAACATGCATATGTCAAGAATTCTACAACTGCTAAGGAATATTATTTCTTTCGGATAGAAATTTGGGAGAAGGGCTAGTTTTATTCGTCCCCCATTCCCGTACTCTCAAACCCAAATTGAAATCTCTGACCCCAAAACACATAAATGAAACATGGTGATTTTAGAAGATGAGAAGAATGTACCTAAGTGAAAACTCAGAAGTAGCCATGGTCACAGCCACGATTTGCAAGTCTCAGCCAAGGTGTAGCCCAGAAGCAGCCGTAGGAGGTGGGCGGTGATAAACTGCAGGCAGATGCTGGAGTGCGGTGAGAAAGTGTAGGAAGGTGTTGGTGGTGGCGGTGGCAGCGGCGTCGGAGGTGACCGTAGTCGCGGTGATGGTTGTGACGTCGGTGGTGAACGCGGTAGCAGATTTATTGGAGCCGAGAGAGTAGAGAGCAAAGACCAACAAGCTGATATTCACGGGTTTGCGGGGGAAGAAACGGGTTGGACGGAATTTTATAAAAACCCTTTATAACACAGTTATCCCTAATAGCGTTATATAATGTAAAATATAACACCGTTTATACTAAAACCGCGTTGTAAAACGCAAGTAAAATTTTCAAAGCATTTATACAACACGGGTAACAAAGAACCGTGTTATATAACTTATACTTATAACACGCGTAAAAGACAACCATGTTATAAAGGTATTTGTTTAGTGTTATATTATTTTCCTTACGTTTTTTAACACGGTTAATATTCATAACCGTGTTGTAAACTATTTTATAACACTGTGACAAGATAACCGTGTTATAAGCTCCGTGTTATAAAATCTTTTTCTACTAGTGACAAGAGTAAAATTAAGTATAACGGGATGACGGGGTTAATTATGGGCGCCTTAGTCATTAAACAATCATATTACCACGATGTTAATGGAAACAATTGAAATACCTCAAACCTAAGTATGCTAAGTAAACATCAAGTTATGATGTAATAAGGCTAAAATATATTTTAGAAAGATTGGTAGACAATTTAAATCAACGAAGACATAAGAAAACACCTTAAGGATAATTAAGGCAAAAATGTGCTCTAAGCTTGGAGTGACTTTGATTAGCACCCAAATACCATTATAAGACTTTATTAACATGCTAATGGACATTTTAAATCAATTACCAAAGAAAACCAAGCTCAAAAACAAGCTTAAACACAAAATGTGCTTTAAGACTCCTTAAAGCACCTTTCTGAGAAATTGTCTTAGACTTGAGTTTTGAGTGGCTAAATGCCCATGATTACACCTTAATCAACATGTGTACTAATTAGTATCAAATTAGGAAGACTAAATCAGTGGGAAACCAAAAATTTCCCGAATATGTGCACTAATTAGTGAATAGCGCTCAAATAGTTCTAGTTTTGACTTAAGTCAACTTTATTTAGTTAAATGGCCAAACAAGGCCTTATGTGTGTTAATTAGTAAGGGGGGGACGGTTTTACATGGTGAGTCACCATGGGGAGCCAGCACATTAAGGGAAAAGAAGAGTAAAAGAGAGAATAGTACTATTACCTTTTTAAAAGCAAATATCTTATATTGCCTACTCTCTCTCTTCTTCATTTCTCTTCTTCCCCACCGGTTTTCTTCTTCTTATTCTCTCTGTTCTAAACTGTTCCCAAGCAGCTCCATTGTTGCCTCACCTTGCTTTGCCCACCAAATCTTCATCTTAGCTCCAAATCAAAAACTAACCATGGATTTCACTTAGTTAGACCAAGGCCTTGCTTCCTATCTTTTCAAAAATTGAAAAGCTTCATTTTGGAGCCATGGTAAAATGCCATTGAAGGGGGAAAAACTAGCTTGAGGTGTTCATTGTCTTCTCAATTCATTCAAGGTAAGGAAAATGTAAGAAAAACCAAGTTTCCATCACTTTTCCTTCATAACCAAAATTCATCGCTTCATAGAACCTTGTTTTATCCCTTGTTCTAGCTTGATTCTATTCTTTAAAGACTTGAAGATGAAATACCCCAAACCTAAGTATGCTAAGTAAACATCAAATTATGATGTATTGAGGCTAAAATATGCCTTAGAAAGATTGGTAGACAATTTAAACCAAGGAAAACACAAGAAAATGCCTTAAGGGCAATTAAGGCAAAAATGTGCTCTAAGCTTGGAGTGACTTTGATTAGCACCCAAATATCATTATAAGACTTTATTAAAATGATAATGGACATGTTAAATCAATTACCAAAGAAAACCAAGCTCAAAAACAAGCTTAAACACAAAATGTGCTTTAAGACTCCTCAAAGCACCTTTTTGAGAAATTGTCTTAGAAATGGGTTTTGAGTAGCTAAATGCCTATGATTACATCTTAATCAACATGTGTACTAATTAGTATCACATTAGGAAGCCTAAATCAATGGGAAACCAAAAATTTCACAAATTTGTGCACTAATTATGAATAGTGCCCAAATAGTAACATTTTAAGTAATAAACTCTCTTGTTTGGTCAATGGTCAAATGACCATCTCTAATTGACTAAGGGTGGCTGGTTTTGTAAGGGGAATGAGTCACCACTTAAGTAACTATAAATTGCTAGGAAAGAAGGGGGGAAAAAGAAGAAAACACTATTTGCTTTTATAACAAAATATCTCCTTTTAGCTCACCTCTCTCCTCTTCTTTCTTCATTTCTTCTTCTTCCATCGATTTCTCTTCTTCTTCCCTGCTCCTGTAACACCCCTACCGCTAATACCGTCATTACTGTACAAATACTTACCTTCGCAGCGGATATTACTTACTAACGGCGGGTGTACAATGCCGTTAGTCACCCACGTGACTAACAAGGCGAGTTACAGTACTACATACTATCGGTCTGATGAATATGAACATACCGAGTGCTCTACACAATACATTACTTTCCCTTGCATACCAATCCATAATTCGATACAACTCCAATTCAATACTATACCGAGTATACTACAATCCTTACATTACCGATACAGTTTAGACATCCAAATTCATACTACGTTACACATACAACTCCCTTTACTCAACTACCCATGCTTATGTAGCAGTCCCCGTCCTACTCTCTCGAACGGTGAACAGCTTCGGTACCTACACACTAAAAACGGTCCCCCGAGGGGGTCAGCTTACGCTGCATATGAAATCCGCATATACCGCGTGCTAACCGCGGTACGCCGACTACTTTGGGTCGGATATACATGGAGTTCATTTTACATTCATACATACATACTCATACTACACGATACAATCAAAGATACTTACATAAATATACAAGTACAATACTTACTAAGGAAGACAATTCAATAGTCAACCATTCGTATTTGTTATACATTCATTACTCTTCGTACTGTGTTCAATATTCGTTACTCTACTCATGCTTACTCCTTACTCTTGCATACTCATCACTCCATGTTCAATACCTTACTCGTACACGATCCTTACTCTGTGCTCGTTACTATACTAGTGCATACTCACTACTCAATTCCCCCTACTTACTCTTACATACTCAATACTCGATACTTACTCATACGTACTCAATACTCGGTACTCATTACATACTCATACTTGCTTCTTACTCGATACTCATTACCTTACTCATACATACGCAGTACTCATTACTTTGGCCTCTGGGCGGAGTCATACTCAAGACTCGCCACCGGGCCTACAATACGAGGGCTATACGTTTAGCTCCTCAAATACTCAAATGTCCATTCTACCGGACTACACGAATTCCCAACACTCTTCTCTCAGAGCGCAATACAACCTCATGGATTAGCCTAGAAGTATCTCTCTCGATAACCTCTGTTAGCTTAGGGAATTACCACCGTCTAGTATCCTCAGATTTAAGGGTTTCCCCAACATATCGAATACTCTCATGGTCGGGGCATACTTACATCAGTCGGGTCCTCTCATAATGGGTCAACTAATTGCTAAGGGGTTTGGAGATCCCTCATCATTCTTTTCTACTCCCATGGTTCATGTCTTGCACCAAGATTGATTCCTCCATTAGGGGTTACTTATATACTTCCACTACTTATTAGTTGTGGATTATTCATTTCGGTTCTCCTACCGTTATCGGGAGGTTATTACTCCCGTACACTCTCTCACATTCTAGAGAGTTCTTTGGGTTGCGTTATCGTTTAAGGATTCGATAGTTAGTGCGTTGCTATGTTTCCATTAGTTCACAACGTGACTCTTACTACGAGTCACTACACAACAAGACTCATCTATGAGTCGTACTACGCACTAAATGAAGCCACACAATCAATCAAGAAGGGTTAGCTCACACAACATACAACAAGACATACAATGAAAGGCAATAAACCGTTTTCATGCTTTAGTCTTGATTAGCCGGCATACAGCACACAAATCAACGTAACTCGGTTAGCATACAGGGCATGAGGAAATCATACCTTTCACCGGAGTTAGCTCTACCGTGTGTTCCCTTGTTCCTTGGTTCACACTTGTTCCACTGATAATGTTTCAACATTATTATTAATATTATACTCTTTCGATACACAAATAACTACTACTCCCGTACTTACCCCGTTATCCCGGTGTACTTAATGTTCTCATACTCTCAACTTACTTGGTTACTTTTTTTACATTTGTTTTTCCTACTCATATACTTACTTTCTTACCTTTACTACTTCATTTACAGTGTACTACTACATATATATGCATATATGTGTATAGGCATATATATATATATACATATGATTATTATAATCATATAATAAAAATATTTTTTTTTGACTCGACCGACTTGCGACCGACCTTGCAAGTCCGGTCCATTCCAGTAGCTATCAGTACGGGAAATTTTCTGGCTCGACCGAACTTGCAGTCCGGTCGCAAGTTCGGTCCATTCCAGAAGCTTTCATCTGTGGAATTTTTCTGGCCGACCGAACTTGCAAGTCCGGTCGCAAGTTCGGTCCATTCCAGAAGGTTTCTGACGGGAGAATTTTCTGGTCCGACCGAACTTGCATGTCCGGTCGCAAGTCCGGTCGATTCCAGAAGGTTTCCCGTCTTTGTAAATCTGGGCTCGACCGAACTTGCAAGTCCGGTCGCAAGTCCGGTCCGGCCCAGTACTTCAGTTTTAAATTCTGTTTTCAGTTCTATACTTTGCCCATTGTTTCCCCAATCTTCCTACATGTATTCCCACATGTTTTAGCACTACTTAGGCCCTCCAAATTGCCTTAGTTCATCCAACAATTTCCTTACTCATCTCTAAATCCACATACACAATTTCTCCTCACTTCCTTTCAATTCTTACAATTGTTTTCTTTACTCTCATGCTACAGATTTTCCTTTTAACCTTTACCATTCAATACTCCCTCTACCAATGCTACTCCTAGTATCCCCAATACATTTCCAAGCAATTACAATATCTATACCCAAGTCTAACATTCATTTTACTAATTCTTGCACATTAAATTCTCCTAACTTCTCCAATGTATTCTTATACACTTTGCTACAGATTTTACACTTCCTATTTCTCATACTACAATTACCATCCCAATGGTCATTAAATATCTCTACTATCCCCAATACATACCTTGGTTCTTCCATTCACCAAGTCATCCACAAATGTACATATTCCTACCAAAATTTTGCCATAGTTCACCTACAATCCTCACTTATCCACCCATATCCATTTCACCAAAATTATTCCTATTCTAGCCACACCCATACAAGGGTCCTACCAGCAATACAAGAAATCTTAAATAAATTCACCAATACTTCCTCAATCCACAATACAAATACTCATACACAATTATTTGGCTCTAAGGCCTACAATCCACATACTTGCTCTTAAATACTCAAACTTCACAATTCTCAATACTAGTACAAGGTTTTGGGTTCTTTAAATATTTTACCCATTCCCATTACTCTAATGCAATAGAATTTACATTAGGAAGGAGCTCTTACCTTGAGCTTTTGATTCCTTCTTTTCTTTCTCATTTCTTCTCTTGTTCTCTTTCTTGTCCAAATCGATTTTGTGGGGAATGGAGTTGCCAAACTCCATTCCCATTACCCAAGCACACAAAGACAAGCATAATTAACCTACTAACCCTCATAATAACACTAATTCTTGGAAGTGTTTAAAATACAATTTCTAGGGTTTACCTTTGGAGTGCTTTAGGAAGGGTTTTAGCCCTTGGTTCAAGAAGGAGAATCCACCACCATTGCTAGGTGTAATTGATGCTCAAAAAGAGAGAGAAAAACAAGGTATTACAAAGGGCCAAAAATCGGTTTCCAAGGAAGGTGGAGGAAACTTGAATCTTTTATGGAGATTTTTACCTTGTTGGAAAGAGGAGACTCCAAGCTTCACAATGGTGTGCTTTTCTCTTCCAATGGGGAAAACCCATGGAGATGAAGTTGCTCATTTTGGATTTTGAAAAGATAGAAATGTAGAGCTTGAAGAGAGGAGTTCAAATATGTATTTTGTTTTTGATTTGGAGCTCACATGTGGATGGAGCATGAGGATGAAGGTGGAGTAGCCATGGAGGTTCCCTTTGGGGCTTCAAAATCGCCCAACCAGAGGAAAGAGAGGAGGGAAATCGGTGGGGTGAGGAAGAAGGAAGAAATAGAAGAGAGAGAGTGAGTGAGAGAGGGTGGGGTTACCTTTTTATTTTCTTATTTGTCCTTTAGTTTAGTAGGGAGTGAAGCCCACACACACACACACACACACTCACATTTTGCTTTTTTATTTACAAAAGTGGACACACTAGTTTTATTTTATTACACTCTCACCCCACTACTTCCCGGTTGTTACAGTTTTTACTAACCGGAACCCGTTTTCCGGAATTTTCTCGTTTAATCATTTTTATTGATTTCTAAGCTTCCATAAATGCTTAATAATTATGATTTAATGATTTATACTTTTTACGGGTCTGGTTGACCACTTTAAGCCACGTTTTCGGGTTTCCTCGAAAAACGTGCGCTAAAGCTCTTTTTTTTAATACATTTCTTGGATCCGTTTTCTTCGGGAATCATTCCCGTATACTAATTAGGCATGAATAAGCCTTAGGAATCCTTACGATACTATAACCGAGGTCTCGTACCTCCTATGGTTATTTAACGCTCATTTTAGCGTTTTCCGCTTTCTAAGCGTTTTTCTCATTTCTTTGGATTTATTTTTTTTGCCAAAATTTACTTAGGTACTATTAGGCCCTTAAATACCATATTAGAATAATATAATCACCATATTTAAGTTCGGGGTATTTCAATCTACCCCCCTTAAAGAACTTTGCCCTCAAAGTTGGTGAATCTAATATTGTTACTTGTACCAATATTCTATGCTAAGGTTATGACCTCTACATATGACTTGTCAAACTCCAAATGTCTGACATGATGCACACTACGCATCCAAACAGCATGTCACTGCATGTATAGCAATCAAAAATATCTGTTTTACTTCTCTCCAAGGGGGTCCATCCGCAGACAATTAGGTACAATCCTCCCCCAATGGAGAGTGATCCCTCAGGTACCGGTCACGTTTGAACACTTACGCTTTCTGGTTCACGGCCGTCATGACTTGAGCACTTACGCTTTCTGGCTCTACGGTCCTTTGGTTCTGATCAAATTCATTTGCACATATAGAGATCCTCAGGCACTTACTCATACGTACTTACTCATACTTTACTCATACTTACTCATACTTACTCGGGACTACACTGCCCCAGTGCCCTTGGAAAAATACAAAATACCCACTGTTACCGTACACCCGGTGTAGTGGTTTCAAACTACTCTACACTTCCACAGACTCAAAACTAGCTTCACCTCCTATGGTTTCGACCGGATACCCGTGCCTAGGCATGGAAGATCCACTAGTGTCCGTGGGAGCGGTTTTAAAACCGATCCTCATTCTCGAGTTTGAAGAAAACGTTGTACCAAATTAGTTTTGGAAATTCATTTTGTAAACTTTGCATACATCTCCCAATTCAATTTATGATGATCATTCCTATTACTAGTGTTATTATTGTGGCCACTTAAGGGAGCTTCCAGAGTCTTTCAACCCCAATGTGATCAGCATTGGTGTTGAATTATCCTTCCACCCCAATTTGTGTTCAGCTTCCCTTGATTGCTAGCAAATCAAGTTCCACTTCCCACCTCAATACAAACAGACAGATTGTCAACATTATTTCGTTTTCTATCTTTTAATCTTGCTACTCACAATCATACACATACATTTTCCAATTTATATGATTCATTTACTTACTTATTAATCATCTCATCAATTATTACTGCATCTTCTCCAACTACTATACTTAGGAAGTTCATGGGTATAATATCCCATTAATCTGCTATACCAAATTCATACTCATAAGATACATCGGTTTCGTGCCGATTTATACTCATTACATACATTGGTTCCATACCGCTTTATACTCCTTAAGTCTCCCACACATACTCATTCCTCATACTACTACCAATCGGGGTTCTCATTCCCCTGGAGTTTCTCTACTCCTTTTCCTATACTTGCTTCTCAAATAACCATAATTACACGATGAGTGAATACAAATGTTTATATAACATAAGTATCAATCATCCAAAACAAATACTTTTGCGCTATGCGCATTGTAGTTTACGCACTTATCACGTAAAACATACATTTCGCGGTTTTCGCTCTACCCCCCTTAAAAGGGATTACGCCCACGTAATCTACCATGTGTCAACATTGAACATTGGTCGAAGGCATTCAGCAGTCATGGAGTGGTTCGATTTCCATGCGGTCTATTATACAATGTTCCTTGATCAACGGGTCTTAACCGTACTATCGGTTAGTCCCTACATCAAGAATTTTCATCGGAGTTTATTTAACTCTTAACCGGGTTCGGTTCTAGCCTAAATGGCTTTAAGGCATTAACGATTAACCTTTTGTTCACTAGGTGTACTTCACTTAGAATTCTGGCCCACTAGCTTCTGCTGCGTGACCCTGATAACTTGGGTTATTCGCCCTTCTTGTTATCTTAAATGTGCTATACAACACCCTTTTTCCTTCTTATTGTGGGAATAAGGTTTATTGACCAAGTGTGGTGTTCTCTTAACGTGCTCGAATTCGGTGAGTTGTAGATTCATAACCAGCTCTCTGGCAATGTATATACATACTGTTGTGTTTGTAGTGATCATTCACTTGGTTTCTCCGACTTATTGTCGGTTGAGGTTAAGTCACTACTTAGTTGTAGTGCTTCCTCTGTCGTTAGTAGCTTCTGAGCTACACCAGTTTCTCTGGTTCATTACAAGTGTTCTTTACTTGTATGACCTTGCATTTTCCATGCATCGGTCCTTGTGACTTTCTTAAGTCTCCTTTCGCTTTTATTCCAATGGAATTCACATCTTGTGATTGTTGGTGTGTTTCACACTCTTCGTGCTCTTTGGCCTTAGGCCGCGCGGTTTGTTTCCAAGCTTTTGCTTAACTGGCTTACGCCGTGTTTACTGGTGAAAGGAAGGATTTACCACGATTTACATTTCCTCATATTCCTAGCTATCCCACTCGATCATTAACTGCACAAGTGCAATACCAAAACACTTAGTCATACAGAGTGCAGAGGCGTAAACTCTTGGCAGTAAGTCTCTTATGAGGTCGCAATAGGACTGATCGTTACTCTTTCAGGTGGTGCTTCATCATTTGGTGTAGACTTCTGGCTTGTTGCCCGGTCTGTCCACCATCTTGTATTGACAACTCCATATTATTGGGTGATTATTCACATACGTTGGTCGCCTGCTGCGCACCATGTTCTTACTGATTCCACAGTATTGGTTTACATGGCATCCACTGTTGCTAGTTTTAGCTCATGCATCTTTATAATTTATACAGTGGTTCCCCATGTATTTGGTAAATACAAAATATGGTATTACTTTATTTTTCTGAGCTCCCTGAGCATCATTGGTTTTATAACCGGTTACTCCTTGGTTGTCAACAATTGCTGTTGAAGCTTATTTCACATTGCTTGGCAATAATTACATGCTCAAGCTCGACTACATTAGTAGTTCTGAAAGGGATATATTTCCCGACAGTTACTGATGGTATCCCCTTCTTGGGATCCATATGTTCACCGCTCTTGTGGTCTCACATTTATGAGGGGCGTCCTCATTCATCGATTGTTACTCTTTTATCGGTGTCATCCTTGACAACCTTCCATATGGTTCACAAAGGTTTTGCAACCGTTGGGTTGTTTGTGGTAATAGTTTCATGGCCTACTAGCCATATTGCCTAGAGCTCTGCTCATCATAGGTTGTTCCAAATTGGTTACTTCTCCATATACCGTAGAATGGCTTGGAGGTGATACTGGGCTCCATGATAAGATCGTCGCATCACGCTTCCGGTTGTTGGAGACCCTTTTTGTATCCTGGTATTGATCGATGCCATTTATTGATTAGGGGTATCCCCTGTCAAGTGGGATCCCTTCGGTGTTCTAACCGTATGTTCGTTCCAATTGTGGTGTTCTTACCACTATATTTCGTTCGACTGTGTTGACTTGATACCCTTTATGGATTGCTCCTGGGTAGTACTGATTATATGGTAGCATCTGGCTGACATTTATGAGTATGTTCGGTAGATTGTCCTACCTTGCGGTTCTGGATCTGAGTTATCCCGTTAGGGGTTGTAACGTCTCCCATTCTTAGGGTAGACCATTGGGTTTTTCCCTTATGTTATAACGGGTTAAATTTCCCTTCCGGTGATGAATGGTATTTATGGTACCTTGCCATATCACCCTGTGTGTTTGTGGCAGTTGTTCTGGGAATCTCATCCCGTTCATTGAACACTGATGTGTTAATGTTAGGCATTCGCCTTACTGTGTTTAGACTGGGTATTCCTTCCAGCCATCATGTTTTACTTTAATATATTCAAGACATGTCCAATGTCTTTATTCAGTTGTTGGTGCTTCTCGCACCTTTAACTCTTAAGTATCCTCCTGTAGTAGGTTCTTGACTCCCTAGCTTGTAGCTTATCTGAGTTTCTTCTGCTCATTTTGGGTATCCAACTGTTCCGTTTTGAATTTACTTATGGTCCGTAGAACGGAGTTGACTACTTCCCGTGTTTCGTACACTACATGTATACATACGTGGGATACCGTCTTGGCACGTTACCACTTACCTAACTACATGTCAGGCCCGCAAGCTCCTTCGAAGTGCGGTCGTCCCACATCACGTATTTGGGTACACTCGTAGTGTTCGTCACACGCCTAGGTGAAGTATTCTGTTGTCAACTCCTCTTGTATCACTCTATGATACTCACCGTAATTCCGTCTGTTTGGTTGTAAAAATCCAAGGTTTAAAAGAAGAGTTTGTGATTTTGAGGAAAAATTTGGGTTTTGAAATAACAGTTCGGCGTTAAAAGGAATTCTTCATGGCGTTGCCATGATTTAGGTCTTGACAAGGTTTAGCCTCTCGCTGACCGGCATACTCTCAATACAATGGTCGGGCCGTTGGGCCTTTCCAAGGTTTCGTCATTTGAGCACTTAGGATTGGTGATCCTATATTTGTTCCATCCGTCATAGCGGTACTTTAGCAAGTATTTGTAGGTTGTTAAAAGTCTTCCGACCGTCTTGTAGTTGCTGCACTTGCCCTAGGCAAGTGCGCGGGTAGGTTGTTTTTCGGTTAACGTATACCGGTTACGGTATCGTTCCCATCCATAATTGGTGGTCTTATTAGATCTTCCTTTGATCTTTTGATCTTGGTGATCGATCTCCTGAGTCGCTTCTCAGTATACTTGACATGATTGTCGTCCATCCGGGTGTCTCACACCTTCAGTGTGGTTAACGAGACTTGACTTATCCTTAGGATCCAGGTTGTGGTCCTATAGGTGTATGTGTTATGATTTCTTTCATAGTTGTCTGAACTATGTTGTTCGGTTATTGCAGCCTCTTGGCATGTAGGTTTGGTATTAATCCAACCTCGACTAACTCCTTAGTCGGTTTGTATACCGTTGTTGGTATCATCAAAGATTACGGTCCGTAGACTCTCTTGTCTCGGCTTGTTACTCCATTTTCCTTGCTTCATTGCACGACTGTGCTTCTCTTCTTGCTAGCTACACATGGTTCTCGCGACTGCGAAGCATGTCGCCCCATGGTGCCATAAATTCCATTATCCTTGTGCTTAGGATCTTCATTCCTCCGCCATTAAGTGTGGTCCTTTTCATTCAACGGGAACCGTCTTCGGGACTTCCAGTTCTTGGACTCTACCGTATGAAGGTTCCTTTCTAATAAAGTTTACTTGCAACTGCCAGATCGGGTGTTACTCGAGTGTGAGAGGTCTTTCCATCTCTCTGGCGTTCTTGTCCCAACTTACAACGGGGGACGCGGAGGGCGGGTATGGTTACTGTAGGTATCCAGATCACACTGGAAATTCCTATCTAGCGTCCTCACACACTAGCACTCAACCCATAGCCCTAAGTCTCTACTTCCTAACTCGGTATTTACCTAAACTCGGTATTTCATCCATCAGAGCGATACTGATACCACTTTTTGTAACACCCCTACCGCTAATACCGTCATTACTGTACAAATACTTACCTTCGCAGCGGATATTACTTACTCAACGGCGGGTGTACAATGCCGTTAGTCACCCACGTGACTAACAAGGCGAGTTACAGTACTACATACTATCGGTCTGATGAATATGAACATACCGAGTGCTCTACACAATACATTACTTTCCCTTGCATACCAATCCATAATTCGATACAACTCCAATACAATACTATACCGAGTATACTACAATCCTTACATTACCGATACAGTTTAGACATCCAAATTCATACTACGTTACACATACAACTCCCTTTACTCAACTACCCATGCTTATGTAGCAGTCCCCGTCCTACTCTCTCGAACGGTGAACAGCTTCGGTACCTGCACACTAAAAACGGTCCCCCGAGGGGGTCAGCTTACGCTGCATATGAAATCCGCATATACCGCGTGCTAACCGCGGTACGCCGACTACTTTGGGTCGGATATACATGGAGTTCATTTTACATGCATACATACATACTCATACTACACGATACAATCAAAGATACCTACATAAATACACAAGTACAATACTTACTAAGGAAGACAATTCAATAGTCAACCATTCGTATTTGTTATACATTCATTACTCTTCGTACTGTGTTCAATATTCGTTACTCTACTCATGCTTACTCCTTACTCTTGCATACTCATCACTCCATGTTCAATACCTTACTCGTACACGATCCTTACTCTGTGCTCGTTACTATACTAGTGCATACTCACTCAATTCCCCTACTTACTCTTACATACTCAATACTCGATACTACTCATACGTACTCAATACTCGGTACTCATTACATACTCATACTTGCTTCTTACTCGATACTCATTACCTTACTCATACATACGCAATACTCATTACTTTGGCCTCTGGGCGGAGTCATACTCAAGACTCGCCACCGGCCTACAATACGAGGGCTATACGCTTAGCTCCTAAATACTCAAATGTCCGTTCTACCGGACTACACGAATTCCCAACACTCTTCTCTCAGAGCACAATACAACCTCATGGATTAGCCTAGAAGTATCTCTCTCGATAACCTCTGTTAGCTTAGGGAATTACCACCGTCTAGTATCCTCAGATTTAAGGGTTTCCCCAACATATCGAATACTCTCATGGTCGGGGCATACTTACATCAGTCGGGTCCTCGCATAATGGGTCGACTAATTGCTAAGGGGTTTGGAGATCCCTCATCATTCTTTTCTACTCCCATGGTTCATGTCTTGCACCAAGATTGATTCCTCCATTAGGGGTTACTTATATACTTCCACTACTTATTAGTTGTGGATTATTCATTTCGGTTCTCCTACCGTTATCGGGAGGTTATTACTCCCGTACACTCTCTCACATTCTAGTGAGTTCTTTGGGTTGCGTTATCGTTTATTGATTCGATAGTTAGTGCGTTGCTATGTTTCCATTAGTTCACAACGTTACTCTTACTACGAGTCACTACACAACAAGACTCATCTATGAGTCGTACTACGCACTAAATGAAGCCACACAATCAATCAAGAAGGGTTAGCTCACACAACATACAACAAGACATACAATGAAAGGCAATAAACCGTTTTCATGCTTTAGTCTTGATTAGCCGGCATACAGCACACAAATCAACGTAACTCGGTTAGCATACGGGGCATAAGGAAATCATACCTTTCACCGGAGTTAGCTCTACCGTGTGTTCCCTTGTTCCTTGGTTCACACTTGTTCCACTGATAATGTTTCAACATTATTATTAATATTATACTCTTACGATACACAAATAACTACTACTCCCGTACTTACCCCGTTATCCCGGTGTACTTAATGTTCTCATACTCTCAACTTACTTGGTTACTTTTTTTACATTTGTTTTCCTACTCATATACTTACTTTCTTACCTTTACTACTTCATTTACAGTGTACTACTACATATATATGCATATATGTGTATAGGCATATATATATATACATATGATTATTATAATCATATAATAAAAATATTTTTTTTTTGACTCGACCGGACTTGCGATCGACCTTGCAAGTCCGGTCCATTCCAGTAGCTATCAGTACGGGAAATTTTCTGGCTCGACCGAACTTGCAAGTCCGGTCGCAAGTTCGGTCCATTCCAGAAGCTTTCATCTGTGGAATTTTTCTGGCCGACCGAACTTGCAAGTCCGGTCGCAAGTTCGGTCCATTCCAGAAGGTTTCTGACGGGAGAATTTTCTGGTCCGACCGAACTTGCATGTCCGGTCGCAAGTCCGGTCGATTCCAGAAGGTTTCCCGTCTTTGTAAATCTGGGCTCGACCGAACTTGCAAGTCCGGTCGGTCCGGCCCAGTACTTCAGTTTTAAATTCTGTTTTCAGTTCTATACTTTGCCCATTGTTTCCCCAATCTTCCTACATGTAATCCCACATGTTTTAACACTACTTAGGCCCTCCAAATTGCCTTAGTTCATCCAACAATTTCCTTACTCATCTAAATCCACATACACAATTTCTCCTCACTTCCTTTCAATTCTTACAATTGTTTTCTTTACTCTCATGCTATAGATTTTCCTTTTAACCTTTACCATTCAATACTCCCTCTACCAATGCTACTCCTAGTATCCCCAATACATTTCCAAGCAATTACAATATCTATACCCAAGTCTAACATTCATTTTACTAATTCTTGCACATTAAATTTCCTAACTTCTCCAATGTATTCTTATACACTTTGCTACAGATTTTACACTTCCTATTTCTCATACTACAATTACCATCCCAATGGTCATTAAATATCTCTACTATCCCCAATACATACCTTGGTTCTTCCATTCACCAAGTCATCCACAAATGTACATATTCCTATCAAAATTTTGCCATAGTTCACCTACAATCCTCACTTATCCACCCATATCCATTTCACCAAAATCATTCCTATTCTAGCCACACCCATACAAGGGTCCTACCAGCAATACAAGAAATCTTACAATATAAATTCACCAATACTTCCTCAATCCACAATACAAATACTCATACACAATTATTTGGCTCTAAGGCCTACAATCCACATACTTGCTCTTAAATACTCAAACTTCACAATTCTCAAACTAGTAGAAGGTTTTGGGTTCTTTAAATATTTTACCCATTCCCATTACTCTAATGCAATAGAATTTACATTAGGAAGGAGCTCTTACCTTGAGCTTTTGATTCCTTCTTTTCTTTCTCATTTCTCCTCTTGTTCTCTTTCTTGTCCAAATCGATTTTGTGGGGAATGGAGTTGCCAAACTCCATTCCCATTACCCAAGCACACAAAGACAAGCATAATTAACCTACTAACCCTCATAATAACACTAATTCTTGGAAGTGTTTAAAATACAATTTCTAGGGTTTACCTTTGGAGTGCTTTAGGAAGGGTTTTAGCCCTTGGTTCAAGAAGGAGAATCCACCACCATTGCTAGGTGTAATTGATGCTCAAAAAGAGAGAGAAAAACAAGGTATTACAAAGGGCCAAAAATCGGTTTCCAAGGAAGGTGGAGGAAACTTGAATCTTTTATGGAGATTTTTACCTTGTTGGAAAGAGGAGACTCAAGCTTCACAATGGTGTGCTTTTCTCTTCCAATGGGGAAAACCCATGGAGATGAAGTTGCTCATTTTCGGATTTTGAAAAGATAGAAATGTAGAGCTTGAAGAGAGGAGTTCAAATATGTATTTTGTTTTTGATTTGGAGCTCACATGTGGATGGAGCATGAGGATGAAGGTGGAGTAGCCATGGAGGTTCCCTTTGGGGCTTCAAAATCGCCCAACCAGAGGAAAGAGAGGAGGGAAATCGGTGGGGTGAGGAAGAAGGAAGAAAGAGAAGAGAGAGAGTGAGGTGAGAGAGGGTGGGGTTACCTTTTTATTTTCTTATTTGTCCTTTAGTTTATTAGGGAGTGAAGAGGGTGTGTGAGGGGGGGGGGGGGGCTGTCGCCCAACACACACACACACACACTCACATTTTGCTTTTTTATTTACAAAAGTGGACACACTAGTTTTATTTTATTACACTCTCACCCCACTACTTCCCGGTTGTTACAGTTTTTACTAACCGGAACCCGTTTTCCGGAATTTTCTCGTTTAATCATTTTTATTGATTATTAAGCTTCCATAAATGCTTAATAATTATTATTTAATGATTTATACTTTTTACGGGTCTGGTTGACCACTTTAAGCCACGTTTTCGGGTTTCCTCGAAAAACGTGCGCTAAAGCTCTTTTAGCGTTTTAATACATTTCTTGGATCCGTTTTCTTCGGGAATCATTCCCGTATACTAATTAGGCATGAATAAGACTTAGGAATCCTTACGATACTATAACCGAGGTCTCGTACCTCCTATGGTTATTTAACGCTCATTTTAGCGTTTTCCGCTTTCTAAGCGTTTTTCTCATTTCTTTGGATTTATTTTTTTTTTGCCAAAATTTACTTAGGCACTATTAGGACCTTAATACCATATTAGAATAATATAATCACCATATTTAAGATCGGGGTATTTCAGCTCCAAACCGTGAGTGAATGCCTCTATTTATGCTCCATCTTCAAATGTCCATAACTTACTCATTTTAGCTCCAAATCAAAAACTAAACACATATTATTCTTAGTTAGCTCAAGCTCTAGCTTTCTATCTTTTCAAAATTGGGAAAGCTTCATTTTGGAGCCATAGAGAAACTCCATTGATAGAGGAAAATCAAGTTTGAAGAGCCCATGTGGTTCTCCATTCATTCAAGGTAAGAAAAATATAAGAAAAATCATCTTTCCATCATTTCTCCACATTACCGAAAATTACTACTCGTGGGGCTTCATTTTTATGGCTTGTTCTAGCTTATTTTCTATTCTCCAAGGGCTAGAGGAGGTCCTTCTTGATTCATATCCAAGCCTATCTTAAGACTCCAAGGTAAAACATTCATTTTAATACCTTAGAACACATTTTTAACCTAGGTTTTACTCCTTAAGGTTAGTGTATTATTTAGCACTCATGAGAGTCAATGTATATTGATTAGAATATTGGCAAGGGAAATTAAAATAGTGGCCGAGATTCATTCAAGAAGAAGGTCTAAGGAGGAAGTCAAGATAAGCTTGGGAAAACAAGGTAAAATGCTTACCTAATGGTGGTTTAAGTTTTAAGGGATGGTATTTTGATAAGTACTAATGTAGCTTAAAGCTTACATTATGTAATGGGTTATATAACCTAGGAAAAAGAATTTAAACAAGCTTATGAACTTGTGACTAAGGAGCCAATGGGAATGAGTTAGTAAAATAAGTTTAAGATGGACTTTGAGAGCATTATAACTACTATGAGATTGATGGGTGTATTTGCAGGTTGAAAGCTTTTATATGTGGAAATTCAGTGTTTAAGTTTAAGTCATTTAAGGGCCTAAGAGCCATGTCATTTAAGAGCCATAGTGCTATGCAATTTAAGATTATTGCACTATATTAAGTTTGTTGTGAATGAGTTGATTGCATAAGAAAATATGATGAGAAAGGACTTGATGAGTGTGAGATGGTTGAATGAGGAAAACAATGCATTTGGGGATGATAATGTATGAAACAGTGTATCTATCCTAACAGGATCCGACCTGATCCCAATGTAACAATGTATCTATCCTAAAATGGCCTGATCTGGCATTCGGTCCTACATTACCTGATCTCGAACCCAGAATCTTTGTGAGAGTAGAGAGAGAGAAAGAGAGCTTCTATTAGAATCGGATGTGTGTTTGATTGCCAAAAACCGTGTCTTATTTCATGGGGGTACACCCTTATTTATAGTTTTTTGGGCCTGGTCCCTTTGGTGCCAGCCTGTATTTTACATGCTTAAGTACAGTTCTACCCCCTCTTTAGTACCTCTGACCGACCACAAGCGGCCGGTCGAGTAACGTTTTGCTTTGCCTAAGTCCCATTTTCATCCGGCTAAGGCGGCCGGATGCTCTACAAGCCCTAATCCCATCCGGCCAAAGCGGCCGGATGCTTTACGTGCCTTTAATCTCATCCGGCCAAAGCGGCCGGATGCTTTACGTGCCTGCTTTGGTCCGGCGCCATTTCTTCCCTTCTCATCAGTCCCACAAGTTCTATCTTTCTGAATTTCGGTGAAGAAAAATAGAACTTCTGTGTCTTGTGTTTTGGTGAAAAAATTTTGCGACTGCCTGTGGCCAGCTCTGGGCCCTCTCTTTGGTTTACTCCAGCTTCGTTGTCTCCTTATCTCAGTCCCACAAGTTCTTTTTCTTCATACGTGGAGAAAAGGAACTTTTTGTTGGCCACGCGCATAGCTCGTGTCCTGGTGTATTTCTTTTTTCGAATTTTCCGCCCGTTACCGATGTAGAATATGCAGGGCCTTCCTTTCGACTGGACGTCGGTAGCGTCTTTAGGAAGCGTGCACCCTTTCTCTTCCCCTGTAAAAAAAGACACTTTTTTCGCACATATATATTTTTATTTGAGCGGGAAAAAACTTCCCTTAAAGCCCAACTCTTCGAGTTCTCTCCTCTTTCCTCTTTCCTCTACTGGCCCGTTACTTCGACCTCTCTTCTTCTTGCTTTCCTGTCGTTGTGCGCTACCCTTCCTTCATCGCCGTCATCCCTCGATTCTTGCCTAACTTGACAATGGCTTCTTCTTCCACTAAACAGAGCAAACTTGCTGCTAAATTTCCGCCCGCCATCGGAGCGATTCAAGGCTCTCAGTCTCCTAACGGCTTTCGCCCTTCGTACCTGAAGCCGATAAGACCCTTCCGTTCTGGGCGTCAACCTTCCTTCTTCTCTCTCTCAACTACTCTTCCCTCTGTGATGTCTCGGGGGGGTCGAAGCTCCACTTGGCACACAAATTTATTTGCCATCCTCTGATTCTCACCCCACGACGATTTTGGTCGCGGGTACGTCGTCTATGCCGACTTCTTCCGGTCAGGTTTGACCATTCCCCCACACCCTTTCGTGCTAGGGTTCCTTCTCCGTCGCTGCTGCACCCTCGCCCATCTTCACCCTAAAGCCATTTTCACACCTTCAGGCTTTTGCTTCCCTTTGTGACGATATCAAAATTCGGCCGGAGGGTACTGATTTCGTCCGATTCTTCACAGTTAGGAAGGATCCTGAGAGCCTAACCCTCATTGCGAAGAGTGGGTACTCCTTTTTGACTATAAAAAGGCCCACGAGTGGGGGTCGCGGTGGTTCGTCGTCGTTCCCCCGTCCGGCCGAGTGTTGGGCATACCATACGCTGCTGAGGCCGGAAAAGGTCAGTTAATCAGCCCCGAGACTCCTCCGGCTGAAATTCCTATTTCGAAGGTTCTGCGGGCGGTAAACAAGAAATTGCCGACCGTCGAGGCGTTTTTTACAAAAGAACGCTTGTCTTCTCTGAAGACATATCACAGTAAGTGTTCTCTTTTTGCTTAGTATGAATTCTGTCGTTTCTTTCGGTCTCCTTATCGTTTGGATGTATTGTCGCAGACTTTTTCCAGAAGGGGGACAAGATCGGTCCCTTCTATAACTGGAACTTTGTCACCTTTAAGAATGGGGGCGAAAAAATTGACTACTACGACACGCTGGATGCGGCCACTGATGCGGCCGAGCAGCTTTTGGAGAACGCTGCTCCGGCAAAGCGTTCCAGACAGAGGTTGGAGATGACCAAGCTGGTAATTTGAAGAAAAAGAAGCGGCTTGAATCTCCTGTACATGCTGACGCCGGATTGTCAGGTACATGGCACGTGAGCCCCAAGTCTGGGCGCCGTGTCACCCTTCCCCTCACCCCTGGTTCAGGTTCTGACCTTGGTTCTCGCGGGGCGGGAGTCCGGTCATCCGACTCCTATTTGTGAGTTGTTTCCTGATTTGACGGGTTACTTTTCCTCAGATCCTGCTCAGGAAAACACCCTGGAGGCCGGAGACCTCTGTGCTGATCCTTCGGCTGGAGAAGGTTTTGTTTGCTTTGTCGTCTTCTCCTGTCTTTCAAGTTTCCTTCTTTTTTGGTATTCTTTTTTAGCTTCATTCTTCTGGTTCTAATTGTCTTTATCATTGCGGCAGCAGCCACTGCTCCTGCCAAGAAAAAATCAAAAAAGAAAACAGCATCGAGGCCGAAGGCCGTAGAGCCACAAACCTCTGGTGATCCCGAAGCTTCAGGATCATTCTCCATTGACGTTGCTGCGGCCGTGGATGCGGCAAGGGATAGAGCAATGGAGTATCGGCAGGTGCCGGAGGACCCTGAGCTCCGAAGTAAGCAAAGAGAGGATTATGCGGCCTCCTCTTTGCCGGAGGGTCCTGAGTCCCAGGGTGAGCAAGAGAAGGCTACATAGCTTCCTCCTCTTCCCCTCCTCCTCCTGCTCAGGAGTCCTACACCGGTCCTTCCCAAAAGGAAGGGTGGTTTACCACTGCGGGCACCCTCTTCCTTGATATCCTGTGATGCCGCCAAGTATTCCTCTATTGGAAGGAGGCAATCAAGAGATCCGGTCATCCGACGGATTTTGCTCCTCCGCACCTTTACTGCCACCAAGAAGGCTGCGGATCGGATGGGGGGCGGATGCTATCATGCGGCATTCCCTCCCAGCCAACGAAGTGTTTGACATGTTGTGGGGGGAATCTTTCAGGTTAGGTTGCATGTTATTTCATGTCTCTTTTCTGTTTTTTTTGGCTTTCCTGACTTTGTGCATTGTTGCTGCTTTTTTTTAGGTGATGTCCATGGCCCAAAGTGCTGAGGTTCACTTTGGTAACCTCGATCCAGGCTTCGCTATGAGGAAGCCGGCCAACAATGTTGAAGAGGAACTGAAGCTATCCCGCTCTTCTCACACGCTTATCGACCAGGTTAATACGAGATCGACTGTAAGGCAAAGGAGAGGACTGAGGCATCAACAAGGACCTGCAGTTGTCCCGGCGAGAGCGAACGCCAGCGTGACGAGTACGAGCTGCAGCTGAAGAAACTCCGGAGAAGAAACTTTTCTCTAAGGAGCCGGATCAAGGAGGCTGATAATACATTGATAGAGGTATGGAATTATCTCTCGTTTCCCCTTAAGGATAAGCTAACTTGGCTCTTTTTTAACCTGGTCACTATGCTGGATCAGGTACGCTCCATGCATCGGAACGAAGTGAACAATCTTCAGAGCGAGGTAAATAAACTTCAGGCTGAGAAGGCCTTTTTCTACAAGGGGAACTCTTTTAAGCAGGAGGCTGAAGCGCTTGGGCTGGAGAAGCAAGCTCTTCAACGAGAGAATGAAGCTCTCGTGAAAGAGAAGAGAAACTTATGCAAGAACTGACTGTCTGCTGGAAGAAAAGGCCGCTGGAAGAGCAGTCAAGGTCTTCCTTTGATCAAGAGAAGCAGTCTCTGCTCCGGGATTATTCTCTTTTGGAAGAGAAAGAAACCCTTGCTGCGGATAAAGCCGCCTGATAGAAGAGAGGGCGAGGCTGGAGGAGAAAGTGAGAGAGCTGGAGGAAGCTAAGTCTCGCTCTCAAGCCGAGAGTACCGAGCCATTAGGTCATGGTAAACTTTCAGGCCTTCAACTTTTTTTTTTTTTGGCCCTTTCTTCTCTTCTTTTTTTTGTTCCGGCTAGGCATGAGTGCTGCCAATTTATTGAAGCACGTCACCCAGTTGAGTGGACGGATAGCCCGCTAAGGAGGAGCTGTCATCCGCCAATTCTGAACGTGACAAGTACCGTGCCCAAGTCCTGACTCTTGAATCTCAAGTGACCAGGCTCAAGTCATTCTCTCGGCAATCTCAGGAGGAGATACAGAAGCAAGGCACCATCAACGCTCATTTAAAGGAGTCCTTTGCTTCTCAATGCCGCCGGTTAGTCGACATCTGCCAGCAGATCGTCTTGGACCATTCTCTCGAGAAAGGAGAGTTGCTGGATGATGACTTGTATAATAAGTTGGAATTCAAGGCTGTCGCCCAGAAATCCAACTTCTTCCTGGAACTTGAGAGATTCTGCCGCAGTCCCGGAGAGACATGCTTTGGTGCTGGTGAAGCCTCATTCCTTCCTGCCGGAAGCAACATCCTGCCGTCCGCCGGAGGGACGCAGCATCTTGCCAGGAGGTCCAAGTCTTCCGGGAGTGTAGCAGGTAGCGGCGATAGATTATTAACCGCCGGAGAAGAAGCTGCTGACAAAGAAACTGCAAAGGCAGTAGAATAGAGTAGAATAGAGGTTTTTTTTTTTTCTTGTTAAACATGTATTTTCTGTTTCTGCCGAATGATCATATGTTGTAATTGTCTCCATATTTTGGGAGAAATATAAGCTATATTTTCATCTCTGTTATTTGTCTGCCGGAGCAACTCTTTTTGAGCCGAGTTTTCTATTGTCGCGATATTTCTTTCTCCTGTCTTCTACCTCTCTTTTAAATATGTTATTATCTTATGCAAGTTATGCCGGCGGTTTGCAGCTTTGGATTTTTGTTCCGGCGGGCCCCCTTTTTTTGGAGCATGGTTCTATGGTTCTAAGCTGGGTCTTCCTGCAGCTTGTTGGTCAGTTTTGTTTAATAATAAAAGTCATGTCAGCTTGCGGCACGTTGGCCGGATGTTTTTTTCAAGGCGTGATAGCCTGCGGCTCGTTGGCCGGTGCTTTCTTTTTCTTTCAAGGCATGATAGCCTGCGGCTCGTTGGCCGGTGCTTTCTTTTTCTTTCAAGGCATGATAGCCTGCGGCTCGTTGGCCGGTGCTTTCTTTTTCTTTCAAGGCATGATAGCCTGCGGCTCGTTGGCCGGTGCTTTCTTTTTCTTTCAAGGCATGATAGCCTGCGGCTCGTTGGCCGGTGCTTTCTTTTCTTTCAAGGCATGATAGCCTGCGGCTCGTTGGCCGGTGCTTTCTTTTTCTTTCAAGGCATGATAGCCTGCGGCTCGTTGGCCGGTGCTTACTTTCAAGGCATGATAGCCTGCGGCTCGTTGGCCGGTGCTTACTTTCAAGGCATGATAGCCTGCGGCTCGTTGGCCGGTGCTTACTTTCTTTCAAGGCATGATAGCCTGCGGCTCGTTGGCCGGTGCTTACTTTCAAGGCATGATAGCCTGCGGCTCGTTGGCCGGTGCTTACTTTCAAGGCATGATAGCCTGCGGCTCGTTGGCCGGTGCTTACTTTCAAGGCATGATAGCCTGCGGCTCGTTGGCCGGTGCTTACTTTTTCTTTCATATTCCAAAAATAATACTTTTTATTGATGAGTTATAAATTTTACACATAGAATTTTTTCAAACATTCTCCATGCCAAGAATGCGGCAACTCATATCCCTCAGCATTTTTTAAGCGATATGAAGCCCGTCCTGTCTTTGGTGTATGATGTATGGTCCTTCCCATTGGGGCTCCAGCTTCTTGGGTTGCTTAACTTCCGGAGGACTAATTCCCCTGGGGCAAAACTTCGTTCTTTCACCCTCCTGTTGAAATACCTTTCTACCTTAGATTTATCTTTTGCCATCCTTACTGCGGCGGCTGTCCTGGTTTCTTCAAGGAGATCAAGGTGATCCTGTACCCCTGATTGTTGGTCTCTTCGTCATATGATTCCCATCTTATGGACGGCACCACAATCTCTGCCGGAATGACGGCTTCTAAACCATACGTCAATCTGTAAGGCGTCTCTCCTGTCGGTCCTCTTTCTGTTGTTCGGTACGACCATAGGACCTGGGGTAGCAATTCTGCCCACTTTCCTTTTTTCTCATCGAGTTTCCTTTTTATCGCCTTTACTATTTGGCCATTTGCATTCTCAACCTGCCCATTCGCCTGAGGATGGGCTACTGATGCAAATCTCAAGTCGATCTTCCATTCTTCACAAAATTCTCGGAAGCCTTCGCAATTGAACTGTGTTCCATTATCAGTTACTATGGCTTTTGGTATGCCAAACCTGCATACCACATATTTCCAAATGAATTCTTGTGACTTCTTAGCTGTGATGGAGATAGTAGGCATTGCTTCAATCCACTTTGTGAAGTAGTCGATAGCAACGTACATGAATTTGAACCTTCCTGGTGAAGCCTCCGGGAATGGACCCACGATGTCCAATCCCCACATAGCGAAGGGAATTGGGCATAGAACAGACTTTTGCTCAGCCGGAGGAGTGTGTATCTTATTTCCATGTTCTTGACACTTGCGACATCTTCGTATATATTCTTTGCAGTGCTCCATCATTTTCGGCCAGAAATATCCGAGTCTTAAGATTTTGTGAGTTGTGGTCCTTTCCCCTGGTGATTTCCGCAGAGCCCATCATGTATCTCTCTTACCAACTCTGCCCCTTCAGCTATGGTGACACACTTCAGAGCAGGTCTTGCAAAAGATCGTCTATACAGCTGGTTATCCTCAATAAAGAATGATGCGGCCCGCCTCTTTACTATTCTGGCCTCCTTTTCTTCCTCCGGCAGTTTTCCATGCCGTATGTAATCTATAATCGGGGTCATCCAAGATTCTTCTTGATCATTTGTCTCTACCCCAATACCTGAGCTCTTCTATACTTGGGGAGGTTCTGACTTCCAGCCATATCTCATTGGGTACTCTTTCGGCCATACTTGCCAATTTGGCCAAGGCATCAGCTTCGACATTTTCTTCACGTGGAAGATGTTTTAGCTCGCATTTTTGGAAATTTGCCTTTAGTTCCTGGACCTTGAGCAAGTACCTCCATAGTTTCTCTTCTTTAACCTCGTAGATGTTGTCACTTTGTCTCGTCACTAACATAGAGTCTGAATACACCTCTAACTCTGTTAAAAATAGGTTATACTTTCATAAGTGTTATCCCAGATAGATTTTTATAAGTATGGAAATAAACAGGGAAGATATCTATTCTATGAAACCTGTCGCCCCCAGGGCTGTGGCCACTTCCAAACCCTGGATAAGAGCTTCGTATTCGGCTTCATTATTAGTGACGTCAAAGTCCAGCCGGAAGGCATAATTCAAGCTTTGCCCATCCGGCGCCTGCACCACTATTCCAGCTCCTGCCCCGCTTTTGCATCGAGCCCCATCAACCAAGATGACATATGGACTCTGAGTTTGTTTCCTCTCTTTTGCGAAGCTTGTTTCTGTTATGAAATCTGCTAAGGCCTGAGCTTTAATCGCCGTTCTGGGCATGAAGTGAATTTCATATTGTGTCAGCTCTACTGTCCAGCTTACCATCCGGCCGGAGGCATTCGGATTGTTCGCAATTTGCTTGAGCGGCCAATTGGTCCTGACAAAGATTCGGTGCGACTGGAAGTAGGGTCGTAGTTTTCTTGATGCCACTACCAGTGCAAACAAGACTTTCTCTATATTAGTGTACCGTCCTTCTGTCGGACTCAAGATTTTGCCTGTATAGTAAACTGGTATTCCCTTTTCTCTTCCATGATTAAGACAGCTGCAACCGCCCAATCTGTTGCGGACAAGTAAAGGTATAGATCCTGTCCCGGAGCAGGTACACCTAATTTAGGCAAATCCCGGAGCATCTCCTTGATCTTCTCAAATGCTTCTATACACTCTTGTCCCCACTGGAATTTACTGTTCTTCTTAGAATATTGAAGAACGGGATTGATTTTTCCTGAAGCTTAGAACAGAACCTACTTAATGCTGTGAGTCTTCCGTTCAAAGCTTGGACATCTTTGATATTTCTTGGTGGGGAAAGGTCGAGATTGCCTGACTCTTTTCCGGATCAACTCAATACCCTCGCCCAACAATGAAGCCAAGAAACCTCCCTTTGGTTACTCCAAACACACACTTCTCTGGATTTAGCTTATTTGGTATTTATCCAGAGTGTCAAATGTTTCTTCCAAATCCTTCATGTGTTGTTCCTTTGACGGGCTTTTCACAACTATGTCATCAACATAAGCTTCCACATTCGGGCAATTTGTTGACAAAACACTTTGTCAATCATTCGCTGAAAAGTGGCCCCTGCATTCTTTAGGCCGAAAGGCATTACTTTGTAACAGAATGTTCCGGCTGAAGTAATGAAGGAAGTTTTTTCCGAATCATCCTCTTTCATTTTTATTTGATTATAGCCGGAGAAAGCATCCAAAAACTTAACACAGAACTCTGGGCAGTTGAGACCACCAATCTATCTATTGATGGTAGGGATAAAAATCCTTAGGACATGCCTTATTTAAATCTGTGAAATCCACGCACATTCTCCATTTTCCATTTGCTTTTTTACCATACAACATTAGCCAACCACCGTGGATAAGCAACCTCCCTGATGAATCCGGCTTTAGGAGTTTTTGGACCTCGGTTCGTGCGGCCAAATCTCTTTCTCCCCTATTACCCTTTTCCTTTGCCTGACCGCCGGATGTTAGGGTCCACCCTGAGCTCATGCCGGATAACGCTTGGGTCTATACCAGGCATCTCGTCCGTGCTCCAAGCGAATGTTGCCCTTCTTTTTTCCAGGAACCTCATTAAGTGAGTTGCTCTCCACTGTCAAACGCAGTTCCTATTTTAAAAATTTAGAAGGGTCAGATTTTAAATGTACCTCTCTGGGGGATCTTGGATTGTTCGACATTCTTCCTTCTCCTTGATCCGGCCCTGGGAGAAGGTAACCTTCCCTTAACTCCTTGTCTGATCCCACAGTTTTGACACTCCTCACTAGGAAGGCTGTCCATGAACGGACTTCACACATTCGGGCCATCTTTTGGCTTCCTCTTATCGTACCACCTTCCCTTGAGGTTAAGTACTTCATTTTTAAGTGATGGTGCTGTGATGGCTTTGAAAGCATTGATCCCTGGCCTCCAGGTACATGTTATATCCGAAAGACCTGGCACAATAAAAGCTGTGAGCCTTTTCTGTCCTTCTTTCGTCTCCTTGCCCAGGTCATTGTGAAATCTATACTGCCGGAAGACGTGGTAGAGACACCTCCCACAAATCCTCCTAGACCGCCGAATAGGGTTGATCCGTCCTCAGGCACCTCTCTAACCTCCTAACCGCTTCAGCTGATATGACATTTGCTCCGGCCCCACTATCGATTAAATTCCCTCCATCATCCGATCGTTTACTTGTGCACGATGACAAGTGGATCGTTGTGGGGTATAGGACTCCATCTTCATCTCGTCAGAGAAAATTGGAGGAAAATTTCCTTTTTGGCAATTTTTCTCTCCGGGAGCTCTTGATGCACTTGATGAATGTGTCTTTTCCTTTCATTAGGGGTTAGTGGTCCTACTTCTGAAAATAGTCCTGTGGTTTTCTTAGAGGAAGTTTCGTTAGCTTTCTTTTTGGAAAAGAAAGGAGTTTATTAATAGTAAAGAATGCGAAAAGAATGGAAATTTTATTTCTCCTCTTGGCAATATGATGTTTTGACAATCTATGCGATACAAAATTTCATCCTAAAACAGATTGCAAATTGTACTCCAAATGTTTATCCTGAATAAAGGGAAAAGGAACTTTTACTCTCCTTTGTACAAACCTGTTATCATCCCCACTGATTTGCCGGGGTCAAGCCTGGGGTGGATCTCTTCCTCCTGTCGCCCTCGGGGTATTCTGGGTACCACTTGCTGGCCGCCGTATTGCCTTTGTGCTCCGGCCGCCTGCTTTCCTTTCCTCTTATTTCTTCAATGACTCGGAGCTCTTTGGCCAGGTAGCACAGTTTACGGTCCGATGGCTGCGGTTCCCGTGATTTCACAGAATGCAACCGGAATTTCTCCCTGCGGCGGCCTCCTATGAGGAAGGTACCCTTCCCTTACTGCAGCATACTTCCCCGGATCTATGTAGACAATGGCTCTTGCCCTGGTGCTGCGCCCCTTGAGAGGAAGATCCGGCGGCGGATTTGCCATAGTATGGCTTGTACCTTGACCCTCCCTTCCGGCGTTTCCTCCAGTCCCTCTTTCTTCTCCGGCACCCCTGCGATTTGAAGCTATCGCTAGGCTCTTGGCCTTGTTTTCCGCTATCTCAGATTTCAAAAAATCATGGATCATTTCAGCTAACTCTCCATGAGTTTTCGGCGCCTTCGTCGCGATTTTTCCAGCCAATCGAGGTGAGCTAGGCCATTTCCAAAGGCCTTAATCAAGATCTTTTCATCAACATCGTCGATCTCTGCGACCTTCTTATGGAAACGCTCGCTGTATTCCTTCACGGTTTCTCCTTTTCGCTGTTTAATGTCCATCAACTCTATTGTTTCTTTTTTAACCCTCTTACTCGCAGCAAAATATTGCTGGAAATCTTCAGTCAATTGTTTGAAGCTCGTGATGGACTGAGGCGGTCTCGTGGAGATCCATCCCAATGCTCTTTTTGAAAGTGTTCCGGGGAACAGATTGCAGAGGGCGAGGGAGCTAATCCCCTGAGTGTTCATGGCGAACATGAATTTTTTGATATGCTGAGCAGGATCTCCAGTCCCGTCATATTTCTCAATTGCCGGGGCGACAAAGTGCGGCGGGAGTTTCGCCTTCCTTATCCGCTCTGAGAAGGGGTACAAGCTCATATCTATTTGATCATCTTCCTCCATCTCTTCTTCGTCGACAATTGAATTGCGCTTTCTATCCTTACTTTCCTCCCCATTGCTACCTTTGGAGTCTCTGTTTTTCAATTGCTCAATTGCCTCCGTCATCGTCCCATTTTCTTTGGTACTCCTCGTCCCTTTGCATCAATTCCTGCTGCAAAGTCTCATTTCCCTCTACGATTTTTTCGTCAATGGATCTGACCAATCCTTTCAGCATGTCTTCTAGATCTTTCTTGGAGATGGCCTCTGGCATCTCCGAACTCATCCTTTCCTCGGAGTGGTTGTTATCTTCACAGCGTTCCTTGATGCTTTCCTTGATCTTGGAGCCATCTTTCGTGTTTCAATCCTGCAAAAACGTCATTAATTCAGATCTTTCGATTAATCATCGCAGATTACTTCCCTTTTCCAGGTGGTCTCGTGGTTGCTTCTTGCTGTTCGTTTCCCACAGACGGCGCCAAATGAAACAGTGTATCTATCCTAACAGGATCCGACCTGATCCCAATGTAACATGTATCTATCCTAAAATGGCCTGATCTGGCATTCGGTCCTACATTACCTGATCTCGAACCCAGAATCTTTGTGAGAGTAGAGAGAGAAAGAGAGCTTCTATTAGAATCGGATGTGTGTTTGATTGCCAAAAACCGTGTCTTATTTCATGGGGGTACACCCTTATTTATAGTTTTTTGGGCCTGGTCCCTTTGGTGCCAACCTGTATTTTACATGCTTAAGTACAGTTCTACCCCCTCTTTATCTAGTACCTCTGACCGACCACAAGCGGCCGGTCGAGTAACGTTTTGCTTTGCCTAAGTCCCATTTTCATCCGGCTAAGGCGGCCGGATGCTCTACAAGCCCCTAATCCCCAATCCCATCCGGCCTTTAAAGCCGCCGAGCGGGGTGCATTCTCCGGATGCTTTACGTCCTTTAATCTCATCCGCAAAGCCCGGCTGGATGCTTTACGTGCCTGCTTTGGTCCGGCGCCATTTCTTCCCTTCTCAATGTACTAGAGAAGCTATGGCGAAATTTTAGTAGAAAACAAAGTGTTTAAGTGGTGGTGGTGAGTTAATATGCCCTAGGATTCACTAGGGATCATTCTGAGGAATTTGAGTGGGAGTGAGTTAACTAAGGAGTTCTTGAAGTTATAATGACCTAGAATTGTCTATGACGAAATTAGAGTTTATGGGTGTATTGAACACACCAAAGTCATGGTAAGAGGAATGGTGAGACTTGTGCATAAATTTGAGGAAATAATGTATAATGTTTTGAGATGATTTAGGTATGAGCTAGGGAATATAACAATGAGAATTTTGGGAAGCTTGAATAAGTGAAGAGGATGCTAGTGGTGGAGCAATAAGGTTTTAGTTAGATGGTAATGAGTGGACTTAGGTGATGGGAGTGAAGATTGAAGGGGAATGTTGTACATCGTCAAGGAAAAAGACTAGGAATGTATAAGAGTGTAAGAGTATGAGAATGGTGGGTAAGTCGAGTAAAAGATATGTATATGTCTAAGGAGGGTGTAGGATGGTCATGGTGAAGAAGAACAAGGTTAAGGTACTAAGAAGATGGAAATAAATGTTTAGGTACGTTCAAGAGTTTAGGAATGATGAATAACAAATGGAAAAGAGGGAAATTTGTGCATGGAGATGCAAGATGACCTTGGAAGGTTTAGCAAAGCAAAGATGGATGAGTGATGATGCTTGAGGAGTAGTTATATTGGTGGAAAGGAAACACCTTGGTTAGTTGAAGTTTTAGACAAAGTTTACATGTTAGAAATGTAGGGAAAATAAGTGCTAAGTGTTGGAAGTGTTTGTAAGAATTGAGTAAAAGATTGAGAAGATCTTTGGAAGTTGTTTTAATGAGTTTGATGGATGTTATGAGGTGGGTTTAATGTGCCTAGATGGTGTTAGACCAATTAGGACACTTGTGGAAGAGTTTGAGATTGAAAGAACAATTTAAGAGAAAAATCTATAGTGGACCGACATAGGGTCCGACCCAGTTTTGGGTCGGTCGGGCCATGTTGAGCCAGCCGGAATGTCTCTGGACTGGACCGACCCAGAGGGTTTTGGGTCGGTCGGCTTAGCTATGGGTCGGTCGGGTAAAATTTAACGTAGGAAATGGGTTCTGTAATGGAACGACCCAGAGGGTTTGGGTCGGTCGGTCTAGCTCTGGGTCGGACAGGTAGTTTTCAAAAGACGGAAAAATTTCTGAGATGGACCGACCCATAAGGTTGGGTCGGTCGTGGGTCGGTCTGAGGGAATTGTTCGAACCAGAAAATTACTGGAACGGACAGACCCAGGGGTTGGGTCGGCTTGAGTATTTGGACTCCGGAAGAGAGTAAGCAACCGAACGACCAACGGTGAACGGTACAGTTCTTCTTGTGACCTGCTTGCTAACGAGGTGTCCCTCGGCTTGTGTGCTATTTGTTTTTGTGTGCTCACTAAACAAGATAAAGCATGCAACTGGAATATTATGTTTATTGTATTGTTGTGTGATGTTTGAAAACTAACACAACATACCGTGAGAACCTACTAACTAACGTTTAGTAAGGAATTGTGTAAGACTAAGGAACACTCCCAAATATTAGTTTGTTAATAACCAAAAGAGGTTAAACGAACAAACGTCGCATTGAGACTACTACTAACTTTATCTTGGGGGGTGAGGAATCCGGAATGGTACCGGCACATGTGTATTGGGGGAGGTCGGTATCCTTATCAGATACCGACTTCCAAATATGACTTGTCTTCAGACTCGTCGCCTAGAGTCGACATATAGACTCGACCTCCTCGTACTACTTGTTTTAGGAGGGAGGCATAGTAAGATGGCGTGGGGGGATCTAGCCTACATCCCCAACAATTTAAGAATGTTGTTTAATGCCGGTAAGTGTCCTGCTGCTGCTAGGGTTAACCAAGCCCTACGAAAATAAACAACGAACTAAGGGCTAACCAGTTCTAATGAGAGAACAGTTGGCATATATAAGATAAGGTTAAGATAAGTTGCACCCATTCCTATTTGAAAGATGGTTTGTATTATAAGACTGGGATAAGCTACATCCATACCTTTTAAAGGATGGTTGTTTTCTAAGACTAAGATAAGACTAAGATTGAGGTAAGATAAGGATGGACTAAGATTAAGAGGAAACGTAACTTAAGGAGTGAAATAATTGACTATCTAATTAAGGGGACACATTTAAGTCGTTCATTGTGATTGAACTTTGATTGTTCATATTTGGATTGTTGTTTATTGCATTTTCTATAATGTTGTGCATCTAATCAACCTCCATGCTATCGACAATTAGTCGTCGTAGCCACGTTAGCTTGGGGGCCATGAGAGGATCGTACCAGTATTCGTGCTGACCCCCTTTGGGTGCTGTTTTTACTACACAGGTGGACGTCAGGAGGCGGCCGTCACAAGAGTACGATGGGGTACAAGCGTCACGGGTTAAGTGTGGCCAACGAGTTGTGCATGTACACTCGTATGGCAATTTGAGTTAGTAGGATGTATAGGATGTGAGGGGATTGTAAGAAGGATATGTATTTGGTTAAGATTTGTATGCACTAATGTTCGGTATATTCTGTCAGTCAGACCGTGGCAAGAACCTGGAGTGTATTGAATTCCGCTGTGACATTTATATATGTTGTTAAGTTGCGAAACCACATTTGGATTGAGATGGGGTGTTACAAAAAGTGGTATCAGAGCATAGTTACGCTCTGAAGACAAGAAATACCGAACTTAGGAGAATACTGAGGTTGAGTTTGAGTTATGGGTTAAGGGTTGAGTGATAGAGTGAGAGGTGCGTTAGTTAGGACTTCCCGGTATGTACCGGATATCCATAGTACCTAGACCTGCACTCCACATCCCTAACCCTGAATACGTGGAACAAAGCTAGAGAGAAGAAAGCCTTCTCTTACTCGGGAAAAACCCGATCTGGCAGATAGCTAACAGTAAGCAATACGAAAAATATCTTGTCGTACGACAGTTTACAAGAACTTGGAGGTTTTTAATGGAGCGCAACAGTGAAGCAGGCGCTACCAATGGAATTTTACAAGTAAGAGAACGGTAATTACCGGCAACATGGGTCGACATGCTACGCAGTCGAGTTGCACCGCAATACCAATGATAAGAAAAGCACTACGAGTGCAATGGATAAGAAAAGATAAGCGACATGAGTACCAGACAGTGGTCCGAGTGAGCATAGTAGTGGGATAATACATCACATAGGAATTAAGACTACTGAAAGGTCTAGTTAAGAACGGGAACTCCAAACCCCATACAATGAGAAAGGTTACAACCTGGCTGACAAAGCGCAGGCGACAATAAGAGCATGTACTACTGTATACCGGAATAGGACTACGATGTAGTGCCTAAGGGAGAACCATTACTTAGCAACCACGACAAAATACGCGAAGACGGGAGCGAGGATTAAGATATAAGTAAGTAACGAGGGGTTCCCTCAAAAAAGAGGAACACCCTGACAAATGACAGTACTGTCAAACCAACCAGGAAACTGCCGGATGGCTAGTTATCCAAAATAAGAGAACATAGAAGGGGTCCCAAGGACTACAAAAGATAAGGAAACTAGGTGGAAGTACTGATAAGTGTGAAACATATAGGCTTTTTAGGGTTTAAATACCTTATAATTTGTAACAATTCAGGCAATGTTTCCCACTTATTATGTGTTTTTCCTAAGATTGATGTTTTGATAAGAACTAATGTATTTTATATGCTAAATACAGGAAAAACCCAGGAAATAAAGATTATACATCATAAGGATTACAACACAACAAACGGGGAACAAATCAGGAGAAGAGACACAAAAATTGGTCTTGTCCGGATCAGTTTGGCCGGACACAAAGCCGGACGTCTCTTGTCCGGATCTGTTTGGCCGGACGCAAGCCGGACATGACCTAAAAAATCCACATCCGGAGTTCACGTTTTAGATCTAAAACTCTGTGTCACGTCCGGATCCGGACACGATCCGGACGTCACACAGAATTGAAAAATAAAAATGCATGCACTGATAATTAGCCTTTCGGTGAAATTATCAGGCGGCGCAATAACTGGGGAATAGAAGAGCGGCGCAACATTGATTAATTCATGCCCATGCTCAATCAAAGTATCCACTCACACAAACGCCAAACTCACCACTAACCCTTGTTTCCCCCTCTAATCCTATATAAACCATCTCCTGCCTTCATTCCAAATGGCACCAGACTTCAGAGTCTAATCCTCATCTCTCCCTCTCTATCCTCTCACTCACGATATACCCCATCTCCATTCATCAAGTCTCCTCCACAAAACTGCATCGTTCACTCACATAATCCGTAATCATTCCTCAAAACCTCCATAATCTTCACCCCTCACTCACACACACATTCCGTACTCATACGCACCATTTAGCCGCGTCCGACCCTTGTCCGGATCCGGACAAGACACATTTCACCCACGTCCGGATCGCGTCCGCCTGGACTTAGCCGAACATCTCACGTCCGGACCTACGTCCGACCCTGTTGATCCGGACAACTCACAAAACTCACCAAAATTTCCACATTCACCCCCATTTCACCCAGTTCACTCCATTATCACCAAGACCAACCTCCAAGCCAGCACATCGCAAGGACAAAGGACGGAGCGAGCAAGAAGATCTTCGTAACAGATGATTTCTCTCAACTCTCTCTCATTTATGATTATAATCGCTATGTCTAGCTAAGAGGATTTGCTCTAGGGGAAGGGATGTTGTAATTAGTTAAGCTCTGCATTATTTTACTGCTTTATTGAGACAATTTGGATTGTTCAGGTTAATGCTTTTAAGTGCTTTTAATAAACGTCATGAATTTATTATAAGCCCTCGAATCATGTTATGATCAGATAAGGTGATTAGCATTGACGGTCCTATTAACCTGTTACCTGTGATATTTGCAATTCGATAGATTACACTAGTCACTAGGGGCTTTAGTCCAGACCAAAACCAGACTACTAATTCTGTGTAATAAAACCATCTAGATATACTTGCTAGGTCTAGACTAGAACTACATGCCCTATCTAGATGAGCTATCTGGAATTAAGACTTAATACAGAATAGATAATTGAGAATTACAAGCCGATCCAAGTCTCCACCTAAGTAGTAGAATATGCAGAACCTAGCTAGTGAAACAACTCCCTGAACCTAGAGTACCGTTCACACTCCCAAGACTTTAACTTTAATTTATCTGCTATTTACTTTCTTGTTATCTATTTGTGACATCCAAAACCAAAACAAAACCCCCTTTTTTGAGTTAACCATTACCTAAGGCTAGACTTAATTATCAAGTCCCGTGGATTGACACCCCGGTCGCTTCATAAAATTTGCTATACTATTTCGACCGGGATTTTTGCAACCTGACGATCTATTGAATTATTGAATTCTAGGATTATTTCTAGGATTTTAATATACCAAATAAATCGTTTGCAAAATGGCGCCGTTGCCGGGGACTTGTAACACACTGTTAATTCGTTACTTTATTGCAACACACTGTTTATAATTGTTTGTTTTGTAATATATTTTGTTTTTAATACAATTGTTTTTCATTATTTTAGTTCTAAAAACTCACTCATTTTGTTCCTTTCTCTCGGGCTGATTATAAGCACCTAGTGGATGCGTAGAACGCGTTCAACTGGTCCTCCGGATACAGACTTCGATCCTGAAATCGAGAGAGTATACCTCCAAGCTCTGAGAACAAGAAGGCAGCTTGACTTCAATATGGCAGCAAATCATGACCAAATTGGAGGTGCAGTGACCCAATACACGATGGGAAGGATAAACAGACCACCAGCCACACCAAGAGGAGGGCCAGTGGTTCTACCAAATCTAACTGCCGAACTTATAGCCGATTGGCAAAAGGTAAAACCTTATCATCCATCCAATGCTGTTAGAAATCACCCTGTAGGAACTTTCTCAGGTGCAGACCCAGCGGATCCATTGGACCATGTACATCGCTTTCTAGTGCACTTGGATTCCCTAGGCTTATCACAAGGATTGGAGGAGTATGCCAGACTGAGCCTGTTCCAACACAGTCTATCGGGAGAAGCCTCGAAATGGTTCCATCGACTACCGCCAGGCATCATTACCACCTGGGAACAGATGATGGATAAATTCTACGAGAAGTACATTCCCATCTCCAGGACACGACAAATGATTACCGACCTGATGGCATTCAGACAGAAGGGTAGTGAGACAGTCTGTGAGGCATGGGACCGATTCAAAGAACTACTCCGCCAGTGCCCTCACCATGGTCAAGATATCACTTCACTGGCTCAGGGATTCTTCAGGGGTTAAAAGACGAAAACAGAGGCGAGATAAGATCCGCCCTAGGAGGAAACCTGCTAGCAAAGAGTGGGCAGGATTTCATGGCATCTATGGAGTCCTACTGTGAGGAGCTTCGCCAATGGAGCAGCAGTGGAGGACGAGTATTCTCCATAGGTCAGAGTTCTTCCAGAGCTCCAGACCCAATGATGGAACAACTAGCCGCCGAGCAAGCACAGATAAAAACTACAATGGGAAGCATGGCGAAAATGCTCGAGCAGCTCACCATGGGGCCGACCTCTAAGCAATCCGCCAAGAAAATCTCTACAAGTACCAACTAAGCTTGCTGCTCTTAGTGTGGGGATGCACACGATTATGAGGACTGCCCACTAGTAGCCGAGATGAGGCAAACCGAGGAGGCCAATGTCATAGGCCAATTCAACAACAGGCAACCCTGGGTGCAGAATCAGCACCAAAACCTGAGGTACGGAAATCCAAACAATGTACTGAATTCACATCAAATACAACCTCAGAGGACGAACCAGGGGGGACCACCCGGTTTTGTTAGGCCTCAATATAATCAATTCCGGCCACAGCAACCTCAAGCTCAGCAACCATCATTGAGCTCAAACAATGCCAGTCTGAGGGAAATGGTGGATAAGCTAATGGCTTCTCAGGAACAGCAAACGGTAATCAACCAGAAGTTAGAGAATGCCATGGTGGAGATGCAAGGAACAATGAGTCAGTTGACTCAATTCCTCTTACAGCAGAGACCTTCTTGATCATTGCCTTCCCAACCAGAAACCAATCCAAAGGAGCAGTTGAAGGCAGTGTCGGTCTCAGATGAAGACTGTGAGGATTCTGAAGAAGCGGCAGCAGTTACCCTGAGAAGCGGAAGGAACTTAACCAAAGACAAAGTGACAGGGAGCCGTACTGATGAGGAGACCGAGCCTCTTTCTAATACCGCCGGTGCACCATCAGGGCATCCTGCCCCTCCTGAGGTAGTTTCTGAGGAGACCCAGGCTCCTATTCCTTCTTCCTCTCTTTCAACTGCTGTTAAAAATACAAAGGGAAAAATATCTGCAAAAGAACTTCCGTTTCCAAACCGTCTCAAAGAGCGAGAGCTCGATTAGCAATTTGGAAGATTTTTAGATGTTTTTCGAAAGCTGACCATCAATATTCCTCTTATTGATGTGATTAAGCAGATGCCAAATTATGCCAAATTTGTGAAGGATCTGATTTCGAATAAGAGGAAATATAAAGAGAAGGACACCATCCAGCTGACCGAAACCTGTTCAGCAGCTATCCGACAGAAGCTGCCTCCAAAGCGTGGTGATCCTGGTCAGCCCATCATCCCTTGTTCAATTGGAGACATGGATTGCGGATACGGTCTCTGCGATCTAGGAGCGAGCATCAACCTGATGCCATACACCATGTTTAAAAAGCTTCATGCGGGTGAGTTCGTTCCCATTCATTTCAGACTCCAGTTAGCTGATAGATCATCGATCACACCAAGAGGTATGGTTGAAAATGTAGTTGTTAGTGTGGGTAAATTTTTCTTCCCCGCTGATTTTGTGATCCTTGACATGGATGAAGATGTTGAGGTACCTCTGATTCTTGGTAGACCTTTCCTTAGAACTGCAAAGACTGTTATTGATGTTGACAAGGGGAAGATTACCTTGAAATTTCATGATGAAGAATTAAGCTTTGATATAAATAAGATGATGCAGAAAAACACTTCTTCTCAAGCTGTTTTCTCTGCTGATTTAATTGATAATTCTTATGATCTTGATGACTACACCTATGGGAGTATTGATTTTTTTAATTCTTTGTTTAAGTTTTCTGATATTTTAGAGCAGGTAATAAGTCGATCCATTGAGGATGACAAAGAAGTTTTGAGATGGCCTCGGTCGTCCAGCAGCTAAATCAAGGGAAATCATACTTTCGTTCCTCCTCTCTTGCTGTAGAAAAGTTGGATCGACCCATTCAAAGACCCATACCTTCAATAGAGAAGCCTCCTACCCTGGAACTTAAATCTCACCTTTCCCATCTTAAATATGTTTTCTTGGCAGAGGGTAACACCCTGCCTGTTATTATCTCTGCATCTTTGTCTATTTCGCAGGAAACTAGACTTCTGGAGGTGCTAAGAAACATAAAATGGGTTGGACAGTTGCTGATATCAAGGGGATCAATCCGGGTTTCTGCACTCACCGGATTCACATGGAGGAGAATTACAAGGCAGTGAGACAGCCCAGAGAAGGTTGAATCCAAATCTGAAGGAGGTGGTCAAGGCTGAAGTACTGAAACTTCTTGATGCAGGTATTATCTACCCTATTTCTGACAGCCAGTGGGTGTCTCCAGTCCAGGTTGTTCCAAAGAAAGGGGGAATAGTTGCAGTGCTCAATGAGAAAGGTGAATTGGTACCTAGAGACAAACCACAGGTTGGAGGATGTGCATCGATTACCGGTGCTTGAATGAAGCCACAAGGAAGGACCATTTCCCACTACCATTTATTGATCAAATGTTGGAGCGGTTAGCTGGGAAAGAGTTCTACTGCTTCCTTGATGGGTACAGTGGTTATTTCCAGATTCCCATTGCGCCAGAAGATCAGGAGAAGACTACCTTCACCTGTCCTTATGGTACTTTTGCATACAGGAGGATGCCCTTTGGTCTTTGCAATGCTCCAGCCACATTTCAGCGATGTATGATGGCGATCTTTAATGAGTTTATTGAGAAAAGTATCGAAGTTTTCATGGACGACTTCTCTGTCTATGGACAAAGCTTCGATGTTTGTCTGGAGCAATTAGACCAGATCTTGGCTCGCTGTGAGGACACGAACCTTGTGCTGAATTGGGAGAAGTGCCATTTCATGGTACAAGAAGGAATTGTTCTTGGGCACAAGGTGTCAAGGGAAGGCCTCCAGGTAGACAAGGCCAAGATAGAGGTAATAGAAAAGCTACCCCCACCATCTTTAGTTAAAGATGTAAGATCTTTCCTTGGTCATGCAGGGTTTTACAGGAGATTTATTCAGGATTTCTCAAAAATTGCTAAACCCCTGTCAGACCTGCTTCAGAAGGATATCAAGTTTCAGTTCACAGAGGAGTGCTTGACAGCATTTCAGACTATCAAAGAGAAGCTCTGCTCAGCACCAATTGTGGTCCCACCGGATTGGTCTGAACCGTTTGAGATCATGACGGATGCGAGCGACTATGCTGTGGCGCCGCACTATGTCAGAAGAAAGACAAGATGCTGAGGGTAATCACCTACTAGCAAGACCTTAATTGACGCACAGAAAAATTATACTACTACAGAGAAGGAGTTGCTAGCTGTGGTGTTTGCTCTGGACAAGTTTCGACCATATCTGCTTGGAAGCAAGGTGATAGTCCACACCGATCATTCAGCCCTCAAGTACCTTTTTCAGAAGAATGAATCGAAACCAAGACTTCTGAGGTGGATCTTACTTCTCCAAGAATTTAATTTAGAAGTTGTGGATAAAAAGGGGAAGCAGAACGGAGTTGCTGATCACCTATCTAGGCTTGATATCCCAGATGATGGAATCCAATCAACGAGTTCTTCCCTGATGAGACGGTGTTCAAGATTGGAAAAGTAGATGAACCATGGTATGCTGACCTAGTCAATTATCTGGCTACTGGTTTAATTCCTCATGACTACAGCTATAACCAGAGGAAGAAATTCTTGTCAGAAACCCGCCACTATATCTGGGAGGATCCATATCTGTTTAGGATCTGTGCTGATGGCTTGATGAGGCGATGTCTCCAGATAAGGAGATCCAGAGTGTAATAGAATTCTGTCATGCTAAAGAGGCAGGTGGCCATCATGGTTATACAAGGACAACTGCAAAGATATTAGAGTGTGGATTCTACTGGCCTACTCTACATAAAGATGTCCTCCATTTCTGTTCCCATTGTGACCCCTGTCAGAGGATGGGAAACATCTCCAGAAAGCATGAGATGCCTCAGAAAGGTATTCTTGAGGTAGAACTTTTTGATGTCTGGGGCATAGATTTCACAGGCCCTTTTCCCTCATCTCATGGAAACCAATACATCCTAGTAGCTGTGGATTATGTCTCAAAGTGGGTAGAAGCTATTCCATGCCACGCGGCTGATTCCAAAACAGTGGTGAAATTCCTGAAGAAACACATATTCACCAGATTTGGGGTGCCCAGGGCAATTATCAGTGATGGTGGCTCTCACTTCTGCAACCGAGCCTTCGATTCCCTAATGACTAAATATGGGGTGACCCACAAGGTATCATTACCTTACCACCCCCAAACTAATGGTCTGGCAGAAGTGACTAATCGAGAGCTAAAATGGATCCTACAGAAGACTGTAAATGCATCAAGGAAGGATTGGTCAGTTAAATTAGATGACGCGCTGTGGGCATATCGGACTGCTTTCAAGACTCCTATAGGGATGTCTCCTTTCAAAATTGTGTATGGAAAAGCTTGCCATCTTCCAGTCGAATTAGAGCACAAAGCTTACTGGGCATTGAAAGCCCTGAATTTTGACCTACACACTGCTGGAGAGAAAAGAAAATTTCAACTATCTGAACTCGAGGAACCTAGAGAGCAAGCCTATGACAGTTCCAGAATTTATAAGGAGCGCACAAAGAGAATCCATGATCAGATGATCCATACGAGAGAATTCAAAGTAGGGGATCTAGTGTTGCTCTATAATTCCAGGCTGCTCTTTCCTGGTAAGTTGAAATCACATTGGGCAGGTCCATTCAAAGTTGTGGGGATCACTACTTATGGTGCCTACGAGCTAGAGAAAAGACAGGAGAAGTTTTCAAAGTGAATGGTGCTCGACTAAAGAAGTACCTAGGCGATACCTTTTCTCAGCCTCCTGCACCAGGTATATCCTTGATTGAAAGCTCCAATTCCATAAATTCTATCTCTGCTATCTGTATTGCTGCACCGCCTCCCAAAGCATCCAAGAAGCCAACCCGCCGCAATGGTATTTCAGACTGAAGAAAGCTATTGCTGCCTGTGGCGGCCCTCCTTGACCTTATCTGTAAAGTCTAGCCAGAGACTTTAACTCCGGGCAGCTTGGTGGGAGGCAACCCACCGGTTTGTATCTTTCCTTGGTTTAGTTAATTATTTTCCTCTTTTGTTCTTATTAGCAGAGTGTTAATCACTGTTGTGCAAATTGAAAAGCCATGGCTCTTACTTTAAACTAATGGTTTTATCTGTTCCACTTGAGTTCTTCTGGTTTTGCAGATTTAATCTTTCAGGTACTTCACTCTAATGCTAAACTGAACTCAAGTGTGAGAAGAATCATGGCAATGTTCACCAAGGATCAGGGAGTCCTTAAACACTCTAGCTATTAATTTCTGCATTTCGTGTGTTTTGTTTTTAGGTAATTCTTATGGTAATTTTCATTTTTATGAATGAGGTAATTTAGAGTGGTGGTATTTAATTTAATATATAAAAAAGAGACGTTTAAACGTGTCCGGCTGACCTTAGCCGGACACAAATCCGGTCACAAAAGAAGAAGCCGCGTCCGGATCCGGACTTAAAAGTGGACGTGACTAAAACAGACGCGCTCCGCGTCTTATTTTCTTTCTTTCGTTCTCTTCTCTGTTTTCTTCTTCCGTCGCATTCGAACCAGACACACCCACAAAAATCGCCATTGTCATTCCTCCTCCTCCACCCACCCAAAAACACCACCACCATAGTAGCACCACCACACACTCCCGACGCCGGTGACACCAAGACCCATCCCGACGCGCAGTACTGCCGACGCCAGCGCATATCCCACCCTCTCTTTCCATTCAAACCCAAATCGAATCAGGTTCTGCAAATACCAAGTTTAATCGTCACTCCATCCCAGGCCACCACCATTCACTTCATCCCACGCCTCCATCTTAACCCATATTCCATCTCACTAATCATCCATTAATTTGTTTTCCACATACACCCATTATTCAACCTATAAATCGACATATTATCAGTCCAAATAACAAGGCAATATCAGGATGTCAGATAAGATGATTTCTTATTTTGTCTATTTATTTATTATGTCGGTTTAGAGGATTTACTCTAGGGGATGGTTTATTTCAGTTTGTTTTAATTATGTAATTTATATTTTCTGGTTTTAATTAATTGCGGATTGTTACGATTAATGTTATTCTTGCGCTTTTTGTGGATTATGTTGTTAAACTGTATGATGATGTGCAAAAACGAGGAGGATTCTGTGTGCATTTTGTGATTTCTGGTTGAATTTTTGTGCGTGTTTGAACTGCAGTTCGCGGCGAAAATTTATTTTAGGGTTTATGTGCGTCCGGATCTGCGTCCGGCTGAGTTGACCCGGACGTGGATCCGGACATGTTGAATGTAACACCCCTACTACGCACACAACTATACTTGGAATCGCAGCGGAAAATAAACAACTAAACGGTAACTAAACGATTGGTGCTACAATGCCGTCAACCACCCACGTGGCTAACAAGGCTGAATAAATACAATTGTACCGGTCTGATGATCAGACTCCCGAGCATAGAACTAACAACCATATATACATCAACATAATACCGAGTGTTTACATAAATCCTTCACTGTATGCTTCACTGTAAACCATCATAAACAAGTATAATACGCCACGGGAGCACAGGCGCATCCCGGGCAAACATCCAAAAGTACTCCAAAAGTAAACTACTCTCTAGGATCTAGAGCCACTCTGCTTCTTCGATCCTCATCCTGCAGTATAAGAAATATGGATCCCCCGAGGGGGTCAGCAACCCTTGGCTGGCATGGTTAACGCGCAGTCCATCGACTACCGGAATGCGCGCAACTATTTGTCATGATGACATGGCATCTATTTTTAAACACACAGCACATACATATAACATAACATGGGTATTGTACACATCATAACACACATCACAAACATACGATTCCTTTTAGGAAGAGAACCAACATAGTTAGTCCCCATTGAGAGCTTAGAGAATGTTGCCATGCTCACACTTAGCTCGTTACATAACTCGTTACCGTCCGGTTAGATTGAACGGTTAACTTAACACAAGGTGCCTCGGATATAGTGATCCAAGCACACCGAAACAAAACACATAGTATGCCCCTGTGGCCCGACGTGAGTCAGTAAAATAGCCTTGGTTAAGCTAAAGGGAAGGTTAGAAACCAAATTGGAAACTTAACCATAACATACAGAGAGAATCGAACCGGTTATGACATCGACTCCCATACTCACACGCGTGGCCGGAACAGACCGGACTCCTCACTTCCCCCGTTAGCCCTTGTTAGTAGTTCATCATTGAACACAACACACAATTCACAATCATAGGTCAAGTCTTGTTAGACACACACAAGGGAAGAGAGAGTCACACTTAACAACATAATAATATTTAACAACTGTAAACTCTTTACATGGTTTAATCTTACAAAGTCATAAACACACAGAAAAACAAGCAACACACAAGCCGGTGTAAACCGGTAGGCAACAGACTGCAAGAAAACCATACCTCGGTCCTTGCCTCGACTGGTTTCCACCTTGGAAGAATCCTAAACACATTAGTAACGTCGGTTAATTAACGCACTAGTCCATTGTTAACATTATCTACTCATCACTACTAGTTTATTTTTATTTTACACTTGTTACAACTTTTCATCCTTTTTAATTGCCTTTAAAACCCACCTAACATGTCTCACATAACCTTATAATATCTTTACTAACCAACTACCATTTTTAGATAACAATTCCCATCTTAAAACAACAATTTTTGGTCCATACAGTGGCCTGTCCGAACTTGTGTCCGAGTTTCCAAGTTCGGACACAAGCCGTGATTTTATACAGAAAACAGACACATGTCCGAACTTGTGTCCGGACTTCGGAAGTTCGGACATGAGCCGAGGAAAATCCTAACCAGAAATCCATACGTCCGAACATGTGTCCGGACTTCCCAAGTTCGGACACAGTTCGAGGATGATACCTAAGAATTAGCAGGTGCGTCCGAACTTCCAAATTCGGACGGTAGTTCGGACACTACCTAAAATCCAGAAAACTGTAAGCGTAACAGGGCATGTCCGAGCTTCCAAGTTCGGACGGAAGTTCGGACGTGCCATTATACTCAATTTCTAAGCCTTTAAACACTTAACCAAATTTCCCCAAAGCCTCCAACACTTATAGTATCTTCTCCTTAAGTTTTTTTAAGTGATACTCCTTGCCTATTCCAATCATTATTCCTAGACATTTCTTCCACACAACATCATTACTTTAACATCATTTCTTACAACCTAAAACTCCTTAAGTCACTCTTGAAATCCCTTTTCCTAAGCTTACACTTCCTCCTTATTTTACCAAAGTTTGCCTAAGCCTTCATCTAAGTCCAAAATGACTTTGGTACATACTAAAACCTCAAGATCATGCCTAAGTCCTTATTACACTCTAGAACACTTCCTAGTTCATCAAAATTCCTTTACAACATCTTGAACTCCTTATGCATTTTCTAAATTTCGACATAGTTTCTCCTAGCATTTTGTTACACCTTAGCACATTATTTCCATCATTAATCATTCTAGAACACTAAGAACACCAAGAACACTTTCTTACACAACTTCACCAAATTCACACTACATCACAATATAGTGCATAACTTAAATTGCATGGCACTTAGGCCCTTAAATGCATGGCTTTAGGCCCTTAAAGTGCTTAAATCATAAACACTGAATTTCCACAATATATATGCCTTTAACCTGCGATTACATACAACAGGACATATGTTATTTTACTAGTCTCTTTGAGAACATTTACTAGGTCATTCACCATTTGCTCTTTAGGTAGTTTTAATAAGCAATTATAGCTCATTTCTCCTAAGGCATTAAACAACATTATGTTAGTAGATTTACCTCTTTTTCCACTACACTTCCTTCTTGTTTCCTTACAAAACCGTATGGTATCTTGATTCCTTGTCAAGTTCTAAACAATATACAAACATTATAATGAGTATTCAAGCTATAGGCTTCATCTCATTGTAAACCCTAATTTGACATGTTTCAAAAACATTAATGTAGTTGTTTTACCTTGCTCTTTGAAGAGAGTTTGAATATATAACAAGAGAGGACTCCACCTAGTCCATGAAGAGTTGAAATGAAGCTAGAACAAAGTCACACAAAGAGTTGTATCAATGTGTATTTTCGGTCAAGGTAAGAACATGGAGGAACATGATTTTTCTTTGAGATTCTTACCTAGAGCAAAGGAGATCAACAATATGTCAAAATACAAGCTCAAGCTCCTTCATGGTGGAAACCTTGGCACCGAAATGGAGCTCTTGGAGTTTTGAGAAGATAGGAATGAGAGCTTGATGAGAGGAAGAGATTGGTGGTGTTTGTTTTTTGATTTGGACAAATGAGCAAGATTTAACAAAGTGGTCAAAGTGGGAGTTTCCATGGTGATAGTGGTATTACCGTGAGAGAACAAGGAAGAAGGAAGAAGAGAGGTGGGAAACCGTGTGAATGAAGGAAAGAATGAGAGTGAAGATAGGATTTGCTTTAAGGAGATATTTTGCTTATAAAGTAAAAAGGTAAGTTTAATTAGTTTTCTTTACTTACTTATTATTATCAACTAAGGAGTGGTGAGTCACACACTTAAAAACCGGCCCCCTTTATTAGTATGAGGGCATTTTAGTCTTTGTTGTCAACTTAATTACTTAATACAACATATGTTATAAACTAGCTTGTAAAAGTTACTATTCACCTAAACAAGGCACTTAGAAGTGAAATTTTTGATTTCCCATTAATATAGCCACCCAAATGTGATACTATATAGTACACATATATATTTAAGAGTAATGATGGACATTTAGCCACTCAAAACTCATTTACAAGACAATTTTTCAAAAATGTGCTTTAAGGCTTCTTAAAGCACATTTTGTGTTTTAACTTGTTTTCAAGCTTGGTTTTCTCTGGTAATTGGTTTAATATGTTCATTAGTGTATAAATGAGGTCTTGGTAAGCTCATTAGGTCTTCCCCAAGTTTATCCCAAGCTTAGAGCACCTTTTGGCTCTTATTGACTTTAAAGCACATTTGTGTTTCCTTTTGTTTAAATTTGTTTACTAACGTTTCTAAGACTCTTTTTTAGTCTTATTACACCCTATTTAGGGGTTTAAACAACATCACTAGGTTTGGGGTATTTCATTGAATTTTTGCAATTTTTGTTCAACTGTTTTCTAGGTGCTTGTAGACCTGTTTAATGTAATAGTGTGCAATGTTTGGCAGTTTTAATGGCTTGGTAATAAATAAACTGTGTGAAAGAATATGTTCAAATAGAACATGCTGCTCGATTGGTTTCGGGTTTTGGTGTGGCTGTTACTTCTCTTTTCTTACTGCTTGTGTTTTATCTGATAGATGGCTCGCACTAGAGGTGGTCCTACACACAGAGGGTCCTCTTCGAGGAACCCACGCCCTGACGATCAGTTAGAGCCGGCCCAGGCCCCACTACGCGATGATGGATTCCGATCAGCAGCCACTCGGGCTTGGTACGATCGAGGTGGAGCCTTCGTCATTGAGAGGCGCATCACCGACGAGGCAGCAGCTGAGGCCGGGCTTTCAGCCATATTCGAGGGTATAGGGGCCACCAGCATCCTGCGCATGGGCGTAGGAGTTTTCTCCCCAGAGTTGGTACGCGAGTTCTACGCCAATGCTGTGGCGTCAGACACGACACACAGCATCATTTCTTACGTACGCCAGTTCCAGGTGGAGGTAACCCTGAGACTTTTCTGATCTTTTATTCCTCCCGGATAATACGGATAGACATCAAGAGTTTACGGAGGACGCGCTTAGGGAGAGTAAGACTAGGTGGTTACGAGAGGTCGGCAGTACTACTCGCCGACGGGGTGAGGAGAGTAAGGTTGTGCTCCCGTATGCTATACTTCCTTCCCTTCCCCAGAGGACCCTAGCAGAGATCCTCAGTCATCAGATCCGGCCTCAGGCTGGGAATGATGCTTGACGAGGATTGTGTGCTCCTCGACTACCTCCTGGCCTCACCACACCCACCAGCTCAGCAGATCTCGATCCCATACGTCATGTTCAGACAGCTGCATAAGGTGGTGACATATCTGTGGACGAAGAAGAAGAAGATCACCCCTATCTTTCATATCTTCATCCAGCATCTTCTTATCTTTACCCTCCCCGAGGAGATCTTCACTGATATGGCGGTGAGGGAGAGTGAGACACCCATCTCCCTTACGACCTTTAGGAGATGGGGCTTCTTACGCCTCGACGACGGCAGTTGGGTGAAGGGCAGCTCAGGCCGAGGATCCACGGGTACATCTGCGAGCACCAGCTCTACACTGGCCACTGCTACCATGGCACCCCCCACGGCCCCAGTGATGAGCATCCCACCTGAGATGTAGACCTTGATGGACTCCATTCTCCAGCAGCAGCAGAGGATGGAGCAGAGATTCGGGGGTATGGAGCAGCAGTTTGAGGATGTGCAGCAGCGCCAGGTGCGCATGGAGGGACATATCGATGACATCCGCCAGACACAGGACCACCTCCAGGCAGAGCAGACCTCCATCCGCGACGCCCAGACTACGATCACTGAGCGCTTAGAGCGCAGTGATGGTTTACACCGAGAGGCTGCTAGGTTCATGGCAGAGGCATCCGCTTAGCAGGCCCAGAACAACCAGCTCATGCAGATGCTCATTGCCCAGTTGGGAGCGAGACCTCCACCACCACCACCACCGCCTCAGTGACAGCCACTCTATTTTTACTGCTTTCTTTTCTTTTGTTGATTTTTCTGTACTTTTCTTTTTCTTTGATTTATTTTACTTTTGTTTGTTCAAACTAACGGTAGAACAAGAGAATGCAGTGTTTTAAAAATTCTTTAATTGCTAAATTTCTTGTTTCTCTGAGTAGTGCAGCGTTCTACAATAATTACTTTACATGTCAACTCTACTGCGAAACAAACGGCTATAAGAACAGGAAATGGAACCACACTACTTGCAAATGTCTGCTAATCTTAAACTATGGGGAGTATTCTTTCTCTAAATATAACTCATTCGATTCAAATATTCTCTGTAGTTCGAGTTAATGCACTTTATTCTGTGGCTGTACTTACCAGTGGAAATTTAGCAACTTTTAATCTGCACACAACGCATACTGTCTGTGACTCATGAGGAATCTCTCGACCCCTGCCAAACTTCAAGTGTGAGGAAGAACATCTTCCTCAATCCATAACACCAGGGGAGTCTCAGTTCCACCTTTAACTTATTTGATGTTCCACCTTTGTTGCGTTGAGGGTTAATTATTGCATATGCATCTATTATGAGTATAGCATGTTTTGAAAGCTCTTTTCTCTGTTTTTCTTCTTTGACCAATGAGGACATTTCTCATCTTAAGTGTGAGGAAGGAGAGACCTTTCCCTGAAAACATGCTAATTGTTCTTTAATGCCACACTTGCTTTTTGCTGCTCTAATGCCTGTGCACACCGAGTGATATTAAATCAAAGTGAAAACCGTAGGAATCTTTTTTGCTTGATGAGGTTTGTATAAAAATTGTATAATATAAAAAAAATACTCTCTTTTCACTAAAAAAAAAATCTGGTAGATTGGCTAGTTGTGGAAACCAGATTATTTTAGCTTGGGATTTTGGAAATGAAGTGAATGTTTGGAATGAAAAGGGTAAGGCAAGGTACTCCACTGATCAAAATTTTTTTTCCTAACAATAGCTGGCCTCGTCTATCCGGTTATTAAGTCTTAAGGGTGCCTTATCACCTATCTACCTAAGGTCTCGTGATCTGGGATAGTTGGCCCAACACCGTTTCAAGGATAGAGAGAAAAGTCTGGGTTACGGAATAACTCTGCAATTCACAATATTTCGTTTGTTTTGTATATAATTCTTGGAAGAAGAATGTTTTTGCATGTGAAAGAAAAATTCATTGCAGTTTAATTTTTGTTTTTGATCACGAGTACGTGGTGTTGAAAGGTATTGCGGAATAAGGCATACTTCACACCCCTTGTCATCCAAAGGTTAGAGGAATGAAAATGGTGGAAAGTCCCAAGCTAAGTTAACTTGTTTTCTACAATCTAGTTTCTCTATGCTTTTACAAAATCGTTCTTGCTTCACTGTTTGTGAAAACCTACCTCTAGAGAGCAAGATTATTCTTTCATTTATCACTTTGTTTGATTTCGCTCTGCACTTGTTTAAAATTTGAGATTATTTGACGGTTTTAGAGATATTCTTATTCCTATTTTGCTTGAGGACAAGCAAAAGCTTAAGTGTTAGGAAGTTGATAAGTGTGAAACACATAGGCTTTTTAGGGTTTAAATACCTTATAATTTGTAACAATTCAGGCAATGTTTCCCACTTATTATGTGTTTTTCCTAAGATTGATGTTTTGATAAGAACTAATGTATTTTATATGCTAAATACAGGAAAAACCCAGGAAATAAAGATTATACATCATAAGGATTACAACACAACAAACGGGGAACAAATCAGGAGAAGAGACACAAAAATTGGTCTTGTCTGGATCAGTTTGGCCGGACACAAAGCCGGACGTCTCTTGTCCGGATCTGTTTGGCCGGACGCAAGCCGGACGTGACCTAAAAATCCAGATCCGGAGTTCACGTTTCAGATCTAAAACTTTGTGTCACGTCCGGATCCGGACACGATCCGGACGTCACACAGAATTGAAAAATAAAAATGCACGCACTGATAATTAGCCTTTCGGCGAAATTATCAGGCGGCGCAATAACTGGGGAATAGAAGAGCGGCGCAACATTGATTAATTCATGCCCATGCTCAATCAAAGTATCCACTCACACAAATGCCAAACTCACCACTAACCCTTGTTTCCCCCTCTAATCCTATATAAACCATCTCCTGCCTTCATTCCAAATGACACCAGACTTCAGAGTCTAATCCTCATCTCTCCCTCTCTATCCTCTCACTCACGATATACCCCATCTCCATTCATCAAGTCTCCTCCACAAAACTGCATCGTTCACTCACATAATCCGTAATCATTCCTCAAAACCTCCATAATCTTCACCCCTCACTCACACACACATTCCGTACTCATACGCACCATTTAGCCGCGTCCGACCCTTGTCCGGATCCGGACAAGACTCATTTCACCCACGTCCGGATCGCGTCCGCCTGGACTTAGCCGGACATCTCACGTCCGGACCTACGTCCGACCCTGTTGATCCGGACAACTCACAAAACTCACCAAAATTTCCACATTCACCTCATTTCACCCAGTTCACTCCATTATCACCAAGACCAACCTCCAAGCCAGCACAGCGCAAGGACAAAGGACGGATCGAACAAGAAGATCTTCGTAACAGATGATTTCTCTCAACTCTCTCTCATTTATGATTATAATCGCTATGTCTAGCTAAGAGGATTTGCTCTAGGGGAAGGGATGTTGTAATTAGTTAAGCTCTGCATTATTTTACTGCTTTATTGAGACAATTTGGATTGTTCAGGTTAATGCTTTTAAGTGCTTTTAATAAACGTCATGAATTTATTATTAGCCCTCGAATCATGTTATGATCAGATAAGGTGATTAGCATTGACGGTCCTATTAACCTGTTACCTGTGATAATTGCAATCGGATAGATTACACTAGTCACAAGGGGCTTTAGTCCGGACCAAAACCAGACTAGTAATTCTGTGTAATAAAACCATCTAGATATACTTGCTAGGTCTAGACTAGAACTACATGCCCTGTCTAGATGAGCTATCTGGAATTAAGACTTAATGCAGAATAGATAATTGAGAATTACAAGCCGATCCAAGTCTCCACCTAAGTAGTAGAATATGCAGAACCTAGCTAGTGAAACAACTCCCTGAACCTAGAGTACCGTTCACACTCCCAAGACTATCACTTTAATTTATCTGCTATTTACTTTCTTGTTATCTATTTGTGAAATCCAAAACCAAAACAAAACCCCCTTTTTTGAGTTAACCATTACCTAAGGCTAGACTTACTTATCATGTCCCGTGGATTGACACCCCGGTCGCTTCATAAAATTTGCTATACTATTTCGACCGGGATTTTTGCAACCTGACAATCTATTGAATTATTGAATTCTAGGATTATTTCTAGGCTTTTAATATACCAAATAAATCGTTTGCAAGTACCACTACCGACGCACACGGTACCGGTAGGTCATCTTGCATGGCACACTTGCCAAAGCAAGTGCTACCACGGTTAAGCTACACGAAAAGCCATCATGGCGAGATAGGAGAGCGCTACAGTTGTAGTAATACTGGATTGTAAATCCATAAGAACGGGAAAATAAGACCTTGGATAGGCCTGGCGGCCTGACCATGATGAGATGAGTGGATATACCAGTCAGCAGGGAGCTGATCCTGGACAGAATGCTAACTATATAAATATTAGCAATGGTACAACCTACTACTACAACAACCGACAGTACGGTAAGAACACCAAACCCGGATCTCAAGAGAAGAACCTAAGAGATCACTTAGTAATACGAACAAAACATTACATGTAAGCAATAATATACAAGGGATGTATTGTAAGATATGATTGAGACTATTGACGCAACGACTTCCAGCGAAAACGGGATAAGACTCCCAGAGTGACCATTAAGAATGCCAATGACAAACATTTTACAATGAAGATGTTGGTGAACCCCGGAAACAGGGACAGAAGGAATAAACTTAAGCAGTAATTTACTAAGGATTAAAGATATACAATCCCGACAGAGGGAAGCTTAGAGAACTACCCCCACAGAGCGGGCATAGTCGAGCCGAACAACTGATGAATGACAGCTAATACTGTTTGCCTAACTCATTAACACCCAAGTGTGAACAATCATCAATGGGTGGCGTAGTCAACAGAAGTTGAACGAAGCGTTGAGGTGGAAGTATAAGATGACAGGATGATATCCAACTTGGACACCGTAAGGCAAACGCCTAATACGAACCTAACCTTGATTGCTAAAAGACATAAATCTAGTAAAATGATAGTATTTTCAAGGACACTAAGTAACCTCAGATCACTTGAATAAACTTCCATAGCAGGAAGCAGGATGCAACAACTTACCATGAAACCTGGTACTACATTTAACATGTAACCTAATAGTTGAGATAATTAAAAGAGCTAGAATCTTATGAGGATAACCTACAGATGAGTAAGAGCACAAGGAATGAACCGAGCACCGGCTCTCACCCAATGACAGTAAGCACTAAGAGCCTACTAGCCAAGGATGTTAACCACATCAGAGCCCGAGGTGCAGTAAGTTGTAAGAGAGCTTATTTAAGCCACGAAGGAACTACAATTCGTAGATATGAACGGTTACCAAACCTATAACTTAGATTGTGGAAAACATTGCTAGGAAAAGGCACCAATGAGAATAATGAGATAGTACATTGGCAGGGGCGGAGAACGAACCATGCCTTTTAGGGTGGGGATACCTCTCCTTGTTGCGAGGCCATGAGTGGGAATAAACCCCTCAAAAAGGGCTTTCACTTATTAGAGATGTAATACACTTTCGTTAGAGAATGAAAACTGTAAACCTTGAGATTACCTTAGAACATACCAGATACACTTGAGTAATAAGGAAGGCTGCAGAGACAGACCTCATATCCAACACCCAGGATTTAAGAATCAGTAATCGTCAGAGATATACATGGTGAGTGCACAGAATGGCACGTCAAGTGACCAACGCCCAGAAGAGCTTGTGAGTAAACGGATGACTTCTTCAGTAACCGGTAAAATTACATGGTAAATAACATCATAAAGGATGAAAGAATGTGAGAAAAAAAATAGCCTACTTATGAACCTGAGATTGAAGCAGAACACCTTTGTATTAAGAGATAACCATTTTACATCAGGTATGACAACCGCCAAACACCGAAATTAAAGAACTCCCAGTGTGTTTACACCAAGAAGGGATTGAATATAAGATAAGATGTTAGAGTAAATGAGTAAGTAATTGCGCCATCAACGGGCAACATGGCAAAGGCCAACTACCACGGTAGTAGTGGTCGTGAGTACAATATTTATATAAGGGGATTAAGTCATGGTGCGCAGTAAAGCGACCGTTATGTATGAGCCGTCAAATATTGACACTGAGGCAATTAGATTTATGAGTTAAGACCAATATAAGTAAGGAAATAAGATGGTAGACGAACTGTGCATTGATGCCAGTAGTCTGGACCTGGTTAGGTAAGATTTCACAGAAGCACACTACCCATTCCTTAAGGAACTGGAAGTGCATTCCTAGTAGAACAAATATGAGAAAGAAGATAAGAGGCTCTATGGAAAGAGACCTCAGTCACTAAGAGACCGAATCAATACGGGATACAGAAAGAACTAGAGCATACAATACCCAAGAACATAGTAAATGGATTTTCCTTGATTAAGTTCAAGAAGAACAATAAGTGTTATTATGGAACGATGAAAGAGGAGATCGACAATAGAATACTTCATAGTTAGCAATGGTTAAACATGTGACGGACACTACGAGTTTACTAAAATGAGACGTGGGACGACTGCACTCCACAGGGGCTTGCAGGCCTGACAGACTCATTTATGAGTTAGTCGGGTAAGTGGTAATGTACCACTAAGGTACCCCATGCATGTAGACGAGTGGTGTAAGAAACACAGGAAGTAGTCGACTCGTACCACAGACAACGACGCAAGATCAGACAAGAGCAGCTACTACCGCAAATAGTCGAAGAGAAGAATTCAGTTGAACCAACAACACAAATGAATCAGAGAACAAATAATTAATGACTATGAAGTGCGAAGTGCACGGATTGTTAAGTACAGACATTGGACATGTCTTAAGATGTAAGAGATTAAACTATAAAGCGCAATAAGCACTAAACAGCAGTTTCAGATTAAGAACCATCCTCAGACCAAAGGTCAGATGGAAAGAACGATTTAGACACTTGAGAAAACACTAAGAATACCAACATTAGATCTCCAGGAAGACTGGATAGACGAGCTACAACTCATTAAGGCCGTGTATATATAAAGATAACAGGTGTCCATTTGAAAGACCTTTAGTGCTAAACCATAAGCATGCAGGAGAAAGATATACAATTCGATGAAGGATAAGAAAGGCATTTAAGCCTAAGACTATCAGAGTCGCGCAGCGGAAGCTAGCAGACCGGTAACTTAAGAGGTTTCACATACCTGATGAACGCGGAAGGGGAATGATATACCACACATCTTCCAATGGAACAAATATAAGATTTAGAAACTGAATGCTTTAGTATTTTTGAGATTAGACCAAACTAAGTTAAGAATATGGTAAGTACCGTTAAGAATCCTCGATACAGAGACTAAGTCATTAGCATAGTTATGACCCTCTGATCGAATTATAAGTGAGATAAATGACATGGAAGCTAGAATGCTTGGTGAGAATTAGACATCTTGAACCTATGTTCAAGGATGATATAATGTTGATTACGTGGGCGTAATCCATTTTAAGGGGGGTAGAGCAAAAACCGTTTAGCGTATGTTTGTGTACTGAGTACATAAACTACAGTGTGCATAGCACAAAAGAATTTGAGAATATGTTTTACATAAACATTTTGAGATAAATTATGGTTATTGCGCACAGAAGATGTGAATACCATACATATTAAGTACCTATCTTGTTAACTCCGGTGAGAGTTCAAGTTAAGAGAATTAAGGAAGAGGATTAAGGAGAGTTAAGGAATATGGAATATATGAGATATGGGTCAGTATGAGACTGATATAGAATTTAGTAGGAATGAGAGTCTTAAGGTAATTACTAAGAGATGAACTGGGAATGTTTGATGGACTGAGTCCACACCTTGGAGATGTATTGATTATGATTAAAAGAACTAAAAGATAGAAAATTGGAAATGAGTGAATTATTTGATGTTTTAAAATGACGTGGGAGGTGGAACTTGATTTTCTAGGGAACACAAATTGGGGTGGAAGGATAGTTCAACACTGATGCTGATCACATCAGGGTTGGATGATTCCTGAAACTCCCTACCAGTGGTCACAATTAAATCACGCTGAGGATAGAGGCGTTAGTATAAAATGAAATTGGAGTTGATTGTATTTTTAATTAGAGGAATTATTCCTCACATGACCTCGTAAAAAGGATTACCTTTTTACTGAGTCTCGCCCATGTAGTCGAGGACGCACGAGCCTTTGTCTTCGTACCGGTGACATGGGGAGAGCAGAGTTGTTTTGTATTCTGGCCCATGGTGACGAGGATGAACGAGCCATTGTCTACGGACCGGTGACAAGGGAGAATATGTTGGAAATTATGTGAATGTTTTAATCATCAAAAGGAACAAAGAGAATTTTGAGTGCTATACATGCTTAATCATGTTGTGTGATATTTAAGTATAAGAATATGGCGGATCTAATGATTCAATGAGTTTAGGTATACATAAGTATGATCTATACGATCTATGGAATGAGTTAAGACATGTATTCTAATAAGATAAGATGCATGGGAACTTTGGGGACAAAGTTTTTTTAAGGGGGGTAGATTGAAATACCCCAAACCTAAGTATGCTAAGTAAACATCAAATTATGATGTAGTGAGGCTAAAATATGCCTTAGAAATATTGGTAGACAATTTAAACCAAGGAAAACACAAGAAAATGCCTTAAAGGCAATAAAGGCAAAAATGTGCTCTAAGCTTGGAGTGACTTTGATTAGCACCAAAATATCATTATAAGACTTTATTAACATGCTAATGGACATGTTAAATCAATTACCAAAGAAAACCAAGCTCAAAAACAAGCTTAAACACAAAATGTGCTTTAAGACTCCTTAAAGCACCTTTTTGAGAAATTGTCTTAGAAATGGGTTATGAATGGCTAAATGCCTATGAATACATCTTAATCAACATGTGTACTTATTATTATCACATTAGGAAGCATAAATCAATGGGAAACCAAAAATTTCACAAATTTGTGCACTAATTATGAATAGTGCCCAAATAGTAACATTTTAAGTAATAAACTCTCTTGTTTGGTCAATGGTCAAATGACCATCTCTAATTGACTAAGGTTGGCCGGTTTTGTAAGGGGGATGAGTCACCACTTAAGTAACTAGCAATTGCTAGGAAAGAAGGGGGGAAAAAGAAGAAAACACTATTTGCTTTTATAACAAAATATCTCCTTTTAGCTCACCTCTCTCCTCTTCTTTCTTCATTTCTTCTTCTTCCATCGATTTCTCTTCTTCTTCCCTGCTCCAAACCGTGAGTGAATGCCTCCATTTATGCTCCATATTCAAATGTCCATAACTTACTCATTTTAGCTCCAAATCAAAAACTAAACACATATTATTCTTAGTTAGCTCAAGCTCTAGCTTTCTATCTTTTAAAAATTGGGAAAGCTTCATTTTGGAGCCATAGAGAAACTCCATTGATGGAGGAAAATCAAGTTTGAAGAGCCCATGTGGTTCTCCATTCATTCAAGGTAAGAAAAATATAAGAAAAATCATATTTCCATCATTTCTCCACATTACCAAAAATTAGTACACATGGGGCTTCATTTTTATGCCTTGTTCTAGCTTATTTTCTATTCTCCAAGGGCTAGAGGAGGTCCTTCTTGATTCATATCCAAGCCTATCTTAAGACTCTAAGGTAAAACATTCATTTTAATACCTTAGAACACATTTTTAACCTAGGGTTTACTCCTTAAGGTTAGTGTATTATTTAGCACTCATGAGAGTCAATGTATATTGATTAGAACATTGGCAAGGGAAATTAAAATAGTGGCCGAGATTCATTCAAGAAGAAGGTCTAAGGAGGAAGTCAAGATAAGCTTGGGAAAACAAGGTAAAATGCTTACCTAATGGTGGTTTAAGTTTTAAGGGATGGTATTTAGATAAGTACTAATGTAGCTGAAAGATTACATTATGTAATGGGTTATATAACCTAGGAAAAAGAATTTAAACAAGCTTATGAACTTGTGACCAAGGAGTCAATGGGAATGAGTTAGTAAAATAAGTTTAAGATGGACTTTGAGAGCATTATAACTACTATTAGATTGATGGGTGTATTTGCAGGTTGAAAGCTTTTATATGTGGAAATTCAATGTTTAAGTTTAAGTCATTTAAGGGCCTAAGAGCCATGTCATTTAAGAGTCTTAGTGCTATGCAATTTAAGATTATTGCACTATATTAATTTTGTTGTGAATGAGTTGATTGGGTAAGAAAATATGATGAGAAAGGACTTGATGAGTGTGAGATGGTTGAATGAGGAAAACAATGCATTTGGGCATGATAATGTACTAGAGAAGCTATGGCGAAATTTTAGTAGAAAACAAAGTGTTTAAGTGTTGGTGGTGAGTTAATATGTCCTAGGATTCACTAGGGATCATTCTGAGGAATTTGAGTGGGAGTGAGTTAACTAAGGAGTTCTTGAAGTTATAATGACCTAGAATTGTCTATGACGAAATTAGAGTTTAGATGGGTGTATTGAACACACCAAAGTCATGGTAAGAGGAATGGTGAGACTTGTGCATAAATTTGAGAAAATAATGTATAATGTTTTGAGATGATTTAGGTATGAGCTAGGGAATATAACAATGAGAATTTTAGGAAGCTTGAATAAGTGAAGAGGATGCTAGTGGTGGAGCAATAAGGTTTTAGTTAGATGGTAATGAGTGGACTTAGGTGATGAGAGTGAAGATTGAAGGGGAATGTTGTACATCGTCAAGGAAAAAGACTAGGAATGTATAAGAGTGTAAGAGTATGAGAATGGTGGGTAAGTCGAGTAAAAGAGATGTATATGTCTAAGGAGGGTGTAGGATGGTCATGGTAAAGAAGAACAAGGTTAAGGTACTAAGAAGATGGAAATAAATGTTTAGGTACGTTCAAGAGTTTAGGAATGATGAATAACAAATGGAAAAGAGGGAAATTTGTGCATGGAGATGCAAGATGACCTTGGAAGGTTTAGCAAAGCAAAGATGGATGAGTGATGATGCTTGAGGAGTAGTTATATTGGTGGAAAGGAAACACCTTGGTTAGTTGAAGTTTTAGACAAAGTTTACATGTTAGAAATGTAGGGAAAATAAGTGCTAAGTGTTGGAAGTGTTTGTAAGAATTGAGTAAAAGATTGAGAAGATCTTTGGATGTTGTTTTAATGAGTTTGATGGATGTTATGAGGTGGGCTTAATGTGCCTAGATGGTGTTAGACCAATTAGGACACTTGTGGAAGAGTTTGAGATTGAAAGAACAATTTAAGAGAAAAATCTGTAGTGGACCGACCCAGGGTCTGACCCAGTTTTGGGTCGGTCGGGCCATGTTGAGCCAGCCGGAATGTCTCTGGACTGGACCGACCCAGAGGGTTTTGGGTCGGTCGGCTTAGCTATGGGCCGGTCAGGCAAAATTTAACGTAGGAAATGGGTTCTATAATGGACCGACCCAGAGGGTTTGGGTCGGTTGGTCTAGCTCTGGGTCAGACAGGTAGTTTTCAAAAGATGGAAAAATTTTTGAGATGGACCGACCCATAAGGTTGGGTCGGTCGTGGGTCGGTCTGATGGAATTGTTCGAAACAGAAAATTACTGGAACGGACCGACCCAGGGGTTGGGTCGGTCGGTGGGTCGGTCGATCCTTAACACTAAAAAAAAGAAAGAAATCCTAAGAGAGTTTAGTGGTATTAAAGGTACCCCATTAAGAGGGCATTGGTGATTAGAGGTATAAAGACCTAAGGGATTAAGCTAAGAATATACTTAAAAGTTTAAGGTTAAGTTGTAAGAATAAGTTGTAAACTTAAGAGGTGTTAGGTGGGGAATCATTATGGGTTGAGTAAGTTAATTAAGTTGAATTAAGTTAAGTGATTAACAACCTAAAACTGAATGAATGTTTTAGGACTTGAGTATTTGGACTCCGGAAGAGAGTAAGCAACCGAACGACCAACGGTGAATGGTACAGTTCTTCTTGTGACCTGCTTGCTAACGAGGTGTCCCTCGGCTTGTGTGCTATTTGTTTTTGTGTGCTCACTAAACAAGATAAAGCATGCAACCAGAATATTATGTTTATTGTAATGTTGTGTGATGTTTGAAAACTATCACAACATACCGTGAGAACCTACTAACTAACGTTTAGTAAGGAATTGTGTAAGACTAAGGAACACTCCCAAATATTAGTTTGTTAATAACCGAAAGAGGTTAAACGAACAAACGTCACATTGAGACTACTACTAACTTTAACTTGGGGGGAGTGAGGAATCCGGAATGGTACCGGCACATGTGTATTGGGGGAGGTCGGTATCCTTATCAGATACCGACTTCCAAATATGACTTGTCTTCAGACTCGTCGCCTAGAGTCGACATATAGACTCGACCTCCTTGGACTACTTGTTTTAGGAGGGAGGCATACTAAGATGGTGTGGGGGGATCTAGCCTACATCCCCAACAATTTAAGAATGTTGTTTATTGCCGGTAAGTGTCCTGCTGCTGGCTAGGGTTAACCAAGCCCTATGAAAATAAACAACGAACTAAGGGCTAACCAGTTCTAATGAAAGCACGGTTGGCATATATAAGATAAGGTTAAGATAAGTTGCACCCATTCCTATTTAAAGGATGGTTTGTATTATAAGACTAAGATAAGCTACATCCATACCTTTTAAGGGATGGTTGTTTTCTAAGACTAAGATAAGACTAAGATTGAGGTAAGATAAGGATGGACTAAGATTAAGAGGAAACGTAACATAATGAGTGAAATAATTGACTCTCTAATTAAGGGAACGCATTTAAGTCGTTCATTGTGATTGAACTTTGATTGTTCATATTTGGATTGTTGTTTATTGCATTTTCTATTATGTTTTGCATCTAATCAATCTCCATGCTATCGACAATTAGTCGTCATAGCCACGTTAGCTTGGGGGCCATGAGAGGATCGTACCAGCATTCGTGCTGACCCCCTTTGGGGGCTGTTTTTACTACACAGGTGGACGTCAGGAGGCGGCCGTCACGAGAGTAAGATGGGGTACAAGCGTCACGGGTTAAGTGTGGCCTACGAGTTGTGCATGTACACTCGTATGACAATTTGAGTTAGTAGGATGTACAGGATGTGAGGGGATTGTGTAACACCCCTACCGCTAATATCGTCATTACCGTACCATACTTACCTTCGCAGCGGATATTACTTACTCAACGGCGGGTGTACAATGCCGTTAGTCACCCACATGACTAACAAGGCGAGTTACAATGCTACATACTATCGGTCTGATGAATATGAACATACCGAGTGCTCTACACAATACATTACTTTCCCTTGCATACCAATCCATAATTCGATACAACTCCTATACAATACTATACCGAGTATACTACGATCCGTACATTACCGATACAGTTTAGACATCCAAATTCATACTACGTTTACACATATAATTCCCTTTACTCAACTACCCATGCTTATGTAGCAGTCCCCGTCCTACTCTCTCGAACGGTGAACGGCTTCGGTACCTGCACACTAAAAACGGTCCCCCGAGGGGGTCAGCTTACGCTGCATATGAAATCCGCATATACTGCGTGCTAACCGCGGTACGCCGACTACTTTGGGTCGGATATACATGGAGTTCATTTTACATGCATACATACATATACACGATACAATCAAAGATACCTACATAAATACACAAGTACAATACTTACTAAGGAAGACAATTCAATAGTCAACCATTCGTATTTGTTATACATTCATTACTCTTCGTACTGTGTTCAATATTCGTTACTCTACTCATGCTTACTCCTTACTCTTGCATACTCATCACTCCATGTTCAATACCTTACTCGTACACGATCCTTACTCTGTGCTCGTTACTATACTAGTGCATACTCACTGCTCAATTCTCTATACTTACTCTTACATACTCGATACTCAATACTTACTCATACGTACTCAATACTCGGTACTCATTACATACTCATACTTGCTTCTTACTCGATACTCATTACTTGGCCTCTGGGCGAGTCATACACAAGACTCACCACCGGACCTACAATACGAGGGCTATACGCTTAGCTCCTCAAATACTCAAATGTCCGTTCTAACGGACTACTCGAATTCCCAACACTCTTCTCTCAGAGCGCAATACAACCTCATGGATTAGCCTAGAAGTATCTCTTTCGATAACCTCTGTTAGCTTAGGGAATTACCACCGTCTAGTATCCTCAGATTTAAGGGTTTCCCCAACATATCGAATACTCTCATGGTCGGGGCATACTTACATCAGTCGGGTCCTTACCTATTCATTTTATGACCAGTACGAATGATATGTCCATTATATGTTCATTTTATATTGTATGTTTATTTTATGAAGATGTCGTACCCCCCCTTAAAATAGGGTACGACCCATATCCGTCTCGTGATAAAGAAGTGGAATTTAAACTCACTTTTAAGGAGCACTATATTTTACATCTCCTATGGAGATTCCTCCTTCAAGGATGCAGTTCATTTTTGATGCACAATATCACTCGGTGTTATTCTAGCTTGATTATAATTAAATATTTTAGTGTTCCCAACATGCTTTCCTAACTCATTTCGCCTCTCTAACGATCATTGGCAAGAACAAAGTTTAGAATTCATCATTCATATAGTAAGTTAAGTTTTGAAAACGGAACATATAGGTTATACTTAGATATTACTATAATAACATTTTAGTTCACTCTTTCTTTATTTAAGCATTGGGTGTAGTAGGTATCAAAATCTTAATCATGTGATTTGGAAACTATTAATTCATAAAAGAAAAATTCCATTATAATGTAATGTAATTATTTAAATGCCATCCTTACTACAACATTTCTCTAGAAGCGTTTTATAACCTAAAGTTTCTTAATTGTCAAGGCTTAAAAAAAATTCATGAACTTATTTAAAATAGTATCATACTATATATTAAAACTTCCTTTTTCTTTTCAATGCAATTAAATCTTTCATGAAACCTTGTACCGAATTTATAACCTAAAATACGTAAATATGCCATTTATGTTATTCTCACATATCAATATATTAACACGCTATAAATCAGGTGTAACATGTTTGAGTAGTTTAAATAATATTTTAGATCATATAATAAGTCTAGATAGTCTTTCAAAATTATATTCAAAGCTTTATTAGCCAACCATACATTAAAATTTGTATTATATTCCTTTATAAAAATACACCTTCTGTGACTTCTAAAATTTTGCATATGTATAATGTTAAACTTCCAAATAAAATGAGAATTTCCAATAATTAAGTAACTCTCATTTTTTTTAGATGCTCATTACTCCAAGTATTTAAGAATCAATGATATTTAGTTTAGTATTACTCTTCCCTTGACTCAGTCTTTAAGTTACTTCCTTTATATATTTTTTTATATTTAACAAGGGGTAAATGTTGTACCTTGGAGTACCCAAATTTAAATCCCCTTCCTCCATGTATAGGTATTTTTCACCAAATATTTAACTCAATAAACCCTTTACATGTATGAATTTTAATACTGAATCTTAAGATACAAATTTTGAATTGTTCATTGTGGCTAGTAATGAAATATGCCTAGCTCAAGATTTCATGATGGTAACGTCTTACCACCAATCCTCCTCAAGTTCAACACAATCCATCACTTGCGTAGAAGATTATTTATGGTTAGATGACAAGGCTTGTCTAGCCCCTAGACTTCCAGAAGTGAGTGTGCACCCCCACTACTTTCAGCCTAGGAATTCGTCGCACCAGGCACTTCCCGTAGGGTGTTAGGTTTATGTATTTTCTTTCTGAAGTTAACATAGAGTTTTAGTGTGGATTACAGGTTTGGATGTTGATCTTTTCTGATGAGTTACTAGTTCTTGTTAGTTTAATAATTTTCTAGACTTAAGATTTATCTTAAACATGATCTTTAGGTAATAATTTGTACCAAGTAGTTCTTGAAATTTATTTCAAGCTTTAAAGGAGTTGAAGTATATCACTTAATTATTCAAAGCTCCACTTGTATACTACTTCCAACCAAAAGTATTCTTTAAAATTCTGGGAACATGTGTACAAGCTTTTAAAGCATTGCTTTCTTAGCCATGTATTTTCCATACGTATGCTTTTGAAAGTAGTTCAATGTATGATTTATTCCAACCAAGATCTTATTATACCCAATTGATAATGTTCCAGACTTATTATTATTATTATTATTTTCTATAGTTTAATGATCAAACTGTATGGCAACACACTATTCCTAACAGACATTCATACAAAAAGTGTACCCCCTACTTATCATAAATGCAGCGGAAATAAAATACTAAGGCGATTACAGATCATCGGGTTCCAAACACCCGGCACCAAACCTTACCAATTACAACCTATGATATTACAAATGCTACGGTCTGAACTCGAGAAAACATAACAAGAGCAAGATATAAAAACTCTCCACAATTCCTAATTCCCATCCCAATCACTCATACTCTTCGTGGCCACCTGTATAACAATTCGTACCTGCAAGATGAAACCAAGCAGCCCACCCCGAGAGGGGTGAGTCAGTTCCCTGGAATGGAACTGGTACAACTCTCCAAAACAGAAGTTTAAAAACATAACTCTTAAAATAAACAATAACTTGAAGTCAAATGCTTAAAACAAGACAGAAGAACAAGGCACATCCAATTCACCAGGTCAAAGGTAACAAGTCAAGAATAGAGATAAATAACAAGAAGGTAAAGTTAGCCAATTGATAAAAAAGAAACCACACCATAAGTCAGTGATCAACCATTGCTCGTGTTAGATTCAGTTCCAATTAGGAGTAGAGAGACCCAAGCAGTCACAAGGACTATGAATGGAAAAAGAGACCCAAGAGTGGAATAAAACCAATTGGAAGAGATGGCCCTGCTGCCAACTGCGTCCCTTTTGGGACAGGGGATATACAGCCCCTCGCTGTTAACTACGTCCGATAGGACAGGGGATATACACCCCTCGCTGTTTACAACGTCCGATTGGACAGGGGATATACAGCCCCTCGCTGTTTACAACGTCCGATTGGACAGGGGATATACAGCCCCTCGCTGTTTACCGATGAAGATGTGCACACATCACAACCAAGACTCAGCTCATGGATGAAACAATATCCAGGGTCAAAAGAAGCATTTACAAGATTGACATTTCCCATATTTCCACTAGATCATTAACTGCACAGAGCGATACCAAAACACTCAGTCCTACAGAGTGCAGAGGCGTAAACCCCAGCAGATAATATCTAATGAACCAACCAGATAGAAGGAACCAATTACCATACAAGGTGTACATTCAAGGCTCAATTAGTCACATCAAGCTGAGTTAGTCACACAACCAATTTCCTTTCAAGATTCATTCAAGCTCATTTAGCGTTTCTCAAAACATTCCATAAAATTCGTCATCAAAAATATCTGTGTACGAGAAATCGTACAAAACATTCCATCAAGTCCATAACACATCAAGCTGAGTACGAGAAATCGTACAAAACATCCCATAAAGGCCAAAACCAACAAGCTGAGTACGAGAAATCGTACAAAACATCCATAAAGTCCAAACAACAAGCTGAGTACGAGAAATCGTACCTGGTAATCGCTGTAGCAGTTCTAGTCGACTTGTGCAAATAATCAACAATACTCTGAGGAATATTAAAGGTAGTCTAACATCAATAACTTGTAACCTAAGTTAAACTTAAATAAATTCCTCACTCTTATTTCTAAGTCTCAATTGTCTTTTAAGCCCTCACTTAAATGTTATGTATAACCTTTGACTTATATTAGAATGTTGTATAACCCAAGGTTGTAAGACTAGGGAATGTATGTTATTAACACTTGTTAATTGTTACACTCTTATCCACTTTATTCATACTTAACCCCAATTCAAGACTCTTGAGACCCTTATATCATAAGTGCATATTATATTATTCATCTAATCTTAGAATCTCAATAATAATTTTTAAGCTTAATACTTTTATTCCTAATTTAGAATAAATATCGGGTTATGACCTATGATAGGTTTATCTTAGAATATTATACTATTATTTCACAATGTAATGATTATGTATTTTATCAGTATTACCAAATAATCCATTATGATTAAGTTTTCCCCTCAACTTAATTAAGATCTACATCCTGTATATTGGAAACATGGTGTTATAGATGCATTTTATGATAACCTAATTGAGTTACTACACTCATTTATCATATGTTTAGTTTAGGATGACTTTTATTACAACCATCTAATAATCTTATCATAAGATGTTAAATTGCTTCTCATCTTGAATAACTATATTATAGTTAACTTAGATTTATCGAACTCTTACATTTAGTATTTCCAAGGTATATTATTTACTTTATCATTAACTATATAATAAGGCACTTTAAGATAACCTTTTATTTATCCTTGCTTACATTTAATTTCCCAAATGTTTTATTTTTACACACATTCCCGCTATAGACTATGTATAATCCTTTTATACTAAATTTTAATAAACTTACGTCTTAAAATACATTTTTCATATTGTTTACAAAACCTAAGGTTTCAAAGGAATAACTTAATAAATTAATCTCCTTTATTATGTTTTAGGATGAACATTATATCTTAACATAAGGTAGAATTTATCTAAGAATTAAACTCTCATTCACAAGTGAAATTGTCAATTACTTAATAAGATAATATGTTCTGAAAAATCCTCATACCTTATACTCAAATGACACATTAATATTTTTAGTGTCGTAAAGTAGATCAATATAATCTCTTATGTAACTTAGTTTTATCTAATAAAAGGTTCAAAGGTTTTAAGTATCAAATTCCTATTTATAAACCTTTCTATAAATTCTAACTACTAATACCTCACTTAATTGTAGACTCACATCCTAAGTATTGGTAATTAATGTTATAAATGTATTTCATATGGCTTATCTAATGCCAAGAAACTTAAGGATTATTATTTAGATAAATTTCCAAATCATAGTTTAATGTAGTTTTATATCATAATCCTTTTAATGATTTTAACTTAAAACATTAAGTTATATTTCAATACCTTAATGTTAAGAAATGATTAAATCTAGACTTACTAATCCACCTCACATTCATATGTAAAAGTATTTTATTTACTTTATTATTGTTTATATATTAAGAACATTTAGATGTAAAAGTATTACATTTATTTATCATTAATTATAGAATAAGATCTATTTGTGTAACATTTTATGTAATCTAATCACAATTTTTCCTAAGTTTTAACTTATTAATTACTTAACCCAATTATAGACTTACATTATGGTCGTTGACTAATACTATACATGTATTTTAATACGGTTTATATAAATCTTAGAAATTCAAAGATAACTCCTTAAGTTTAATAATCTTAATTTAATACCGCCTCATATATATTCTTTTATTAGTATTATGTAGAGGTTTAGTTTATCTCATTAATTCCTTCATATTATATTTTCTATAAGGCATTTTATTTCTTTTATTTATGTAGTTTTTTTATGTGTATATATATTAGGATTTATTCAAGACATTCCTTGTGTAGTTTTATTGCACTTAATTATTTATACTAACTTTTACACATAGCTACATCCAATATATGGTTTATAAAATAAAGTATTTCCCTTAGTTTTCGTTAAACATATTAGCTTCCATATTAATATAATAAATAAAATGTAGTTTAGTTAAATTCCTTGATTTAATATAAGTTTCTATTTATTTCTCTCATATAAATATATAATAAATATATGTAACAATTTTTACTTCACTTAAAGTTAGTACCCAAAATATTTATAAACATACTGTATTAAATGTTATTAGTCTTATTATATTTTCCCAACCTATAAAGTTCATTAATCAACTATACTTTAATTTTTGATTACATTAAAAACCATATATTATAAGTATTCTTATGAAAAAATAAACACAATTTTTAAACCCATTTACAATTGTCCAAAAATCCCCAAATTAAATATATAGTAACTATAACATTTTAGACATATTATAAAATTTTTATTTCATAAAAATATTTAAATTATCCAAATAATTCCATAATACTCGTAACTTGCAAAAATCATAACTTATGTTTAAAAACTCAAAACCCATATTAATTTACATCAAAATAAACTAGATTTATAAGGAATCTATGGTTAAAATTTCAAGTCAAAATACATTCGGGAAGATTAAAAAATCAACAAGTTAGGGCTTATTCTGAAATAATATAAAAACTTATACTTTATTTTGAAACGTTTTAATCGTGGCCGTCCGTTTCTTTTAACTGAGATCGGACGGTCCTGATGTCGAGTTCATCAGAGAACTCAACTCGATTCGAGTACTAATCTACCGTTTTCTCTCAATCACAGAACGAAATCGTGATTCTTGTTCCTATCGATTCGAAATTAATCCGGTTCTAATGGTACCAATTTCCCCAATTTTCATGCAGAATTGAGTATTTCGAATCTGGGTTCGAAGTTAGGGTTCAGGTTGAGTTCGAATTCAATTTCGACAAATTCTCCATTGTAATGCATAATAGACTAAATTGGCATGTGGGTTTGATCGATGATGAAATTTCGAATAGAAACCATGGAGAAATTTGATCGGAAACTCACCGGAATTGCATTAACGGGGTGAAATCAAATCGGGAAATCTGGAAAACGTTATTTCATGTGCGGTTCGGGTATGCCACTTCTCGAATCAACTCGCACCAACTGAGAGAGATTTGATTCATGTAACCTATCACAATCCAAACTAGACATGTAACTCTAGATGCTAGTGGAAGAATCATTGATTTTGATGAACTAGGGAGAAAGTTATAGATCTCACAAGATCCGAGTTTACCTAGTTGGTTCGGGATGAAACTGGGCAGAATTACCGCCGTGATCGAGTGGGCAACTTTAGACAGATTTATCTCCCAAACCCGTGAGAATCAGCCTTGGCCATAAACATGAAAGTTATAGAGGGATTTGAGATCTTCAAAACAAGCTAAAGAACACGAAATTTGGACGAGAAACGAAGAAGTTATGGCGTGACGAAGTTTACCCGATTTCAGGAAAAACTGCAGTTCTGGGTTACGCAATCGCGAGGAGCCAACTTTAGATCGATTTTCCCGTCGATGTAGAATGAGTTAGATGATGTGTGAGTAATGGTTGGAAAGAGGAAAGATAGGAGAATCGAATGAAACAAACGGCATACCAAATGGTGGAGTAGGGAAAAAGATATAGGTGTCTAAAGATCGTTGCATGCCAAAACCGCTGGAAATCAACAAGATTAAGTGTCGGTGCTGACTGGGCGCGACACGTGTCCTGGACACGTCAGCATCCTTCAAAATTTTGGCTCTAAACTTCAATTTATCATAACTTTGGCTAGGATGATCCGTTTTTAACGTTCTTTTTATCGATCTTCATGGTTTTTCATAACCTATTTATTGGTATAGGTTTCATGGCCTGGTTTGACCATTCTCAAAAAGTCAACTCTACAAGGCTTAATAAGCTTTAAGGTTCTAGAATTTTATATTGACTTTTATGTTTCAAAACAATGTTCCAACACTTCCTAAAATCTTTATAATATATTTGGAGTGTTTAGAAATTTTCCCAAGATTTATTGACTTATAAATCTTATTATTAAATTCATAATACTATATAATAATGTATAATAATTAGGGTTAAATAGGAGAAAACCCCTAAATAAATTTCACAATTCCATATAATAATTTAATATTCATAATTCCATACCATAATTTAATATTAATAGTATTATTTATGGTTTAATAAAAGAAATCCCCTAAATTAATTTAAATTAATTTAGGGGTATTTCAGTATATCCCCCTTAACAGAAACTTCGCCTCGAAGTTTAAAAATCAACTAATAAGCACTCACGCCACTTCGGGTGTGCTAAAACAATAATAATTCCAATGAAATTCCATACCAATCCAATCCTTTATTTCCATCCATTCCCATTCCACATTCCACTCGAGATTACTCAAACTCAAACTGAACCAAGATATACCGAGATATTTCATGATAAAAATAAAAAGTCACATGCGGTGTCATAATGTAAAAACCAAGTACACACATACACCTCTTACTCTGCTAATCACGTAACAGGGCATAATCTGGATGAGGTAGCGAAGAAGGATTATGCTCTACCCCCCCTTAAAAGAGAACTTCGTCCCGAAGTTTAAGATTTATCTACCAACTACTCACACCCGCTTCCGGTGTGTGGGTAAACTAAATATCAAGTTGTACTACAAGCTTTAAAATGTATACCAAACAATCAACCACTCAAGGGTATTCATCCAATAACAATTCCCAAACATTTGTTTCGTTATCAAACACTACATTCAAAGAATTCAGCACCTTATTATCAAGCTTTGTTGTAAATTTTATGGCACTGTTGAATTTATCTATGATCGATATTTATTTGTACCCCCTGATTGTTATGTATTTGTATTTTCTTGATTATTATAAATTTTTTTTTTATGGTCCTTACCTATTCATTTTATGACCAGTACGAATGATATGTCCATTATATGTTCATTTTATATTGTGTTTATTTTATGAAGACGTCGTACCCCCCCTTAAAATAGGGTACGACCCATATCCGTCTCGTAATAATGAAGTGGAATTTAAACTCACTTTTAAGGAGCACTATATTTTACATCTCCTATGGAGATTCCTCCTTCAAGGATGCAGTTCATTTTTGATGCACAATATCACTCGTTGTTATTCTAGCTTGATTATAATTAAATCTTTTAGTGTTCCCAACATGCTTTCCTAACTCATTTCGCCTCTCTACGATCATTGGCAAGAACAAAGTTTAGAATTCATCATTCATATAGTAAGTTAAGTTTTGAAAACGGAACATATAGGTTATACTTAGATATTACTATAATAACATTTTAGTTCACTCTTTCTTTATTTAAGCATGGGGTGTAGTAGGTATCAAAATCTTAATCATGTGATTTGGAAACTATTAATTCATAAAAGAAAAATTCCATTATAATGTAATGTAATTATTTAAATGCCATCCTTACTACAACATTTCTCTAGAAGCGTTTTATAACCTAAAGTTTCTTAATTGTCAAGGCTTAAAAAATTCATGAACTTATTTAAAATAGTATCATACTATATATTAAAACTTCCTTTTTCTTTTCAATGCAATTAAATCTTTCATGAAACCTTGTACCGAATTTATAACCTAAAATACGTAAATATGCCATTTATGTTATTCTCACATATCAATATAGTAACACGCTATATGTAATACTCCGTATTTTCGTTTTTCAGATTTCGTTGCATAACATTCTGGTTTGTGATATTAATTAATTATGTGGCGCCGTGTTTAGTAATTGGGACGTCGGAGGCAATTGATTAAAGGATGAGGACAAGGAGGTCTTTCCCTCTCTATATTTTGGTAAGGCCTAATTAAGGAAGGTTAAGTCATTTTATTTCTTTCTGCAAATCACGATCTATTTTGAGGAGCGCTCTCTCTCTCGACAGTTTCTACGTTCTCCCTCTCCTTTTTCTCTTGAGTGCTTTTGAAGTTCTGGTGTGAATTGCTGGCGCTAGTGTGGTGGTATTTGGCTCGCTCTCTTGCTGCTGTGGTCAGGATTGTTCTCCTCTGCATAATCAGGTTGGTTAGGTTGTGAATTATTTCGTTCGGTCTCAGTTTTTGAGGAAGATCGTTCTGAGTTGAGGTATCTGTTGCTGAATTCAGTGGTGCTTTGCCCGTCTTCTCTGCTGCGTTGCTCGTCTGATTGCTGGCATCGTCGGATAGCTTCTCCTCTGCGAATTGATGTAAGTGGGGGATGGAATCGGGGTAGTTTGCTCACCCTCGGGGATGGATTTTGATTTCGTTTTCTGTTTTGTGAATGGTGTTGCTTTGTGTGTTTCTTCTTGATTTTGTGTTGTTCATTGGTTGGCTAAACCCCGAGGGTACTGATTTACCATTCTGTGAGTTTTGTGTGAGTTATGATGATTTTTTGGCTGAGTTCTGCTCGTCTGATCGCTCTGGATTTCGACAGTTTCGCCCTGTCCGAACGTCTGTCCGAACTTGTAAGTTCGGACAGGTCATCGGGCGCGTTTTGTTTTTTGAAGGTTTTGAGGTGTCCGAACATCGGTTCGAACTTCGATGTTCGGACCGAACGTGAGGATGAATTCTTCGTAAAAGTTTCGACGTGTGTCCGAACTTGCAAGGTCGGACGCAAGTTCGGACACTAATATGGTTCTGGCTTTTAACTCTCGACTTACGTCCGAACTTTGACGTTCGGACGTAAGTTCGGACATTTGTATCTCCGCGACCTCTGATTCTCGGCCTGTCCGAACTTGCAAGGTCGGACGCAAGTTCGGACATGCCACTGTTTTAAGCATAACTTCTCTGGTTTTAGCTCCGTTTGGCGTTCCGTTTGCGGGGTTGGTTTCCCCTATCTGTGTACAAGCTTCTTATGCTGTTTATATGCATTGTTATGCACTTGAGATCTGTTTTGTGAGTTTTTGGTTTTGGGACCTAGTTACTTTGCTTCTGAGCCTTGGATAGTCGGGTCGGGCTGTCCCGTAGCATGCTGCGCAGGAATTCCTTCTGTTTATACTCCTTAGGGTCTCCATTAGGACGTTATTTGACCGACGGGTCTGTTAGCTGTCTCTACGGCTTCTTTGTGTGGATCCTCGGATCCATAGGACCTTATGTGTGTCCTTCTGTTGTGTTAGCTTGTTTCTAGTGTCCCATTCCTCTGTTCTGATCTGAAGGTCCGACTGTGTTTTGAAGGGATATTCCGTTCTGCTCTGCCTCTGTTTTGTGGTTTCATTCGGTCTATTTATAATGTCTCCGCTATCCTCTCTGTTTATAAGTATTCTTCTGCTTCTGTTTTGAGTGGACTTCCTTGAGGAAGTCTTCTGCTTGCTGGGCTGTTTAGCTCACCCCTTTACTTTGTTGCAGATTGAGCTCGTGGGATCTTCTCTCCTCGTCCCCTTCTGGAGCTTGTTTACTTTAATATGTCTTTAGACTTTGTTTGCTTGCGCTTTGGACGCTTTGGTACTTTGTGTAGCCTTTGGGCCTTTCGCTTTGTATTTGACTTGTAAGCCTTTGGATCTTGTAAACTCTTTTGGTATTTATACAAGTTTCTTATTCGGTTTTGGGATTCGTTTGCTTAGAGCCTTGCGACGTTAGGTAGTAGACTCGCGGCGTGTAACGGCCCTAACTCCTAGGCCGGTTGTGGGGTCGTTACACTATAAATCAGGTGTAACATGTTTGAGTAGTTTAAATAATATTTTAGATCATATAATAAGTCTAGGTAGTCTTTCAAAATTATATTCAAAGCTTTATTAGCCAACCATACATTAAAATTTGTATTATATTCCTTTATAAAAATACACCTTCTGTGACTTCTAAAATTTTGCATATGTATAATGTTAAACTTCCAAATAAACATGAGAATTTCCAATAATTAAGTAACTCTCATTTTTTTTAGATGCTCATTACTCCAAGTATTTAAGAATCAATGATATTTAGTTAGTATTACTCTTCCCTTCACTCAGTCTTTAAGTTACTTCCTTTTAATTTTTTTTTTATTTTAATAAGGGGTAAATGTTGTACCTTGGAGTACCCAAATTTAAATCCCCTTCCTCCATGTATAGGTATTTTTCACCAAATATTTAACTCAATAAACCCTTTACATGTATGAATTTTAATACTGAATCTTAAGATACAAATTTTGAATTGTTCATTGTGGCTAGTAATGAAATATGCCTAGCTCAAGATTTCATGATGGTAACGTCTTACCACCAATCCTCCTCAAGTTCAACATAATCCATCACTTGCGTAGAAGATTATTTACGGTTAGATGACAAGGCTTGTCTAGCCCCTAGACTTCCAGAAGTGAGTGTGCACCCCCACTACTTTCAGCCTAGGAGTTCGTCGCACCAGGCACTTCCGTAGGGTGTTAGGTTTATGTATTTTCTTTCTGAAGTTAACATAGAGTTTTAGTGTGGATTACAGGTTTGGATGTTGATCTTTTCTGATGAGTTACTAGTTCTTGTTAGTTTAATAATTTTCTAGACTTAAGATTTATCTTAAACATGATCTTTAGGTAATAATTTGTACCAAGTAGTTCTTGAAATTTATTTCAAGCTTTAAAGGAGTTGAAGTATATATCACTTAATTATTCAAAGCTCCACTTGTATACTACTTCCAACCAAAAGTATTCTTTAAAATTCTGGGAACATGTGTACAAGCTTTTAAAGCATTGCTTTCTTAGCCATGTATTTTCCATACGTATGCTTTTGAAAGTAGTTCAATGTATGATTTTTTTCCAACCAAGATCTTATTATACCCAATTGATAATGTTCCAGACTTATTATTATTATTATTTTCTATAGTTTAATGATCAAACTGTATGGCAACACACTATTCCTAACAGACATTCATACAAAAAGTGTATAAAAAATCATTCACTAATCCAAAAGGGTTAGGAGTCGTGCCTTACTGGAATCCTCACTTCCCAATTCTCCCCAATTCCCCAGTTTTAAGGGCACCTATATTCTAACTATTTCACTCGGCTTGTTTTCTCGGGCTCAGAGCGTAACTACGCTCTGATACCACTTTCTGTAACGCCCCTACTTATCATAAATGCAGCGGAAATAAAATACTAAGGCGATTACAGATCATCGGGTTCCAAACACCCGGCACCAAACCTTACCAATTACAACCTATGATATTACAAATGCTACGGTCTGAACTCGAGAAAACATAACAAGAGCAAGATATAAAAACTCTCCACAATTCCTAATTCCCATCCCAATCACTCATACTCTTCGTGGCCACCTGTATAACAATTCGTACCTGCAAGATGAAACCAAGCAGCCCACCCCGAGAGGGGTGAGTCAGTTCCCTGGAATGGAACTGGTACAACTCTCCAAAACAGAAGTTTAAAAACATAACTCTTAAAATAAACAATAACTTGAAGTCAAATGCTTAAAACAAGACAGAAGAACAAGGCACATCCAATTCACCAGGTCAAAGGTAACAAGTCAAGAATAGAGATAAATAACAAGAAGGTAAAGTTAGCCAATTGATAAAAAAGAAACCACACCATAAGTCAGTGATCAACCATTGCTCGTGTTAGATTCAGTTCCAATTAGGAGTAGAGAGACCCAAGCAGTCACAAGGACTAGGAATGGAAAAAGAGACCCAAGAGTGGAATAAAACCAATTGGAAGAGATGGCCCTGCTGCCAACTGCGTCCCTTTTGGGACAGGGGATATACAGCCCCTCGCTGTTAACTACGTCCGTTAGGACAGGGGATATACAGCCCCTCGCTGTTTACAACGTCCGATTGGACAGGGGATATACAGCCCCTCGCTGTTTACAACGTCCGATTGGACAGGGGATATACAGCCCCTCGCTGTTTACCGATGAAGATGTGCGCACATCACAACCAAGACTCAGCTCATGGATGAAACAATATCCAGGGTCAAAAGAAGCATTTACCAAGATTGACATTTCCCATATTTCCACTAGATCATTAACTGCACCAGAGCGATACCAAAACACTCAGTCCTACAGAGTGCAGAGGCGTAAACCCCAGGCAGATAATATCTAATGAACCAACCAGATAGAAGGAACCAATTACCATACAAGGTGTACATTCAAGGCTCAATTAGTCACATCAAGCTGAGTTAGTCACACAACCAATTTCCTTTCAAGATTCATTCAAGCTCATTTAGCGTTTCTCAAAACATTCCATAAAATTCGTCATCAAAAATATCTGAGTACGAGAAATCGTACAAAACATTCCATCAAGTCCATAACACATCAAGCTGAGTACGAGAAATCGTACAAAACATCCCATAAAGGCCAAAACCCAACAAGCTGAGTACGAGAAATCGTACAAAACATCCCATAAAGGCCAAAACCTAACAAGCTGAGTACGAGAAATCGTACCTGGTAATCGTTGTAGCAGTTCTAGTCGACTTGTGCAAATAATCAACAATACTCTGAGGAATATTAAAGGTAGTCTAACATCAATAACTTGTAACCTAAGTTAAACTTAAATAAATTCCTCACTCTTATTTCTAAGTCTCAATTGTCTTTTAAGCCCTCCTAAATGTTATGTATAACCTTTGACTTATATTAGAATGTTGGATAACCCAAGGTTGTAAGACTAGGGAATGTATTTTATTCACTTGTATTGTTCACTCTTATCCACTTTATCATACTTAACCCTAATTCCCACATTCAAGAGTTTGAGACCCTTATATCATAAGTGCATTTTATATTATTCATCTAATCTTAGAATCTCAATAATAATTTTTAAGCTTAATACTTTTATTCCCAATTTAGAATAAATATCGGGTTATGACCTATGATAGGTTTATCTTAGAATTTATACTATTATTTCACAATGTAATGATTATGTATTTTATCAGTATTACCAAATAATCCATTATGATTAAGTTTTCCCCTCAACAATTAAGATCTACATCCTGTATATTGGAAACATGGTGTTATAGATGCATTTTATGATAACCTAATTGAGTTACTACACTCATTTATCATATGTTTAGTTTAGGATGACTTTTATTACAACCATCTAATAATCTTATCATAAGATGTTAAATTGCTTCTCATCTTGAATAACTATATTATAGTTAACTTAGATTTATCGAACTCTTACATTTAGTATTTCCAAGGTATATTATTTACTTTATCATTAACTATATAATAAGGCACTTTAAGACAACCTTTTATTTATCCTTGCTTACATTTAATTTCCCAAATGTTTTATTTTTACACACATTCCCGCTATAGACTATGTATAATCCTTTTATACTAAATTTTAATAAACTTACGTCTTAAAATACATTTTTCATATTGTTTACAAAACCTAAGGTTTCAAAGGAATAACTTAATAAATTAATCTCCTTTATTATGTTTTAGGATGAACATTATACCTTAACATAAGGTAGAATTTATCTAAGAATTAAACTCTCATTCACAAGTGAAATTGTCAATTACTTAATAAGATAATATGTTCTGAAAAATCCTCATACCTTATACTCAAATGACACATTAATATTTTTAGTGTCGTAAAGTAGATCAATATAATCTCTTATGTAAGTTAGTTTTATCTAATAAAAGGTTCAAAGGTTTTAAGTATCAAATTCCTATTTATAAACCTTTCTATAAATTCTAACTACTAGATACCTCACTTAATTGTAGACTCACATCCTAAGTATTGGTAATTAATGTTATAAATGTATTTCATATGGCTTATCTAATGCCAAGAAACTTAAGGATTATTATTTAGATAAATTTCCAAATCATAGTTTAATGTAGTTTTATATCATAATCCTTTTAATGATTTTAACTTAAACATTAAGTTATATTTCAATACCTTAATGTTAAGAAATGATTAAATCTAGACTTACTAATCCACCTCACATTCATATGTAAAAGTATTTTATTTATTTATTATTGTTTATATATTAAGAACATTTAGATGTAAAAGTATTACATTTATTTATCATTAATTATAGAATAAGATCTATTTGTGTAACATTTTATGTAATCTAATCACAATTTTTCCTAAGTTTTAACTTATTAATTACTTAACCCAATTATAGACTTATATTATGGTCGTTGACTAATACTATACATGTATTTTAATACGGTTTATATAAATCTTAGAAATTCAAAGATAACTCCTTAAGTTAATATCTTAATTTAATACCGCCTCATATAGTATTCTTTTATTAGTATTATGTAGAGGTTTAGTTTATCTCATTAATTCCTTCATATTATATTTTCTATAAGGCATTTTATTTCTTTTATTTATGTAGTTTTTTTATGTGTATATATATTAGGATTTATTCAAGACATTCCTTGTGTAGTTTTATTGCACTTAATTATTTATACTAACTTTTACACTAGCTACATCCAATATATGGTTTATAAAATAAAGTATTTCCCTTAGTTTTCGTTAAACATATTAGCTTCCATATTATATAATAAATAAAATGTAGTTTAGTTAAATTCCTTGATTTAATATAAGTTTCTATTTATTTCTCTCATATAAATATATAATAACTATATGTAACAATTTTTACTTCACTTAAAGTTAGTACCCAAAATATTTATAAACATACTGTATTAAATGTTAATGTCTTATTATATTTTCCCCAACCTATAAAGTTCATTAATCAACTATACTTTAATTTTTGATTACATTAAAAACCATATATTATAAGTTATTCTTATGAAAAACTCATAAACACAATTTTTAAACCCATTTACAATTGTCCAAAAATCCCCAAATTAAATATATAGTAACTATAACATTTTAGACATATTATAAAATTTTTATTTCATAAAATATTTTTTAAATTATCCAAATAATTCCATAATACTCGTAACTTGCAAAAATCATAACTTATGTTTAAAAACTCAAAACCCAATTAATTTACATCAAAATAAACTAGATTAAATAAGGAATCTATGGTTAAAATTTCAAGTCAAAATACATTCGGGAAGGCCATTAAATAAATCAGCAAGTTAGGGCTTATTTCTGAAATAATATAAAACTTATACTTATATTTTGAAACGTTTTAATCGTGGCCGTCCGTTTCTTTTAACTGAGATCGGACGGCTCCTGATTGTCGAGTTCATCATCGAACTCAACTCGATTCCGAGTACTAATCTACCGTTTTCTCTCAATCCACAGAACGAAATTCGATGATTCTTGTTCCTATCGATTCGTAATCTAATTCCGGTTCTAATGGTACCTATTTCCCCAATTTTCATGCAGAATTGAGTAGTTTCGAATCTGGGTTCGAAGTTAGGGTTCACGGTTTGAGTTCGAATCCAATTTCGACAAATTCTCACATTGTAATGCATAATAGACTAAATTGGCATGTGGGTTTGATCGATGATGAAATTTCGAATAGAAACCATGGAGAAATTTGATCGGAAACTCACCGGAATTGCATTAACGGGGTGAAATCAAATCGGGAAATCTGGAAAACGTTATTTCATGTGCGGTTCGGGTATGCCACTTCTCGAATCAACTCGCACCAACTGAGAGAGATTTGATTCATGTAACCTATCACAATCCAAACTAGACATGTAACTCTAGATGCTAGTGGAAGAATCATTGATTTTGATGAACTAGGGAGAAAGTTATAGATCTCACAAGATCCGAGTTTACCTAGTTGGTTCGGGATGAAACTGGGCAGAATTACCGCCGTGATCGAGTGGGCAACTTTAGACAGATTTATCTCCCAAACCCGTGAGAATCAGCCTTGGCCATAAACATGAAAGTTATAGAGGGATTTGAGATCTTCAAAACAAGCTAAAGAACACGAAATTTGGACGAGAAACGAAGAAGTTATGGCGTGACGAAGTTTACCCGATTTCAGGAAAAACTGCAGTTCTGGGTTACGCAATCGCGAGGAGCCAACTTTAGATCGATTTTCCCGTCGATGTAGAATGAGTTAGATGATGTGTGAGTAATGGTTGGAAAGAGGAAAGATAGGAGAATCGAATGAAACAAACGGCATACCAAATGGTGGAGTAGGGAAAAAGATATAGGTGTCTAAAGATCGCCTGTTGACATGCCAAAACCGCTGGAACTCAACCGATTAAGTGTCTTGGGTGCTGACTGGGCGCGACACGTGTCCTGGACACGTCAGCATCCTTCAAAATTTTGGCTCTAAACTTCAATTTATCATAACTTTGGCTAGGATGATCCGTTTTTAACGTTCTTTTTATCGATCTTCATGGTTTTTCATAACCTATTTATTGGTATAGGTTTCATGGCCTGGTTTGACCATTCCCAAAAAGTCAACTCTAACAAGGCTTAATAAGCTTTAAGGTTCCTAGAATTTTATATTGACTTTTATGTTTCAAAACAATGTTCCAACACTTCCTAAAATCTTTATAATATATTTGGAGTGTTTAGAAATTTTCCCAAGATTTATTGACTTATAAATCTTATTATTAAATTCATAATACTATATAATAATGTATAATAATTAGGGTTAAATAGGAGAAAACCCCTAAATAAATTTCACAATTCCATATAATAATTTAATATTCATAATTCCATACCATAATTTAATATTAATAGTATTATTTATGGTTTAATAAAAGAAATCCCCTAAATTAATTTAAATTAATTTAGGGGTATTTCACTCGTACCTCCTATGGTTATTTAACGCTCATTTTAGTGTTTTCCGCTTTCTAAGCGTTTTTCTCATTCCTTTGGATTTATTTTCTTTACCAAAATTACTTAGGCACTATTAGGCCCTTAAATACTATATTATAATAATATAATCACCATATTTAAGTTCGGGGTATTTCAGATTGTAAGAAGGATATGTATTTGGTTAAGATTTGTATGCACTAATGTTCGGTATATTCTGTCAGCCAGACCGTGGCAAGGACCTGGAGTGTATTGAATTCCGCTGTGACATTTATATATGTTGTTAAGTTGCGAAACCACATTTGGTTTGAGATGGGGTGTTATAGAGGAGGTCTTGCCTTGCTTCATTATGAAAGCCATTCCAAAATTCAAAGGTAAACATACACTTTTGAGCTTAAAAACACATTTTTAACCTAAGATTGAATTCTATGAGTTTTTGCACATTGCTTAGTGCTCATTAGATTATTTGAATGTGAATTAGAACATTGGCAAGGGAGATTTAATTGGTGGCCGAGATTCATTTAAGAAAAAGCCATAACGAGGAAGTTAAGGTAAGCTTGGAAAAACAAGGTAAATGTTTTACCTAATGGTGGTTTAAGGTTTTATGGAATGAGATTTAGATAAGTACTAATGTAGCTTAAAGCTTACATTAGTAAGGGTTATACCTAGGAGAAAGAATTTAAACAAGCTTGTGAACTTGTGACTAAGGAGCCAATGGGAACGAGTTAGTAAGATAAGCTTAAGATGGATTTTAAGAGCATTATAACTACTATGAGATTGATGGGTGTATTTGCAGGTTGAAAGCTATTATTGTGGAAATTCAGTGTTTAAGTTTAAGTCATTTAAGGGCCTAAGAGCCATGTCATTTAAGAGCCTTAGTGCTATGCAATTTAAGATTATTGCACTATATTAAGTTTGTTGTGAATGGTTGGATTTGGGTGAGAACATATGATGAGAAAGGATTTGATGTGTGTGAGATGTTTGAATGAGGAAAACAATGCATTTGGGCATGATAATATACTAGAGAAGCTATGATGAAATTTAAGTAGAAAACAAGTGTTTAAGTGGTGGTTGCGAACTAATACGACCTAGGATTTACTAGGGATCATTAAAAGGAATTTAAGTGGAAATGAGTTAACAAAGGTGTCCTTGAGGTTTAGAATGACCTAGAGTTGTTTAGGAGGAATTAGAGGATAGGTGGGTGTATGGAACACACCAAAATCATGTGATGGGGAATGTTATGACTTGAGCAAAAATCTGGAGGAAATGGTGTATGATGTTTTAAGATGAGTTAGGTATGAATTAGAGAATATAACAAAAAGAGTTTTGGGTAGCTTGTGTAAGTGGTGAAGATGCTAGTAGTGGAGTGATAAGGTTTTAGTTTATATGGTAATGAGTGGACTTGGGTGATGGAAGTGGAAATTGAAGGAGGATGTTGTTAATTGTCAAGGAGAATGAGAAGAAATGTATAGGTGTGTTTAAGAGTTTAGGTGTAATGAGCAACAAATCGAAAGGAGAGATATTTGTGCATGGAGATGCAAGATAACCTTGGAAGGTTTAGCAAAGGAATGATGGATGAATAATGATGTTTGAGGAGTAGTTATATTGGTTGAAAGGAAACCCTAAGGTTAGTTGAAGTTTTAGACAAAATTTTCATGTTGGAAGTGTAAGGAATTAAGTTATAAGTGTTAAGAATTTAGTAAGAACTGGAGTAAAAGATCAAGAAATTTAGTATGAGTTTGATGGATGAATTAGGAGGGTATTAAGGTGCTAAAATGATGATAAAACATGCTATAATACTTATGGAGAGGTTAGGAAAAGATTGGATAAGATTTGAGGTTGAACAGAGGTCAAAAACTATAATTCTGGACACATTTTGTGTTGGTCCGGGTTTCTAAACAAGTACACAAACCTGGACCACACTAAAAATAGGGCAGGGAGTATTGTCGTGGATGGTAGGCCGGGTTTATAAACCACTACACATACCCGGACCAAGTGAAAACATGGCAGAAACGTAGTTAAAGAGTTGGTCCGGGTTTACAACCTTGTACACAAACCCGAACCACTCTAAAAAGGCTCCAGAAAGTTGAAAAATGGGGTTTTAAGGTTGGGACTTGTTTGGTAATGATATTATAAGATTTTAGGACATAATTAATGACATAAAATGGTCATTAGGGGCAATAAACAAGCTTAACAAAAATGAGAAATAAGTGGCTTTTGAGGTTAAGGTTAAACTATAAGGACTTAGTGATTAATAGTGGGTAAACATTAGCGGTTAAGTAAGTTAAGTAAGTTGGATGAGTTTATTAACTAATAACCTAAAACTGAATGAATGTTTAGGGTTTTGAGAATTTGGACTCTAGAGGAGAGTAAGCCGAATACGAATGACCAACGGTGAACGGTACAGTTCTTTTGTGACCTGCTTGCTAACGAGGTGTCCCTTGCTGTGTGCTATTTGTTTTTGTGTGCCCACTAAACAAGATAAAGCATGCAACTGGGATATTAATTATTGTATTTGTTGTGTGTGTTTGAAAACTAACACAAACTTACCTTGAGAACTTACTAACTAATGTTTAGTAAACAATGTGTGAGATTAAGGAACATTCCCGAACATTGTCTTCTTAGTTTTCGAAAGAGGTAACTAACAGCACTGACTTTAAGACTTCTACTAACTGCAACTTGGGGGGAGTGAGGAATCCGGAATGGTACCGGCACATGTGTATTGGGAGAGGTCGGTATCCTTATCGAGTACGACTTCCAAAATATGACTTGTCTCGGACTCGTCGCCTAGAGGACATATAGACTCGACCTCCTCGGACTACTTGTTTAGGAGGGAGGCATACTAAGATGGGGTGGGGGGATCTAGCCTACATCCCCAACAATTTAAGAAATGTTGTATTGGTCGGTAAGTGTACTACTGCTGGCTAGGGTTAACCAAGCTCTACAAAAATAAACTACGAACTAAGGATAACCAGTTCTAATAAGAGAACGGTAGAACTTAATAAGATAAGGTTGAGATAAGATACAATCATGTATATTTAAAGGATGGTTGTATTCTAGAATGAGATGAGGATTAAGATTAAGGTAAGATATGGTTGGACTGAGATTAAGAGGAAACATAACTTAAGGAGTTAATTGATTAACTCACTAATTGAGAGAACGCTTTTAAGTCGTTCATGTGTTGAACTTTGATTGTTCATATGTGGCTTGTGTTTATGCACTTTCTATTATGTGTGCATCTAATCAAACCTCCATGCTATCGACAATTAGTCGTCGTAGCCACGTCGCTTGGGGGCCATGGAGGATCGTACCAGCATTTTGGCTGATTCTTTTTGGGCTGTTGTTTTACTACGCAGGTGAATGTCAGAAGGCGACCGTCATGAGAGTAAGATGGGGTAGACATGTTATGGGTTAAGTGTGGCCTACGAGTTATGCATGTACACTCGTATGGTATTTTGAGTTAGTAAGTTGTATAGGATGTGAGGGGATTGTAAGAATGATATGTATTTGGTTAAGACTTGTAAGTACTAATGTTCGGTATATTCTGTTAGTCAGACCGTGGCAAGGTCTTGGAATGTATTTGAATCCGCTGCAACATTTGTATATATGGTGATAAGTTTGCGATAACAACGTTTGGATCGAGATGGGGTGTTACAAAAAGTGGTATCAGAGCGTAGACAGGAATTACCGAACTTAGGAGAATACTGAGGTTGAGTTTGAGTTATAGGTTAAGGGTTGAGAGATAGAGTGAGATGTGTGTTAGTTAGGACTTCCCGGTGTTTACCGGATATCCATAGTACCTAAACCCGCCCTCCACATCCCTAACCTTGAATATGTGGAACAAACGCCAGAGAGAAGAAAGCCTTCTCTTACTCGGGGAAAACCCGATCTGGCAGTTGGTTAACAGTAAGCAATACAAGAAACAACATGGTGTGCAACAGTTTACAAAAACTTGGAGGTTTTAAAGGAGTGCAACAGTGAGTCAGGCGCTACCAATGGAATTCTATCAGTAAGAGAACAAAAATTACCGGCAACATGGGTCGACATGCTATGCAGTCGAAATAACCCGCTATACCAATGATAAGAAAAAACACTACGAGTGCAATGTATAGGAAAAGATAAGCGACATGAGTACCGGACTGTGGTCCGAATGAGCAGAACAGTGGGATAATACAAAGCATGAGAGTTAAGATTACTGGATGGTCTAGTTGGAAACGGGGACTCCAAACCCCGTATAATGAGGAAGGTTACAACCTGGCTGACATAGCACAGCCGATGACAAATACGTGTACAAATCGTATACCGGAATAGGACTACGATGTAGTGCCTAGAGGAGAACCATTACTTAGTAACCACGACAAAATGTGTGGGAACGGGAGCGAGGATTAAGACGCAAGAAAATAACAATGGGTCCCCTCAGAAAGAGGAACGCCCTGACAAATGATAGTGCTGACAAACCAACCAGGAAACTGCCGGATGGCTAGTTATCCAAAATAAGAGAACATCGAAGGAGTCCCGCGGACAACCAAGGATATAAAAATTAGGAGGAAGTATCACTACCAATGTACCTGGTACCAACATCCCGTCCTGCATGGCGCACTTGCCGTAGCAAGTGCTACCATGGTTAAGTTATACATAAAGCCATCATGGCGAGATAGCAGAAAGCTACAGTCGTAACAAATAGTAATACCAGACTGTAAATCCACAAGAACGAGAGAATGAGACCTTGGAAGGGCCTGACGGCCTGACCATGATGAGATGAGTTAATACACCAGTCAGCAGGGAGCTGAACTTGGATGGAATACTAAATGGAATTAATATTAGCAACAGTACAACCTACTACAACAACAACCGACAGTACGGTAAGAACACCAATCCCGAACCTCAAGGAGAGGAACCTAAGAGATTGCTCAATAATCCGAGTAAACCACTACATAAGTAACAACATACAAGGAATGTATCAAGAGATACAATGAAGGCAGTCGATAGAACGACTTCCAACAGGAAAGGGATAGAACTCCTGAGATGACTATTAAGAATACCATTAACAACAATCTTTGTTGAATATGTTAGTGAACCCCGGAAACAGGGACAGAAGAAGTGAACTTAAGTTATAACCTACTAAGGATTAAAGACATACAATTCCGATAGAGGAAGCTTAGAGGACTACCCCCACAGAGCGGGCATAGTCAAACCGAAAAAGATGCGAATGACAGTAGTATGTTTGCCTAACTCATTAACACCCAAGTATGATTAATCAGCAACGGGTGGCGTAGTCAACGGAAGTTGAACGAAGCGTTGAGATGGAAGCATAAGATGACAGGATAAATATCCAACTTAGACACCGTAAGGCAGATGCCTAATACGAACCAGTCCATAACTATTTAAAAACGCGCAAGTCTATGAAACGACAGAATTGTCAAAGACACTAAGTAACCTCAGATCACCTGAATAAACTTCCATAGCAGGAAACGGGATACAGCAACTTACCATGAAACCAGGTACTACATTTAACATGTAACCCAACGGTGGATAGTGTTCATAGAACCATAGACTTATGAGGATAACCTACAGATGAGTAAGAATACAAGGAGTGAACCGAGCACCAGCTCTCACCCAATGACATTAGGCACTAAAAGCCTATGAGCCAAGGATGTTAACCACATTAGAGCCCGAGGTGCAGTAAGTTATAAGAGAGCTTTTTTAAACCATGAAGGAACTACAATTCGTAGATATGAACGGTTACCAAACCTATAACTGAGGTTGTGGAAAATATTGCCAAGAAAGGGCACCAATGAGAATATTGAGATAATGTTAAGGGCATGGGCGGAGAACGAACCATTCCTTTTAGGGTGGGGATACCTCTCCTTGTTGTGGGGCCATGAGTGGGAATAAACCCCTCAAAAAGGGCTTTCACTTATTAGAGATATAATACACTTTTGTTAGAGAATGGAAACTGTAAACCATGAGATTACCTTAGAACATACCAGATACACTTAGACAGACCTCATATCCAACACCCCGGATTTAAAAATCAGTAATTATCAGAGATAAACATTATGAATGCACAGTATGGCACATCAAGTGACCGACACTTAAAAGAGCTAGTGATTCAAGGGATGACTTCTACAGTATCCGGTTAAATTACATGGTAAATGACATCATAAAGGATGAAAGAATGTGAGAGAAATTAGACAACTTATGAACTTGAGATTGAAGCAGAACACCTACATATTAAGAGATGATCAAAATTACAGCACGGTACGGCCGCAACCGCCATACACCAAAATGAGAGAACCCCCAATGTGTTTACACCAGGAAGGGATTGAGCATAAGATAAGATGTTACAATAAGTGAGTAAGTAGTTGCACCATCAATGGGCAACATGGTAAAGGCCAACTACCACGGTAGCAGAGGTCATAAGGACAATACTATATAAGGAGATTAAGTCATGGTGCGTAGTAAAGCGACCATTATGTATAAGCCGTCAAATATTGACACTGAGGCAATCAGATTTATGAGCAGAAACCAATATGAATAAGGAAATAAGATGGTAGATGAACTTTGCATTGACGCCAGTATTTAGATCAGGTGAGATAAGATTTTACATGAAGCACACTACCCATTCCTTAAGGAACTGTCCAATCCTAGTAGGTCAGAATATGAGAAATAAGATTAGAGGCTCTATGGGAAGAGACCTCAGTTACTAAGAGATCGAGTCAAGAAGGAATACAGAAAGGAGCTAGAGCATGCCATACCCAAGAACAGAGTAAATGGATTTCCCTTGATTAAGTTCGAGAAGAACAATAAGTGTTATTATGGAACGATGAAAGAGGAGATCGACAACAGAATACTTCATAGTTAGCAATAGCTAAACGTGTGACGAACACTACGAATTTACTAAAACGAGATGTGCGACGACTGCACCCCACAGGGGCTTACAGGCCTGACAGGCTCATTTATGAGTTAGTCGGGTAAGTAGTAATGTACCAGTAAGGTACCCCATGCATGTAAACGAGTGGTGTAAGGAACACGTGAAGTAGTCAACTCCGTACAACAGTCAACGACGCAAGATCACACAAGAGCAGCTACTACCACAAACAGTCGAGGAGAAGGAATTTAGTTGAACCAACAACATCAAGGAATAAGAGAACAAATAATTAAGGACTATGAAGTGCGAAGAGCACGCATTGTTAAGTACAGACATTGGACATGTCTTAAGACGTTAGAGATTAAACTGTAAAGCGCAATAAACACTAAACAGTAGTTTCAGATTAAGAATCATCCTCAGACCAAAGGTCATCTGGAAAGAACGATGTAGACACTTGAGAGAACACTAAGAATAGGAACATTAGATCTTCAGGGAGACTGGATAGACGAGTTACAACTCATTAAGGCCGTGTATATATAAAGATAACAGGTGTCCACTGAAAAACCAATATTCCTAAAACTATTAGAAGGCAGAAGGATATACAATACTATAAAAGGATAAAAAGGAAGTAAGCCTAAGATTATTAGAGTAGCGTGGCGGAAGCTAGCAGATCAGTACTTTGAGATTAGACAAAACTGAGTTAAGAAACTGGAATATAAGTACCATTAAGAATCCTCGATACAGAGACTAAGCCATTAACATAGTTATGACCGTCTGATCGAATGATAAGTGAGATAGATGACATGGAAGCTAGAATGCTTGGTGAGAATTAGACATCTTGAACCTTTGTTCAAAGGTGATATAATGTTGATTACGTGGGCCTAATCAATTTTAAGGGGGGTAGAGCGAAAACCGCTTAGCGTATGCTTATGTACTTAGTATGTAAACTACGGTGTGCATAGCACAAAATAATTTAAGAATTTGTTTTACATAAACATTTTCAGATTAATCATGGTTATTGCGCACAAAAGATGCGAATACCATAAGTATTAAGTACCTATCTAGTTAACTCCGGTGTGGGTACAAGTTGAGAGAATTAGTGAAGAGGATTAAGGAAACTTAAGGAATAAGGAATATATGAGATATGAATCGATATGAAACTATGTGTGAGATAAGAATAAGATAACACTATGAGATATTATTCGATGTGAGTGTGAGGCAGGAGATAGTAATGCTATGAGGTATAAGATAGTGGGAATTGTTATGAGACTGATATAGAACTTAGTAGGAATGAGAACCCTGAGGTAATTACTAAGAGATGAACTAGGAATGATTGATGGACTGAGTCCACACCATGGAGATGTATTGATTACGATTAGAAGACTAAAAAGATAGAAAATTGGAAATGAGTGAATTATTTGATGTTTGAAAATGACGTGGGAGGTGGAACTTGATTTTCTAGGGATCAAGGGAAACCGAACACAAATTGGGGTGGAGGGATAGTGCAACACTGAAGCTGATCACATCAGGGTTGGATGATTCCTGAAACTCCCTACGAGTGGTCAGAATTAAATCACGCTAAGGATAGAGGCGTTAGGATAAAACGAAATTGGAGTTGATTGTATTTTTAATTAGAGGAATTATTCCTCACATGATCTCGTAAAAAGGATTTCCTTTTTACTGAGTCTCGCCCATGAAGTCGTGGATGCATTAGCCTTTGTCTTCGGACCGGTGACATGGGGAGAGCAGAGTTGTTTTGTATTCTGTCCCATGGTGGCAAGGATGTATGAGCCTTTGTCAACGGACTGGTGACATGGGAGAATACGATGAAAGTTATGTGATTGTTTTAATCATCAAAAGGAACAAAAGGAATTTTGAGTGCCATACATGCTTAAGCATGTTGTGTGATATTTGAGTATAAGAGTATGACAGACCTAATGAGTCAATATGATTAAGTACATATAAGCATGATCTATATGATCTTTGGAATGAGGTAAGACATGTATTCTAATAAGATAAGATGCGTGGGAACTTTGGGGACAAAGTTCTTTTAAGGGGGGTAGATTGAAATACCCCAAACCTAAGTATGCTAAGTAAAAATAAAGTTATGATTTAATAAGGCTAAAATATGCCTTAGAAAGATTGGTAGACAATTTGAACCAACGAAAACATAAGAAAACGTCTTAAGGGCAATTAAGGCAAAAATGTGCTCTAAGCTTGGAGTGACTTTGATTAGCACCCAAATACCATTATAAGAATTTATTAACATGATAATGGACATGTTAAATCAATTACCAATGAAAACCAAGCTCACAAACAAGCTTAAACACAAAATGTGCTTTAAGACTCCTTAAAGCACCTTTTTGAGAAATTGTCTTAGAAATGAGTTTTGAGTGGATAAATACCCATGATTACACCTTAATCAACATGTGTACTAATTAGTATCACATTAGGAAGACTAAATCAATGGGAAACCAAAAATGTCCCAAATATGTGCACTAATTAGTGAATAGTGCTCAAATAGTGCTAGTTTTGACTTAAGTCAACTTTAATTAGTTAAATGGACAAAAAAGCCCTTATTTGTGTTAATTAGTAAGGGGGGGACGGTTTTACATGGTAAGTCACCATGGGGAGCCAGCAAATTAAGGGAAAAGAAGAGTAAAGGAGAGAATAGTACTATTACCATTTTAAAAGCAAATATCTTATATTAGCCTACCTCTCTCCTCTCTTCTTAATTTCTCTTCTTCCCCACCAGTTTTATTCTTCTTCTCTCTGTTCTAAACCGTTCCCAAGCAGCTCCATTGTTGCCTCACCTTGCTTTGCCCACCAAATCTTCATCTTAGCTCCAAATAAAAAACAAACCATAGATTTCTCTAAGTTAGACCAAGGCCTTGCTTCCTATCTTTTCAAAAATTGAAAAGCTTCACTTTGGAGCCATGGTAAAACGCCATTGAAGGGGGAAAAACTAGCTTGAGGTGTTCATTGTCTTCTCCATTCATTCAAGGTAAGGAAAATGTAAGAAAAACCAAGTTTCCATCACTTTTCCTTCATAACCGAATTTCATCTCTTCATAGGACCTTGTTTTATCCCTTGTTCTAGCTGGATTCTATTCTTCAAAGACTTGAGGAGGTCTTGCCTTGCTTCTTTATGAAAGCCATTCCAAAATTCAAAGGTAAACATACACTTTTGAGCTTAAAAACATATTTTTAACCTAAGATTGAATTCTATGAGTTTTAGCATATTTCTTAGTGCTCATTAGATTATTTGAATGTGAATTAGAACATTGGCAAGGTTGATTTAATTGGTGGCCGAGATTCATTCAAGAAAAAGCCATAAGGAGGATGTTAAGATAAGCTTAGAAAAACAAGGTAAATGTTTTACCTAATGGTGGTTTAAGGTTTTAAGGAATGAGATTTTGATAAGTACTAATGTAGCTTAAAGCTTACATTATGTACTGGGTTATATAACCTAGGAGAAAGAATTTAAACAAGCTTGTGAACTTGTGACTAAGGAGCCAATGGGAAAGAGTTAGTAAGATAAGCTTAAGATAGATTTTAAGAGCATTATAACTACTATGAGATTGATGGGTGTATTTGCAGGTTGAAAGCTATTATTGTGGAAATTCAGTGTTTAATTTCAAATCATTTAAGGGCCTAAGAGCCATGTCATTTAAGAGCCTTAGTGCTATGCAATTTAAGATTATTGCACTATATTAAGTTTGTTGTGAATGGTTGGATTTGGGTGAGAACATATGATGAGAAAGGATTTGATGTGTGTGAGATGTTTGAATGAGGAAAACAATGCATTTGGGCATGATAATATACTAGAGAAGCTATGGCAAAATTTAAGTAGAAAACAAGTGTTTAAGTGGTGGTTGTGAACTAATACGACCTAGGATTTACTAGGGATCGTGAAAAGGAATTTAAGTGGAAATGAGTTAACAATGGTGTCCTTGGGGTTTAGAATGACCTAGAGTTGTTTAGAAGGAATTAGAGGATAGGTGGGTGTATGGAACACACCAAAATCATGTGATGGGGAATGTTAAGACTTGAGCAAAACTCTAGAGGAAATGGTGTATGATGTTTTAAGATGAGTTAGGTATGAATTAGAGAATATAACAACAAGAGTTTTGGGTAGCTTGTGTAAGTGGTGAAGATGCTAGTAGTGGAGTGATAAGGTTTTTGTTTATATGGTAATGAGTGGACTTGGGTGATGGAAGTGGAAATTGTAGGAGGATGTTGTTAATTGTCAAGGAGAATGAAAAGAAATGTATAGGTGTGTTTAAGTGTTTAGGTGTAATGAGTAACAAATGGAAAGGAGAGATATTTGTGCATGGAGATGCAAGATAACCTTGGAAGGTTTAGCAAAGGAAAGATGGATGAATAATGATGTTTGAGGAGTAGTTATATTGGTTGAAGGAAACCCTAAGGTTAGTTGAAGTTTTAGACAAAATTTTTATGTTGGAAGTGTAAGGAATTAAGTTATAAGTGTTAAGAATTTAGTAAGAACTGGAGTAAAAGATCAAGGAATTTAGTATGAGTTTGATGGATGAATTAGGAGGGTTTTAAGGTGCTAAAATGATGATAAAACATGCTATAATACTTGTGGAGAGGTTAGGAAAATATTGGATAAGATTTGAGGTTGAACAGAGATCAAAAACTACAATTCTGGACACATTTTGTGTTGGTCCGGGTTTGTAAACAAGTACACAAACCAGGACCACACTAAAAACAGGGCAGGGAGTATTGTCCGTGGATGGTCCGGGTTTATAACCCAGTACACATACCCGGACCAAGTGAAAAACATGGCAGAAACGTAGTTAAAGAGTTGGTCCGGGTTTACAACCTTGGACACAAACCCGGACCACTCTAAAAAGGCTCTAGAAAGTTGAAAATTGGGTTTTAAGGTTGGGACTTGTTTGGTAATGATATTATAAGATTGTTAGGACATAATTAATGACATATAATGGTCATTAGGGGCATAAACATGCTTAAGAAATAATGAGAAATAAGTGGCTTTTGAGGTTAAGGTTAAACTATAAGGACTTAGTGATTAATAGTGGGTAAACATTAGCGGTTAAGTAAGTTAAGTAAGTTGGGATGAGTTTAGTAACTAATAACCTAAAACTGAATGAATGTTTTAGGGTTTGAGAATTTGGACTCCGGAGGAGAGTAAGCAACCGAACGACCAACGGTGAACAGTACAATTCTTCTTGTGACCTGCTTGCTAACGAGGTGTCCCTCGGCTTGTGTGCTATTTGTTTTTGTGTGCCCACTAAACAAGATAAAGCATGCAACTGGGATATTATGTTTATTGTATTGTTGTGTGATGTTTGAAAACTAACACAACTTACCTTGAGAACTTACTAACTAATGTTTAGTAACCAATTGTGTGAGATTAAGGAACATTCCCAAACATTGTCTTCTTAGTTACCGAAAGAGGTTAACTAACAAGCACTGACTTTAAGACTTCTACTAACTAGAACTTAGGGGGAGTGAGGAATCCGGAATGGTACCGGCACATGTTTATTGGGAGAGGTCGGTATCCTTATCGAGTACCGACTTCCAAATATGACTTGTCTTCGGACTCGTCGCCTAGAGTCGACATATAGACTCGACCTCCTTGGAATACTTGTTTTAGGAGGGAGGCATACTAAGATGGCGCGGGGGGATCTTGCCTACATCCCCAACAATTTAAGAAATGTTGTTTATTGTCGGTAAGTGTACTGTTGCTGGCTAGGGTTAACCAAGCTCTACAAAAATAAACAACGAACTAAGGGCTAACCAGTTCTAATAAGAGAACGGTAGACTTAATTAAGATAAGGTTGAGATAAGATACAATCATTTCTATTTAAAGGATGGTTGTATTCTAAGAATGAGATGAGGATTAAGATTAATGTAAGATATGGTTGGACTGAGATTAAGAGGAAACATAACTTAAGGAGTTAATTGATTAATTCACTAATTAAGAGAACGCTTTTTAGTCGTTCATTGTGTTTGAACTTTGATTGTTCGTATGTGGCTTGTTGTTTATTGCACTTTCTATTATGTTGTGCATCTAATCAACCTCCATGCTATCGACAATTAGTCGTCGTAGCCACGTTAGCTTGGGGGCCATGAGAGGATCGTACCAGCAATTTTGCTGACCCCCTTTGGGGGCTGTTTTTACTACGCAGGTGAACGTCAGAAGGCGACCGTCATGAGAGTAAGATGGGGTAAACGTGTTATGGGTTAAGTGTGGCCTACGAGTTGTGCATGTACACTCGTATGGTATTTTGAGTTAGTAAGTTGTATAGGATGTGAGGGGATTGTAAGAATGATATGTATTTGGTTAAGACTTGTAAGTACTAATGTTCGGTATATTCTGTTAGTCAGACCGTGGCAAGGTCCTGGAATGTATTTGAATCCGCTGCAACGTTTGTATATATGGTGATAAGTTTGAGATAACCACGTTTGGAACGAAATGGGGTGTTACAGCAATTGTAATGCTACCAGTTGTTCGAAGATTATTCGAGGAACACAAGAGGACGTAATAGAGTGGACCTTGGTGACAGGTATGGTTTTCTTACAACCTGTGTCCTACCGGGTTACACCGGCTTGTATGCCTATGTGTTTTTCTGTATGTTGCCACCTTGCAAGATAAAACATGTAATGAGTTTACAGTAATTCATTATGTGGCGTAAATAGTTCTGATACCTTTTAACCTCAAACATGTGTTAAACCATAGCTAACTGACTCTAGGATCACATAAGAGATCGGTATACGGATTAAACGTCCCAACCTACGGGAATGTTCTAACTATGGCTATCAGTGTGTTAATTGTATAATGTGGTTGTGTGTGGTGTGTGCTACCCTTGTAGCATGCCGTTTTCTAACGTTTGTTGTTGTTCATGTATGTCGGATGGTAAGCTACCTCCCTTGTGTTTGACTAAGTTTATAACACCATATGGTGTCATGATGTGATAAATTCCATAAAGTAACTTCTAGCTAATATGAATTTATTATGGGGGGTGAGTGTGAGCCTCGATTTTAAACCCTATCCTATGTTGAATAAAGTTGATTGGGATCTGATTGGGTTTTAGGTCCACTTATAGCCTAAGATTAATAACTATGTCATATAACAATAATTATTAAAACCTAAGCTAGCTCACTGGAACCTATTATGAGTCGCCACCTAATTTTAACCTAGATCAAATTAGGAAAGGAGAGTTCGGGTTCGGGGGCTTGATATTCGACTTAATTAGGGTTCAATTACTTTCATTACCCTTCCTAGGTCGTTTTTCCTCTACTCAGTTTATTTACGGCTTATTACGAGTCGTTTTAACCTAAGTGCGCGAACTTCTGTTTTTTTTTGTTTTTAGCATTTTTTTTGACAGAGAATTAAAGTGAAATTAAGAGCTACCTAAACTAGGGTTTCGGAGGCAGAATTAGGTCAAATTTTGCTTACGTCCGTAGCCACGGACCAAACGTCCGAGACCACGGACCCCAGTTAACCTAAATATACAGAAAAGTCGAAATTAAAGGAAACAAAAATTTTCAAAGTCCGGGGCCACGGACAGGATGTCCGTGGGCCCGGACATTATTAGAAAAACCTAAATTTTGAATTTTTAAAATCCCGCCGCCGTCCGTGGGTGTCCGAGCTTACGGACAGGGAGTCCGGGACCCCGACACGACGTCCGTGGTGCGGACAGCCCTCGGACGGCGGCTTTGAGGCTGTTCCCGAAGGTGTTTTCGGCTCAAATTTTATGGGTGCGTAGCCTGAAAGATGTACAATACGTTAGTGGTCGAAAGTTCTCAATTTGAATTCGAATTATGCACGAAACTTGGTAAACAAGTTATTGGACAAAGCTTGAATAAACAGCAATACAGAAGCGTACGAAGGTTAGTTTGAGCCCAAATTTTGAGGCAAGACAGATAATACCGTGGTGAATCAGGGAAGTGGAGTTTCTACCTGTTTTACCTTCGGATTCACAATGTTTCTTCACACCGGGATTCGTCGAGTGCCCGTTGATGGCAGACCCGGGAGGATTTCGACCCAAGCTTCTGGTTGTTGGTTGTTCTTGCTGTTCTTCACGTTTTAGAGGTGTTTTTGTGAGGTTTTGATGATTATTGGTGCTTTGGGGATTGGAAAATGTGTTTAGATGGTGATTTCGGGGAATTTTCAGTATGATTTGGGTGGCCGGGTGTTGGAAAACGTGAGAGAGAGAGAGGAGGCCGTGTTTTCTGACTCTCTAGGGTTCTTCAGTATGTGAGGTTCTGATTTTATCCAAAAACCCATCCCCTTATATAGACTTCCTTAAAGATAAAGAGAATCTAGTAAAAGTAAGATTTTTCGATATTTTAACTAAACAACTTCCCAAAGGAATTTTGCTATGAAATTTTAACCACATGTCAAGAATGGATATTATGAATTTTCTGAGGTGGAAACGAATTTTTTAAATGCTGGAGCATTTTTAAATTGAATTTCTCGTCAGATTCAGTCAGAAATTGCTAGAAAATTATTGGAAATTCGAAAAATCAAAATTCCAACGCCATTATGCTTAAAATGTCATCCTCTATCATGGGTTAAATATCAAAGCATTTCGAGCTGATTTGGGCACCCTTTGGAGAGAGAGAAAGCCTATAGGAGAACTCAGAAGCCTTAAAAATTACGAAAACGCCCCTGACAATGACGAAGCTGCTCCTCAGGCCCTGGAACACGCCGATCGGGCCGGAGTCTCTTACTGTTTGATGGAGATGGCTCTCACAACCTCGTAGACCTTAACCAGGGGGTCAAAATTTTGGGTATAACAGATTGCCCCCCGTCAACTGGACTTTGTAACGAATGTGAAAAGTCTGGTTGATGCTTGAGTGGTGCCCCAAAATTTTGGACTCCACAGAATCCTCCACGTTGTGAAACCGGGTTAACGATGCCCAGCAATTCGGAGGCGCTGACTACCAAAGCTACAAAGCATTGTCGAGCTATTCTAAGGCGCTGACTACCTAAGCTACAAAGCATTGTCGAGCTATTCTAAGGCGCTGACTACCTAAGCTACAAAGCATTGTCGAGCTATTCTAAGGCGCTGACTACCTAAAATACAAAGCATTGTCGAGCTATTCTAAGGCGCTGACTACCTAAAATGATGAAAATGATGTCAAGCTATTCTAAGGCGTTGACTGCCTAAGGTGGTGAAAATGATGCCAAGCTATTCTAAGGCGCTGACTGCCTGAAATGATGATATGCTGTCGAGCTATTCTAAGGCGCTGACTACCTAAAGTGATGAAAATGATGTCAAGCTATTCTAAGGCGTTGACTACCTGAAATGATGATATGTTGTCGAGCTATTCTAAGGCGCTGACTACCTGAAATGATGATATGTTGTCGAGCTATTCTAAGGCGCTGACTACCTAAAGTGATGAAAATGATGTCAAGCTATTCTAAGGCGTTGACTACCTAGAATGTGAAAGCTGGATGCAAATGCAAGAATGCTGAAATGCTAATGATGCAAATGATGCTGATGCTGATGATAATGCCGATGGTGTTGATGATGCTGATGATGCTGATGATGCTGATGATGCTCGGATGCTTCTGGGGGACCGAAACCCGTGTCGATGCTCCTGGTTGGTATACTATGGGGACTTATTGCCTCTGCCCACCAACTGGGGTGCTGGGATAACTTCTAGATTACCAAGGGGACTTATTGCCACTGCCCACTAGTTGTTTCTCCCAGAAGTTGACATGAAGATGGGGACTTATTGCCTCTGCCCCGCCAACTTAGATCACGCTCTATCTCGCACTGAAGATGATACTAGGTCTCGTACTGGATGATGACGCTCGGTCTCGCACAGAAGAAGATGATGGGTCTCGCACTGAAGATGATACTAGGTCTCGTACTGGTCTCGCACTGGATGATGACGCTCGGTCTCGCACAGAAGAAGATGATGGGTCTCGCACTGAAGAAGATGCATGGTCTCGCACTGGAGAAAATGATGGGCCTCGCACTGATGAAGATGGTGGTCTCACACTGAAGTCTCGTACTGAATGGCTGGATCTCACACTGATTCTAGGCCTCGTACTGAATGAAGATGCTAGGTCTCGTACTGAATGAGGAATCTGCAGGGCCTTTTACCGATTTTGGGTCTCGAACTAAAAATAAGTTAGGAGGATAATGGTCTCGTGCAAATGGTAAAACTGATCACTGGAGTGCCAAACATGGCAATGATGATAAGATGTATGCAATCAAAATATATGAAAGATACTCGTTCAGAACAGGAATTTGTTGGAAAAGGTGCCAAACGTGGCATGTTTGAAGAAAATTTTGTTTACTGAAAAGGAAAGTGAAATTATCATTTCCTGACCATAGATTTCGGACTTGCAATTTATCTCCTAGGAGATGAACATGCCATCGGTGGGGTATGGTGTATGATGTAAAGGTAAGGGCTTATTGGGCCTGTGTAGTTTGATGTGCAGGAAAGGGCTTTTGTGGGCCTGTGTAGTGGTGTTGTGGAGGTAAGGGCTTATGTGGGCCTGTGGTGGAATGGTGGTGGTGATGTTTGAGCTTTGGGTTCCAATTGGCGTTGTCATAGCAATTGTTGGAACCAACAATTGCCCCCGTATTTTCCCTTAAGACAATCTGAGCTAGAGTTCATGGCATCGATCGGAACGATCGATTGCCCCCAGTATTTCCTTTTATTAAACGTGCGAACGAGTCTCGTCCTCACAGGGTCAAGGCTTATGTTTTTACGTGGTGCTTCCTAACCTACACTCGGCGTGTTTGGTGTTTGCACTCGTTCCTCACCCACGGTCACAACTTCTAGACCATTGATTTGATATTTGATGAATTTACGCATTCGATCTGTTACTTTCACGTGATTAGACACACAACTATCAAGTCGGAAGTCTTTAAAGCTTAACATGGCCATAGGGTGTGATGAATGACAACAGGATCATGGAGGGATATTTGAGGTATGTGGAGCTTAAATGGGTGACCAAAGCTGCAACTTGTGTCTTCTCTCAGATTCATCTTCCTTGTCTTGAAGTCGTCTAGCTGCTTCATGTCGATGTTGTTTTCGAGCTTCTGGACCTGGACTTTTGGAGTTGTCCTTTACACCATTTCTCTTTTTGTCATTTGGATTTCTTCGAGGCACTTCGGGATTGTCTTTTTGTTTTATCCTTTCTTGACTTTTCCTTCGGGGTTCTTGTGTTTCCCGGTTTTGAACTTTGAGAGCTGTTTTTGATGTTAGCTCATTTGATCCTGTGTCCCTCTGGGACCATTTGCGGATCGCTTCGCCATGCTGATAGCGGCATTGCTTCTCTGGACTGATGAGAATGTTATCTGAGAGTCGGGCTCCTCGCTTCCTTTGGTCACCGGGTCGAACATTCATCATTGGTCGGGTTATTTTGTGGAGTTCATAATATCAAAAGGGGATATATGAAAGGCTCAGCGGGGGTGCCTAGGGTTTAACGTCAGGGTTCACAAGCTTTTGGCTATGTGGTGTTGTACCTAGGTGCTTCGTCATTCCTGATAGTTGTGTATCCATTCTTTGTTACTTTTCACAGGTCTAAGCGTAAATTTACAAATTATCTCCTTCGGTCGGAGTTATGCCGTTTACCCTACCTTTGAATGTGGTCTCACCTGAGCCGTGCAAAAACGGCACGCTCGTTCACTCATGGTTTTTCCACTCGAGGCACTCTCGTGAAATGGTCACTCAGAGACTTGTTCACACAATTAAACGAAAGAAATAATCATTATTGGTCTTTAAACTCAGATTGCCCCCAGTATTGATATGGGGTTTATGACAATAATTTGAGAGATATGGATTTTGAACCGCTTCGTGGGTTATTTTGGATGCTTTGGGATAGGTTGTAGTGCTTAGCAACGCATGCTCACCCTTTTAGAAATAAAAGACAAGTCGTTATGTTCCATAGCCGAGGAATGATTACTCTGTGATTCTTTTCCTTAAAAACAATTTTGCTTTTTCTTTTTCGATGAACGAAAATGGCTCATACAAGAATTGTGAAAATGGAACTATGATTTTATTTAAGAATCATGAGAGAAACGTAAAGATTACAATCGGTGGTGACTGAAAACTACCTAAGAAGATAAGCAACCAGAAGGTGCAACAAAACGATTTGCATACTTAGAAGAATTGGACTCCTTGCTCGAGGAGGTCTTGAATCTTGTGCTTCAATGCTCGGCAATTGTCAGCATAATGGCCAGGCAACTGATGGTAGTGGCAGAATTGATTAAGATGCCTTCCCAAATGAGTGGTTCCCGGTCGAGGGGCCAAGGGCTGTAGCAAGTTTCTCTTCTGAAGCTCTTCAAACGCCTGACTTGGTGCTCGGCCAATGTTGGTGAATTCCCTTTGCGATGAGTGTCGGCGTGGTAAGGGTACCGTCCTAAAGTTTTGATGCGGGGCTCTAGGTTGTTGAACCATATTCACTTCTGGGAAACTGCTTTGAGCGCAAGCTACTGGCTGAAGACAAGCCTTTTCTGGTCCTGGCTTAGATAATTTGGAGCTACTGCCGGAGTCTCTTGAGCGCTCGAGCTCCAACCCTTCCTTATGAATCCTTTCCTCTAGAACACCGACTTGTCCCATCAACATGTCAAAACTTGGAAAGTACATAAATTTTAGCTCATGGTTGTGTTGTTTCCGCATGTTCTCAATTATCATGCGGATTTGCTCTTGCTCGTCCATTTTGGTAGGCATGGCCGCGGCCTTTCTCCTCCAACGCTTGATGAAGTCAGACATGGACTCGCCGTCTTTCTGTCGGGTTCCTGCAAGATCAATTCTGGTGACCTCGAGGTTCTTAGCATACTCGAAATGATTTAGGAAAGCCTCGCAAACCTCCTCGTAGGTCTTGGTATTCATCTTCTGAGTGAGATACCAACGCTGAGGAGTCTCGTCTAGATAGCGAGCAAAAACTTTGGCTTTTTGCATGTCGTTGAGCCCCAAGATGGACATTTCCCGGTCGAACATAGCCAAATGAATCTGTGGATCTGAGGAACCCTTGTACAAAGCGAGTGTGGGCATCTTCAGCTTTGGCGGAAGATCAACCTCGGGATACGATGTCATGGAAAGGTAATCGAGGCCAACCGGCTTGCTAGCCTTTTCCATGCGCTCGATCCTTTTCAGAGCCTTCTTGAATTCTGCGGCTAGTTGGTAGTCCGGGACGACTTGCCCTACAAATCCTTGTGCATCCTGGGCCTCAACGGAGTTAACTTCGATGTAGTCGCGCCCGTTCCCAGAGTCGGCTATCTTTCCTGAAATGTTTTCCTGATGACCAATCTCAAGGGAATTGATTTTGCTTTTCAACTCTTCGATGATGGTGACATACTTAGCCTCCATGTCATTAGTGGCGGACCTATGTTTCTGTTCCATGGCGTCCAAGGCAGCCATGTACCTTTGATCTAAGGCTGCAAACTGGGCCTCCATGCTGACTGGGTTTCCTCCTTCTGCCATACTTTGGATTCGGGTTTATCTGTTGGAAAATAACAGTGGACTGAGCTAAAATTCTGGGCCGTGAAGAAGTTCTAGTAGGTAAAAACTTGTTTGGGCCGCAAGAAAAGCATATGAGCTGGAATGATCCCTAGATCACAAATGGGCCTAACTTTCTTTGGGTCAGAGAAGATGGTTGCTAAGCTGACAAAGATTTTACTTGCAGGATTTGTGAGCTATTTCAAGTTCAGGTGGATTTCTTTTTATGGGCCTAGAACTAATTGGATAATTCAAATTGGGCCAGAAGAGAAATCACCTAAGTCTAGGCTTTTGGGCCGAAGCCCGAACGACTCACATGTTAAACCAAACAGGGCCTCTGGGCCGCAAACAAATAGAGTTGCCAATTCGTGTTGGGCTAGGTTGATGTAGGAGAAGTTCCTATCAATCTCTAGGCGGGGGTAGTGGGCCGATCATACAAGCAAACAAGGCCCACACAAATTCAACATGTCCTCACTTGACGGTTAAATCAACTTGGGAATGGATCGATCCGGAGAGGTGCTTGGGGCTTGGGCCCAGGTTACCACAAAGGAATAGGGCTTGCACGCTATTCTCTTTGGGCTTCCCCACTTTTTCACATCACTGTTAAGTGTGCGTCTACGGTCGGGTCTTTGAATGACCAAACATTGGGCTTGGTAAGGGTACTGCCAGGAAAACGCTTGGGGCTAAGGCCCAGGTATTAAGGGGGTGTGGTTAGACGACACCCTCCTCTTTTCCCTCGCTTATTCACATCACCTAAAAGGTGTGAGTCCCTGACAGGGGACCCTCAAACGGGTCCCGGGGTGAAATTGGCTTGCATGGACCCTCGCTCTCATATGATGCAAGGGTGCAAAAATTAAAGTGCGCACAAAAAAGTAAACAAACAACATAGTAGAAGCCATAAATAAACATTTTCAAGTTAAGCCCTCTCTCTTAAAATCAAACAAGTTAAAATTAAGAAGTTTGTCCCCAGCAGAGTCGCCAGTCTGTGAGCCTCGATTTTAAACCCTATCCTATGTTGAATAAAGTTGATTGGGATCTGATTGGGTTTTAGGTCCACTTATAGCCTAAGATTAATAACTATGTCATATAACAATAATTATTAAAACCTAAGCTAGCTCACTGGAACCTATTATGAGTCGCCACCTAATTTTAACCTAGATCAAATTAGGAAAGGAGAGTTCGGGTTCGGGGGCTTGATATTCGACTTAATTAGGGTTCAATTACTTTCATTACCCTTCCTAGGTCGTTTTTCCTCTACTCAGTTTATTTACGGCTTATTACGAGTCGTTTTAACCTAAGTGCGCGAACTTCTGTTTTTTTTGTTTTTAGCATTTTTTGACAGAGAATTAAAGTGAAATTAAAGCTACCTAAACTAGGGTTTCGGAGGCAGAATTAGGTCAAATTTTGCTTACGTCCGTAGCCACGGACCAAACGTCCGAGACCACGGACCCCAGTTAACCTAAATATACAGAAAAGTCGAAATTAAAGGAAAACAAAAATTTGCAAAGTCCGGGGCCACGGACAGGATGTCCGTGGGCCCGGACATTATTAGAAAAACCTAAATTTTGAATTTTTAAAATCCCGCCGCCGTCCGTGGGTGTCCGAGCTTACGGACAGGGAGTCCGGGACCCCGGACACGACGTCCGTGGGTGCGGACAGCCCTCGGACGGCGGCTTTGAGGCTGTTCCCGAAGGTGTTTTCGGCTCAAATTTTATGGGTGCGTAGCCTGAAAGATGTACAATACGTTAGTGGTCGAAAGTTTCAATTTGAATTCGAATTATGCACGAAACTTGGTAAACAAGTTATTGGACAGAAGCTTGAATAAACAGCAATACAGAAGCGTACGAAGGTTAGTTTGAGCCCAAATTTTGAGGCAAGACAGATAATACCGTGGTGAATCAGGGAAGTGGAGAGTTTCTACCTGTTTTACCTTCGGATTCACAATGTTTCTTCACACCGGGATTCGTCGAGTGCTCCGTTGATGGCAGACCCGGGAGGATTCGACCCAAGCTTCTGGTTGTTGGTTGTTCTTGCTGTTTTCACGTTTAGAGGTGTTTTGTGAGGTTTTGATGAGATTGGTGCTTTGGGGATTGGAAAATGTGTTTAGATGGTGATTTGGGGAATTTTCAGTATGATTTGGGTGGCCGGGGGTTGGAAAACGTGAGAGAGAGAGAGGAGGCCGTGTTTTCTGACTCTCTAGGGTCTTCAGTATGTGAGGTTCTGATTTTATCCAAAAACCCATCCCCTTATATAGACTTCCTTAAAGATAAAGAGAATCTAGTAAAAGTAAGATTTTTCGATATTTTAACTAAACAACTTCCCAAAGGAATTTTGCTATGAAATTTTAACCACATGTCAAGAATGGATATTATGAATTTTCTGAGGTGGGGAAACGAATTTTTTAAATGCTGGAGCATTTTTAAATTGAATTTCTCGTCAGATTCAGTCAGAAATTGCTAGAAAATTATTGGAAATTCGAAAAATCAAAATTCCAACGCCATTATGCTTAAAATGTCATCCTCTATCATGGGTTAAAATATCAAAGCATTCGAGCTGATTTGGGCACCCTTTGGGAGAGAGAGAAAGCCTATAGGAGAACTCAGAAGCCTTAAAAATTACGAAAACGCCCCTGACAATGACGAAGCTGCTCCTCAGGCCCTGGAACACGCCGATCGGGCCGGAGTCTCTTACTGTTTGATGGAGATGGCTCTCACAACCTCGTAGACCTTAACCAGGGGGTCAAAATTTTGGGTATAACAGTGAGGAATCCGGTCGTTCTGGTCAAGCATTGTTTGGGAGTTGATGTCTATATTTGAATTAACCCCCACTCTGTTATGTTATGGATGTTTTTCCTTCTTGGATTACAATCACCCACAAACTTAACCAAAGCTTACCTACCTTGATCATTATTCGGGGAATATTGTTATGTTATGGTTGTTTTCCTTCCTTACATTACAACCACCCACAAGCTTAACCAAGGCTTACCTACCTCACTATTTGTAACACCCCAACTACAACCATACACTTAACAACAAACTGCAGCGGAAAACTTAACTAATCACATTACTTAACTCAATGGTTTTACATGCCGTTAGCCACCAACGTGGCTAACAAGGCTAATACATATACATAGTATCGGTCTGATGGACCAGATTCCCGAGCAACTACACATTACATCCTCATTCCATTTCCAACAATTAGTATACATTTACATTCAAACTGTACCGAGTATTTACAAACTAATGCCGACAACAATTTCGGTCTTACTACACCTACAATACCTACTCAATTTAAATGGCTACCCATGTACAAACAACTACCTCGTCCTACTCTCGAACGGCTTCCAGCACCTTGTACCTGAAAATAAAGAGAGAAAGGGTGGCCCCCCAGGGGGCTCAGCACAATGCTGGTATGGTAATCGTGCAGCCCGCATGCTACCGGGCCACGCACAACTAATTATCGTCTAAGCATGCGGTTGATTTTATTTAAATCATGCATGAAAACTATAAACACATAACACATTGCATACTCATAACAATGGGGTTCCACAAATCATTCAGCACAACAAAACTCGTTAGCTCACTCATTTTGTTCCTTATCCCTTGAGGGTTTCTCCTCTAATGGAGCTATTTCCTTAATAGACGACACTTACCCACTATACGGGCCAGACTTAAATTTCTCTTATGACAAAGTGGGTTTGATACCCATGAGCCACATACTCCACACAACAGCTCATTTCACATTTTAACGTACATACAAAATACACGGCATAGCAAGAAGTATTCCATAACACAACATCACTTACATAATAGCCACCTTTCACTTTAGGAAACGACCCAACACGGTTAGTTAACTTCGTAAGCCTAGAGAATAAAATCACCCTCATGATAAGCTTGTTACATCACTCATTACCGTCCTATTAGTCGGACGAGTAACTTAACTCAAAGATGGATCAGATATTATGATCCGAACACACCGCAAGCACACATATTTGCCCCCTAGACCGATCATCAGTCAGAATAGGTATGCTTTGGAGGAAGCTAGCGGGAGATTGTAATCCAAGTAGGAAAAACAACCATAACATAACAGAGAGGGAGTTAGAGCAACTGTAGACATCTACTCCCAAACAAAAACGCGCGACCGGTACAAACCGGATTCCTCACCCCCCCATTAGTATATATATATAGTTAAGGGCTCCGTTATGGAACCTATCACTTCCACACACTATAAGGTATTACAACCGGGTTAATCACACAGGGGTGGTGAACACACTTACACGCACAAACAACACACAACTAACTCACGCATAGCCGTGGTTAGAACGTTCCCATGGTTTGGGTCGTTAAGTCCGATTACCGATCTCTTATGATCCTAGAGTCGATTAGCTAAGGTTTAGAACATGTTGAGGTTAAATGGTATCGGAACTAAACACGCAACATATATGAATTACTATAAACTCATTTCATGCTTATTCTTGCAAGGTGGCAAACACACAGAAAAAAAAAACATATTGGCATACAAGCCGGTGTAATCTGGTAGGACACAGGTTGCAAGAAAACCATACCTATCACCGCTGTCCACTATATTGTGTCCTTTTAGGTTCCTCGAACAAATCCCGTACAACTGGTAACACCACAATTACTTTCATCAACATTGGGGTAACATGATTGCTTAACGTTTAATGCGCCCATAGTTTACCCCGTCATCCCGTTACACTTAATTTACTCTTGTGATCTTAAGTTCACAACTCTCACATCAAACCTTACACTTGTTTACACATTTTAAGGCATTTATATGTCACCAAACAAGGCCTCAACATCACCTAAAACAATTACCATTCAATCCCCCATGATTAGAAGCCTTTAAAACACATTTTGCAACATTTTTGCCCTGGTCCGGGACTTGGTCCGGACCCAAGGTCCCAGACCATCACTGAATTGTACTGTCAGCCTTATTTCTCACTTGGTCCGGGTCTTGGTCCTGGTAAGGACCCGGACCACTTGTAAACTTGTCTTTCGGCTGTTTTTTTAAGGGTGGTCCGGGTACCTATACAAGGGCTAGGTCCCGGACCATGTTAATATGATGTTAAAACATCATTTTTCAACCCCTAAACCAACCTTAAACCTTACCTAATCATTCCATAAACTTTTCACATGTTTCCTACATGTTTAAACACCTTAAAACAAGCACCAAACCTTCCTAAATCATCACTAACTTTTTACTCAATTCCTTACAACAATTCCTAGCACTTATAACATTTTCCCTTAGATTTCTAAGTGGTATATCATGCTTACTACCTCAACTAACCAAAGTGTTGTCTCATAAACATTACCACCACTCCAAAAGCATTTTTTCTCACAAACACCTCCTTTACACAACTCCTTCTATTTCCACAAGTTTACACTTAGACCTTCACAAGGAATTTCTTCTCCTTTGTTTACCAAATCTTGAACAAGACTTAACACTTCACATAACAATTCCTTGGTGTGTTTAAAACACCCATTTGAGTTCTAAATCCTCCAAGACAATGCCCATGGAATCTAAACACCTAAGAACACCATGATTCACTTTCCTTCATCATCTTAACACTTAACAATTCCTAGCACCCTCTAGGTCATAAAATCCCATTACATCACATATACTCCTTTGTTTATCAACTAAATTTTGCCATAGCTTCTCTTGTATATTCTCATACCCAAACACTTAGGTTTTCACCTTTTGACAACCAAGAACACTTAATCATTTAATACACATTCCTTACACACAAACATATTGTTTTTCATCCTTTGACCATCCAAGACATTCATATTCACAAGAAATGCTCTTTACACACATATAAACCTCTAAACTACACTACATCACAATATAGTGCTTAAACTTAAATTGCTTGGATCTTAGGCCCTTAAATTGCATTAAACTTAAACACTGAATTTCCACATTTAAATGCCTTCAACCTGAGAATACACATAACAATGCTCCCATGACCTTTTAGTCCACCTTGTGGGTAGTTTTCTAGCTAATTTCCCATTGGCTATTTAGGTTATTTATTAATCAAATATAGCTCAATTCCCTAGTACAATAAACCATATTAAGAGAGGTCATTTACCTCTTTGTTTTCCAAGCTTTCTCACTTGTTTTCACTTGTTTTTCTTGATTGAAAATCGGCAAGGAGCTTCTACCACTTGTCAACCTTCTAACCAATACACATATAAGGGTAATGAGCATTAAGTTTAATACTCAAACTCATAATTAAACCCTAGGTTTACATAAGTGTCTTAAAACACTAAATTTTGATGATTACCTTTGGAATTTGAAAGAGAGCTTGGTTAAGTAGCAAGGTAGGACTCCTCCTAGTCCCTTGAAGATTGAATTAAGCTAATAAGAGAGTAAGACAAGGCACCATTGTAAGGTGAATTTTCGGCTATACATAAAAATGATGGGAACTTGGATTTTCTTTGATTTTCTTTACCTTGAAGCAAAGGGGAATGACAAGGCATGAAAATATGAGCTCAAGCTCCTTCAATGGTGAATCTCCATGGCACCAAAATTGAGTTCTTGAAGATTTGAAAAGATAGAAGTGAAGAGCTTGGTCTAACTAAGACAAAGGTAGTCTTGAAATTGATTTTGGAGCATGGAATCATAAGTTACAAGTGAAAGAAGATGAAGAATGAGTGTGGACTGTAGCAAAACGAATTTGATTGGGAGGATGAAGATAGATGACGGAGGGAACCAAGGAGAAAGAAGAGAATGAGGAGAGAGGTAGTCATTTGGAGATATTTATGTTATAAAGGTAATTTCTACTTTTCACTTACTTTTCCTTCTTTCTTTAATTTAATAGCACATGGTGGTGAGTCACCACATAGGAAACCGTCCCCCCTCCCTTAATTAATATACATAAGGCCTTGTTTGACCATAAAAACAACTTATGTTGACATATAACTTAAACTAGCACTATTTGAGCACTATTCACAAATTAAGGCACATATTTGTGAAATTTTTGATTTCCCGTTGATTTAGGTTTCATAATGTGATACTAAGTAGTACACATGTTGATTAAAGAGTAATGATGGACATTTAGCCACTCAAAACCATTTCCGAGACAATTTTTCAAAAATGTGCTTAAGGCTCCTTAAAGCAGATTTGTGTTTTAACATGTTTTCAAGCTTGGTCTTCTTTAGTAATTGATTTAAAATGTTCATTAACATGTTAATAAGGTCTAGGAATGACCTTTAGGTATAATACAAGGTTACACCAAGTCTAGGGCAAGTATTTGCTTAAATTGACTTTATGGTGGTTTCTTGTGTTTTGTTTGGTTTAATTGTCTACCAATGTATCTAAAGGACTTAATTAGCCTTATTAAATCATAATTGAATGTTATAAAGTCTTGGTAGTCTCTTTGGGTCCTTACCAAGTTCACTCCATGCTTAGAGCATGTTTTCGCTCAAACTGTCTTAGTAGCATTTTACTTTGTTTACTATGGCTTAATTTACTTAATAGCACTTCTAAGGCACTTTTTAGCCCAAATATACCATAGTTTAATGTTTAAACAACATATCAAGGTTTGGGGTATTTCACTATTATTTGGAGCTAGGGGGAAATTGTGTATGGTGTGATCGGGCCTATATTACGGCCGACACATCTAAGTGAAATAAATGTGTACGGTGTGCTCGGACCTATATTTCCTCCAGCATATCCTAAGTAAAGTGTACGTTCTCTAAGATGAACGGTATTAAGTTGTATACATATTATTAAGTGAAGTATTTTCTTATGTTGTGTATGTTGATCTTCGATATCAACCTCGTACAAATGTAAGAGGTAATTAAGTATAACCAGATTAAATGGGTATGTGTCGTCTAAAAAGGAGTAGCTCCATTAGGGTAGAACCCTCAAGGTTGAAAGAACACAATAATGTGATTTATCCAATGTGTTGTGTTAATCTTATGTTTGTATCCTGTTCATTGGATGTGTGATTTATAAGCAAGTTATGTGTTTATAGTTTTCTTGCATGCTTTAAATAAATAAAACTGCATGCTCACTCGACAATTAGTTGTGCGTGGCCCGAGAGCATGTGGGCTGCACGATTACCATGCCAGCAAAGGTGCTGACCCCCTTTGGGGGCCCCTATTACTTTACAGGTACAATGGAGCTGGCAGCCGTTCGAGAATAGGACGGGGTAGCTGTATAAACATGGATAGTATTTAGTTGTTTATGTAGTTGTGAGAGATGTAAGACCGAAGTTGATAATCGGTAGCTGAAGGTATAGACTCGGTACAGTTGTAATGTAAATGTAAGTATTTCGGTTTAGAAACGGTTGGTAATGTAAAGTGTAATGCTCGGAAATCTTGTCCATCAGACTAGTACATTGTGTAAGTAATAGCCTTGTTAGCCACGTGGGTGGTTAACGGTGTGTAGCACCCAAGGATTATGTTATGTGTTGAGTTTTAATTCCGCTGCAACCGTTGTTAAGTATTGTATTCGTAATTGGGGTGTTACAAAAAGTGGTATGAGAGTGAAGTATCGCTCTGATGACTGGATATACCGATCTTAGTAAGTACCGAGTTAGGAATTTAAGACTTTGGGTTAAGGGTTGAGTGATAGCTTGAGAAGTACGCTAGTTAGGAATTGCCAGTGAGTACTGGAAACCTACAATATCCTTCCCGCCATCCACAATCCCTGTTTTATAACTCGGGAAAGAACGCTAGAGAGATGAAAGTCTTCTCTTACTTGGGAAAACCCGATCTGGCTATCATTAAGTACCACTGTAAGTCAGGAGAACCTGTCATACGGTAGATTCCAAAAACTGGGAATCCCGGAGACGGCTCCGATCTGAACAATGTTAACCGCATTAATAGCGAGAATGAAGAATCCTACATAACAGGAGAATGGAATTTCCGGGGTAACCTGGGTCGACATGCCAAGCAGTCGAGAACAACCAGCTTGCAACCCACCAACTGTGCAATAGGCAAGAAGTGAAGTAATGGAACCGAGACGCGTGTCAACGGGACCGCGATTATTAAATAATGTCACCAATGGTACATCAACTGATTAAGGAACTACAACATAGTACCCAAACAAGAGACAAGTCTCAGAGTAACCACGACAATGCGTGGATGAACGGGCTCCGAAGAAGATACAGTACTAAGTAAAAAGGGGTCTCCCAGAATGGGAAACACCTTAGTTAGTGATTACCATGTGAAGACCAATGAGGAGTTGTATAAAAGATTGATTATCACATTAGAGCATCAAAGTAAGGGCCAACAAGGCCAAGGCATACGGTGCGGGAAAAACAATGCCGCATCCGGTGTGTGTGAACCGATAGCCAGTAGCTTGGCGCACGTGCCATGGCAAGTGCTGCTTATAAAGGGGCTGTTCGGGGAAAATTTTTAACAAATACAAAGTGCTTAGTAAAGTACCACGAAGTTAAGTGAGATCATCATAACCGTGGAAGGGCATAACCGCCTAACCTTTGTAATTAGAAATACACCAATCAGCAAGAGGCTAGACTTGGTTAAGGCAAGAAGACATTGTGAAACCACGAGAATTTTTTCTCTCAAACTTAGATTTATTCAAATTTTCTTCAAAACCAAATTTTTTGTCCAAACCCTAACTTTTATTTCGAACCTTCTTTAAACCAAACCAGAGGACCCACACTGGCCTTAGCGCCACACGGTAGGTAAGTTACAACCAGTTCACCTTTGAACAACCTGATGGAAATCGGATACCCCGAGGGAATGGATTGAGTTCAAACTAAATACAATAGCTGATAGACCTTCCTTGATTAAGTTCAGGAAGCATTGAACGCATGTACCCTAGGACGATATGAGGGAGTTGACAATAGCATACTTCACCTAGGCGTGTGACGGACACTACGAGTGTACCAACTGAAATGGGGGACGACCGCACTCCGATAGGAGCTTGTAGGCCTGACAGACCTACTTATAGGATAGTCGGGCAAGTAACAATGTGAAATACCCCAAACCTTGATATGTGGTTTAAATATTAAACTATGATATGTAAAGGCTAAAAAAGTGCCTTAGAAACATCAGTGAACAATTTAAACCATAGTAAAATACAATAAAGCACTAAGATACAGTTTGAGCAAAAACATGCTCCAAGCTTGGAGTGAACTTGGTTAGGACCCAATGAAATACCCCAAACTTAGATATGGGGTTCAAATGATAAACTAAGATAAGGAGGCTAAATAATGCCCTTAAAACATTAAGAAACATTTCTAATCAAAGAAAATAAAGGAACCACCAAAAGAGCAGTTTAAGCAAAAACGTGCTTAAGCTTGGAGAGACATGGGAGAGACCCAAATATTGTTATAAGACCGTAGTAATATCCTAATGGTCATTTTGAATCAATTACCAAAGAAAACCAAGTTGAAAAACAAGTTAAAACACAAATGTGCTTAAGGGTCTTAAAGCACGTTTTTGAAAAAATTGTCTTGTAAATGAGTTTTGAATGGCTAAATGTTCCATTCATTACTCTTTAATTAATATGTGTATATATTAGTATCACATTTGGAGGCTATATCAATGGGAAATCAAAAATTTCACAACAATGTGCTTGTTTTTTGATGAATAGTGGAATTTATTAAGGTAGTTTATAACACAAGTCATATAAGTGAGACATTTGGTCAACAAAAGACTAAATACCCTCATTACTAAAAGGGGGCCGGTTCTTAAGGGGTGAGTTACCACCCTTCATGACTCATTAAGTGATTAAGAAAGCAATAAGATTTTAAAGCCTAAAGTACATTCACCTTTTTACATAATATCTCACCTTTAGTGATTCTTCTCCTCACTTCTTCATTTTTCTTGTTCACACGGGTTTTCTTGCTCTCTTTCTCTTCTCCATGAACGTTGAAGCACCTCTCCATGCTAGCTCCATCTTCTCTTGCACACATCTTGCTCATTTTAGCTCCAAATCCAAAACAAAATACATATTCTTCTTAGTTAGCTCAAGCTCCTCCTTTCTATCTTTTCAAAACTTCAAGAGCTTCATTTTGGTGCCAAGTCAAACCACCATTAGAGGAGGAAATTCAAGTTTGGAGACTCCATTGACATCTCCATTCTCTTAAGGTAAAGAAAGTGTAAGAAAATCTAGGTTTCCACCATTTTCTTCACATAACCGAAAATATACTCATGGGACTCCATGTTTATGCCTTGTTCTAGCTTGTTTCTACTCTTCAAAGGGGAGGAGGTCCTTCTTGCTTCACATCCAAGTTGTCTTGAGAAACCAAGGTAAAACAATCACATTAATACCTTAAAACATATTTTTAAACCTAGGGTTTGTTCCTTAGGGTTAATGTGTTATCTAGTACTCATTGGAGTCATTGGATATTGGTTAGAACATTGGCAAGGAGAATCACATTGGTGACCGAGATTGAACAAAGAAAACCTAAGGAGAAAAGCTTGTAAGCTTGTGAGAAAACAAGGTAAATTACTTACCTTAAGTTGTCTTGTTGTTTAAGGGAATGAGATATGGGTATATGATGAGTTTGGTGTAGAGTTTATATTGGGAAGGTGCTATTAAAACCTAGGAGAAACAATGACTACTCTTGTGAACTTGTGACTAAGGAGCAAATGAGAAAAGAGATAGTTTAAGAATATAAAGGTGAAGTACAAGAAGCATTTTATTTCAATGGGAGCCTTGTTGAGTGTATTCGCAGGTTGAAGGCATATATATGTGGAAATTCAGTGGTTAAGATTATTGTCATTTAAGGGCCTAAGTGCCAAGCATTTTAAGCTTAAGCAATATATGATGATGTGGTGAAGTTTTAGTGTAAATTGGGTGTTAAGGTGTTGTGATGAGAATTTGTGTGGTATTGGTTGTTTGATGAAGAAAAACCATGTGTTAGGAAGTACTATATACTAGAGAACCTATGGCAAAATTTAAAGGAGAGTTTAAGTGTTTAAGATATCCTAAGGGGATTTGATGATTAAGAAAGTACTAGGAGAGTTCTATGGGGTGTCTTGATGAAAAAGGGTGAAGTTAAGATGTTTTAATGACTTATGATGACTTAGGTATCACCATGGAATGTTTGGAAATCAAAAGAATGTATTTGGGTACTTAGGACTTAGGCAAATGTTGGTGCACAACTAGGAAGGAAATAATGTGATGGTGATGGAAGTTTAAACTTGTTAAGGAACTTTAAGTGAATGCTAAAAGAGTTTAGATAGTGAGAGATGTTTGGGAGATCATGTAATAGTGGTGAAGAAAACATTTGGCATAGTGGTTACATTAGGTATGAACCACCACAAAGAAACCTAGAGGAAAAACATTACAAGTGTTAGCATTATTACAAGGAAAATGCATAATGACTAAGATGGATTTTGGTGGATGATTTAAGGTATTTTAAGGAGGGCTTAAGGTGTATTTGAGGTGCCCAAATGAGGTTATAACATATTAGGATATATGAGGAGAAGTTTGGAGTTGAAAAGGAATTTAGAAACAAGTTTTTAGAGCCGACCGGCCTTAGGACCGGACTTGCAAGGTCGGTCGGGCTCTGTTATACTACCGGGAAATGTTTCTGGAATCGACCGGACTTGGGGGACCGGACTTACAAGTCCGGTCGGGCTTGTTTTGTGAGAGGGAAAATGTTTCTGGAATGGACCGGACATGGGACCGGACTTGTCAAGTCCGGTCGGCATGAATTTAGTACGGATTATAAGTCTCTGGAATCGACCGGACATAGGACCGGACATGTAAGTCCGGTCGGAGTGAATTTTCCAACGGTAAAAGGTACTGGAATGGACCGGACTTGGCAAGTCCGGTCGGTAAGTCCGGTCGAGCCTAAAAATAAAAAAAAAAAACAAATTTCAATTTCTAAAAATGGTAATGGGTAATGAGGTATGCCCTTGGTAGGGTAGTAATGATTGGGACCCTAAGAACTTGAGGAATTAAGTTAAGATTAAGTATAAGTTCTAATGTTTAAAGTTAAGTTTGTAAGATTAAGTGATAACTTGAGAGGTTATTGAATGGAAGTCCTTAGGGACTAAGTGAGTTGAGTAAGGTGCAAATAACTAATAACCTAAAAATGAATGAATGTTTTAGGTTTGTGAATTGGGACCCCGAAGAAGGTTAAACAAACAACGATCGACGGTGAACGGTACAATCCTTTTCGTGACCTGCTTGCTAACGAGGTGTCCCTCGGCTTGTGTGCTATCTGTTTATTTGCTATGACTAAAACAAGATAAAGCATGCAACCGGTTATATTATTCTCGTTGTGTTGTGTTATATTTACACTAACCCGCGAGGCTTGGGAATGTTACTAACCAAGTTTAGTACTTACTGAGTTAAGAATAAGAGTCAAGTTTGATGGATGTTGGTTAATGCCCGTTAAGGCTTAGCTAGCACATGGTGTTTAAGGTGTCTACTAACTGGAACTTGAGTGAGGAAACCCGGGACCGATCTCCGGTCATGCATGCTAAGGAAAAAGGGGGACTGTATCTGAATCAGATCCGCCCTCCGCTTAAGGACTTGTCTTCGGACTTGTAGCCTAGGGCCGGTGCCGGCTCAGCTACGCTGGACTCCCGTCCAGAGTAGGTGGTATTAAGATGGTGCGGTGGGATCACCTAAATCCCAGGTTCGAATTAAGCTACAACCAATCCCTTCCAGGAAAGGTTTGTATACTGAGATTAAGATTAAGATTGAGATTGAGATTAAGATTGAGGTAAGGTAAGGAACTGAGATTAAGGAAATGAGGACTAAGGAGGGGGTTACTAACCCACTTGTTAAGGGAACGCTTGAGTCGTTCAATGCTTGTGAACTATATATGTTCATCTGTGGTTATTGTTATTGCACTTCATATTATGTTTGTGTATGTAATCAATTTCCATGCTATCGACAATTAGTCGTCGTAGCCCCGTTAGCTTGGGGGCCATGAGAGGGTGTACCAGCATTCGTGCTGACCCCCTCGGGGGCTATTTTTACACTTGCAGGTAAGAGGCCGATGAGGACGCACTACGAGAGTAGGAGCGGTTAGACTTAGGAGGGGACATTTATTTTGAATTCGGGTTGCGCCTGTGCACCCGACTTTTCATATTAAATTGTTGTAAGTTTGAGATTATGATTGAGATACTAGCACTCGGTTGGTCGTGAGATTGTGGACGTTAATGTTTTGAGCTGGATAAGTATTTTGGTTAAGTAATGTATATAGTAAGCCGGTATATTCTAACGATCAGACCGTGGCAAGGTCCAGGTGTTGTTTATTTCCGCTGCGACGTTTTCGATTAAGTGTTCAGATTGCGATAACCACGATAGGCTTTGGATGGGGTGTTACAAAAAGTGGTATCAGAGCGTAGTTACGCTCTGATCAAGAAATACCGGATATAAGTGACTACCGAGTTAGGATACAAGTTAAGGAATAAGTGTTGGGTTAAGGGTGTGAGAAGTTAGAGTGAGTAGAGTCAGATGACCACTAATAAGTGTGGATTGTCTTTACCGTCTACGGACGTTATAAATTTACTAACCAAACAGTGGTGAATGTGAACCTAATGTAAGTTATGCTTGTTCAGATGGTAGGACGCCCTAGAGGAGCCGAGGTCGCGGCCGGGGTGAGGACATTCCAGGGATACCTGGAGGGCAGACGATCGCAGAGATCGTAGCTGCCGCTTTAGGGCACATGGGCTATCAGCCTGGTGTGGGTGCACCACCTCCACCGCCACAGCCTAGGGAACCAAACTGGGTGAAGAGTCTTGCTGATCTTCGACCCGCTCATTTCAAGGGGGAGACCGATCCCGCCAAGCTTGAGGCGTACATCTCCGAGCTGGAGACCGCCTTCGAGACCCTTGATGTCCCTGCTGGGATCAAGGTGCGCTTAGCTGCTTTCTACCTGAAGGGGGCGGCGGGCGATTGGTGGAAGCTGGTGAGGGCCGAGCATGTGGCCAACCCAGAGTTCGGCTGGGAGCAGTACACCGCCTTGCTACGGGCAAAGTACTACCCCGCCCATGTCCAGACGAAGAAGCGCTTGCAGTTGGATGCGCTTAAGCAGTCGGACAAGATGACGGTGGACGAGTATTACTCAGAGTTCACCGCCTTGCTCCGTCTTCTGCCAGGTCTGGGGTATTCTGACCAGATCTTGGTAGACCGCTTCTATGGCGGGCTTAGCCATCGACTCCGCTACGGCATGGGGCCGACGAGTTACACTACCTTGCAGGTAATAAGAATGATTGAGAATTGAGTAAGTGATGAATAAGATTTAGGTTATGATGAATAAGTATGACTAATACCATGGAAAAGCAGGAGTGCTATCATGCCGCTGCTAAGGTTGAGATTACCGTCCAGCTGAGGGACGAGGAGAATGCTAAGAGGAAGAGTGCTGGTAAAAGCTCAGAGAGTCAAGGGCAAGGAGGTACAAGAAACAGAAGTACCAGCCTCAGGCCCAGAAGAATCAGAACCCGAAAGGGAAGGAGGAAAAGGAGAAGGCTTCGGAAGCCATTGAAGCTGACCTATGCTATTGCAGCTACACCACTGCGCTCTAAGGCGCCAAAGGGTGAGAAAAATTGATATTGAATGAGTTAAGAAATAAATTAGTAACTGATTGAGATATGAGAATTGACAATATGAATCATCAGGATCTGAGACTGAGAGGGGAGCCGGTGGTGGCTACCAGCGACGCTTCATCTGTAGATGGTGTCACAAGGACCACCCCGGGCTCGACTGTAAGGGAAACAAAGTGGAGAGCAACTTCTGCGGAGTGTATGGACACCGGGCGTACGAGTGTTACCGGAACCCTACTAGCAGAGCCTATAGGCCCGACACCCGGGGCAAGGGCAAGACCGATCAGGGAGCTGGACCTGACGGTCAGAGGAAAGTGCAGCAGCCGGCGGACAAAAACCCACGGGCGACCCAGAAGACGGGGCCCACTCTACACATGGTGGATCGGGACGATGAGCCTGAGCCCTCATCGAGGCCAGGTACCACTATAACCATTTAGTAATAAAACTACCTGCTTACCGCATTATCATGCATGTTTGGTGAAATATATGAGTTAAGTGAAAATAAGATGAGATTAGAACCTAAGTAAGACGTAACCTACTACCACTTTAGGAAGATTCAACATCTGCTACCCTATACCATCTACATCTAACCCGGAGCACACCGACATCGAAACCACACACTTTCCAACCGAACAATGTCAGGTTATCCGCCCAGGTATGATTTTATTAAGGGGATACCTGACACCCGACGCACAAATAGCCATCATCAGGAGATGCAATCAACTAGGAATGGGACCGGGAGGTTTTTACACACCGGAATACCCAGGGGGAGCAAGGATGAAATTAAAGATGATGAGCTTGGGCAAGGATTGGAATCCGTATGCCAAGAATTACCAAACCACAAGGGAGCAAGATGGAGTCTCACCACCGGGGATACCCGAAGAGTTCCATCCAGTTATTACACAAGTCATGGAAATCGCTCAGCAGTTGGAAGCTGAACCGATTCCAGACATCCAGCCAGACATTTGCATTGTAAACTTCTACGAAAAGGATGGGAAACTGGGACTGCACCAGGATAAGGACGAGACAACGGAGTCTCTCGAAAGAGGGATACCCGTAGTGTCTTGGTCCATTGGAGATGATGCAAGTTTTTATACGGCGAGCAGAAGCGTGCGGACCGTGCAGATAAGATAATACATAAGTCAGGTGATGTATTAATTTTGGGAGGAGAATCAAGGATGTTATACCATGGGATTAAGAGAATCAAGCTGAATACAGCACCGTCAGCAGTAATCAATGCGACGCATATGAGACCAGGAAGATTAAACCTAACCTTTAGACAATATTAGCCATGTAATGTTAGAATGAGATGAGAAATGAGATGTAATTGAAGCACATGTTGTAAACAGGATGGTCATAAAGAAAATAACAGTGTTGTTCATATAAATTGTTACGACTCTTGTTATACCATCAACACTCATGGAGCTTGTTAACACAATTAGGTCATGGACTCGGTACGGAAGGTGCACTAAGCATACTCACAGAGGCACAGGCCGACGCAAGCGGTACTATCCTCACCGGCATCTTTCCGATCAATGGAATTGAGGCATCAGTTCTCTTCGACTCAGGGGCCTCGCATACCTTTGTCTCTGCATCGTTTGCGAGCAGGTTGGGGCTAGACGCTGATGAGCTACCCGACTTCACGGTTACGCTCCCGTCTAAGGAGAAGGTTCGTTGCACTCGCTACTACCAGGGCCACCATCAGGATTAAGGGGGAAGACTTCCCAGTCAGTTTCATTGAGTTTCAGTAAGCTAGGGATTTGATGTTATATTCGGGATGAACTGGGTTGGACGGCACAAGGGACGTATCCTCTGCGCCGAGCATAGATTGCTTGCTCCAGGAGTCCGTCTGGGGTAACAATATCATACCGCCAGAGGCCAGGGAGCCTTCGACAAGATCATCACGCCATGGCAATGTACAGAGAATTAAGGAGAAAGGAAGAAGTATACCTCTGCTATGTACAGGACATAGAGAGAGACCCTGAGTTCGACCCCGACTTACCGGTAGTGTCGGAGTTCCCCGACTTATTTCCATGGGAACTGCCCGGCATGCCACCCACTCGGGAGGTAGAGTTCACCATTGAGCTGCTACCTGGTACCGGACCGATAGCCAAGGCACCATACCGTATGGCTCCGGCAGAAATGACTGAGTTAAAGGAACAACTGAAAGATTTGTTGGATAAGGGATTCATTAGACCAAGTGTGTCACCATGGGGAGCGCCAGTCCTCTTCGTGAAGAAGAAGGATGGTAGTCTCCGCCTCTGCATCGACTACAGAGAGCTGAATGCAGTGACAGTGAAGAATAAGTACCCACTACCCCGCATTGACGATCTGTTCGATCAGTTGAAGGGAGCATCTGTGTTTTCCAAGATTGATCTCAGATCGGGGTATCATCAGATAGCCATTAAGGAGGGAGACATTGAGAAGACGGCATTCCGGACACGATACGGCCACTATGAGTTTACAGTGATGCCGTTCGGTTTGTCGAATGCGCCAGCAAAGTTTATGGATCTGATGAACCGCTTGTTCCGGGAGCAGCTGGACAAGTCGGTGGTGGTTTTTATTGATGATATATTGATATATTCAAAGTCTAAGGTTGAGCATGAGGAACATTTGAGAAGGGTGTTGGAAATATTAAGGGAGAACCAGCTATATGCTAAGTTCTCCAAGTGTGAGTTTTGGCTTGACCAGGTCTCTTTCCTAGGTCATGTCATCTCAGATGCTGGGATCGCAGTGGATCCAGCAAAGATTGATGCCGTACGTACCTGGCCAAGGCCGAAGACTGTTACCGACATCCGGAGCTTTCTCGGTCTAGCAGGTTACTACAGGAGGTTTGTTAGAGATTTCAGCAAGGTCGCGAAGCCGATGACCAGTCTGATGAAGAAAGATGCACCATTTCTGTGGACAGATGACTGTGAGAGATCTTTTCAGCGCTTGAAGGACTCACTGACCACTGCACCGGTACTGACCATTCCAGACGGTACAGAGGGCTTTGAGGTTTATTGTGATGCATCCGGCAGAGGGCTGGGTTGCGTGCTCATGCAACATGGCAAGGTGGTGGCATATGCCTCACGCCAGTTGAAGAAACATGAGGAGAACTACCCCACACATGATTTAGAGCTGGGAGCTGTAGTCTTCGCTTTGAAGATATGGCGCCACTACTTATATGGGGTTAGTGTCACGATCTACACCGATCATAAAAGTTTGAAATACATATTCACTCAAAAGGAGTTAAATCTTCGACAGAGGAGGTGGTTAGAATTTCTGAAAGACTATGACATTGACCTCCAGTACAAAGAAGGGAAGGCCAATGTTGTAGCAGATGCCCTGAGCCGTCGAGCACACTCACTCCATTCGCTAGTTTCTTTCTCCAGCTTGGTTGATGAGGTGCGAGAGGCTCAGAGGACTGATGAGTATATGAGAGGTCAGACAGAAGCTGACAGATGGTACCTTTGAGAGTCAGAAATACGACTTCAGACTTCATGATGATGATCTGATCAGACTTAAGGGCCGATTATGCATACCACGAGGTAACACGGATCTGAAAGACCGTATACTTAGAGAATCACACTGTTCTTCAGTTTCCATCCATACGGGAGCCTCTAAAATGTATAAAGACATGAAGAGATACTTCTGGTGGTCGGGGATGAAGACAGATGTTACCGAGTTCGTCTTGAGGTGTCTCACATGCCAGAAGGTGAAATTCGAGCACAGACGACCGGGCGGAATGGTACAGTCGATGCCAGTTCCGGAGTGGAAGTTCCATGATATCTCCATGGACTTCGTAGTTGGGCTTCCACCTGCTAGGGGAGGTCTCAACATGATATGGGTGGTGGTGGATCGCCTTACCAAGGTAGCCCGATTCATACCGATGAAGGATACTTGGAAGGTGACCAAATTAGCTGAGTTATTTGAGAAAGAAATCATGAGACATCACGGCATACCAAAGACCATAGTGTCAGATAGAGATACCAGATTCCTTTCGAGGTACTGGAGAGCTACCAGAGAAGCGTTGGGTACAGAACTCAAACTGAGTACCGCGTTCCATCCTCAGACAGATGGTCAGACTGAGCGTACTATTCAGACACTCGAGGACATGCTGAGAGCATGTGCCTTAGACTTCCAGGGCAGTTGGATTGACAGATTGCATCTGATCGAGTTTTCATACAACAACAGCTATCACGCTTCGATCAAGATGGCACCTTTTCAAGCGTTGTACGGTAGACCATGTCGTACACCGCTCTGCTGGGATGAGTCGAGTGAGACGGTCATTATAGGACCAGAATACTTAGAACAAGTTCAGGCTGAAGTTCAGCAAATCAGGGAAAACATGAAAGCTGCTCAAGATAGGCAGAAGTCGTATGCTGATGTTCGACGACGAGACCTGGAGTTCGCAGTGGGCGACCAAGTATTTCTGCGAGTATCACCGATGAAGGGTGTATTCAGGTTTGGGCAGAAGGGCAAGTTAAGCCCAAAATTTGTTGGTCCTTATGAGATTACGGAGCGGGTGGGCCCGGTTGCTTACAGGTTAAACTTACCTGCTGAGCTGGGTAAAGTGCATGATGTTTTTCATGTTTCACAGCTAAAGAAATACATGCACCACCCCTCCCATGTGTTAGAACCTGAGAGGTTGACTTTAGAACCAAATATGAGATCCGTGGAGACTCCTCAGAGAATCTTGGACAGTAAGACTAGGGACACTCGCCACAAGTCAGTGCGACTGGTGAAGGTTCTCTGGTCTAACCAGGATGTCGAAGAGGCCACGTGGGAATTAGAGGATAAGATGAGGGCGAAGTACCCTTCTTTATTTACTGACTAGATCGTCTGTATAGGGTACGGGGCGTACCCCTTTTCAAGGGGGGTAGAGCTTCCTCGCTTTTGAGTTAGGAAACGATCATGTTTGTCGTTTGTTTGGTTGTTTAAGATGTGGATTTGTGTAAGTTGCTACACTTCGGTGTAAGTCTGAGTTATGTATGATACTTATGTATTGTATTTGAGATCGACCTTTGAGTCTTGAGATGTATGAATGTGAATATAAGATGTGGTATTAAGATTAAGAGAACTGTGTACCGTGAATGGTTAAACACATGTGTGAACTTGGAGGACAAAGTTCTTTTAAGGGGGGTAGATTGAAATACCCCAAACTTAGATATGGTGTTCAAATGATAAACTAAGATATAAGAAGGCTAAATAATGCCTTAGAAACATTAAGAAACATTTCTAATCAAAGAAAATATAAGGAAACACCAAAAAGAGCAGTTTAAGCAAAAAACGTGCTCGAAGCTTGGAGAGACATGGGAGAGTACCCAAATATTGTTCTAAGACCTTAGTAATATCCTAATGGTCATTTTGAATCAATTACCAAAGAAAACCAAGCTTGAAAACAAGTTAAAACACAAAATGTGCTTTAAGGAGTCTTAAAGCACGTTTTTGAAAAATTGTCTTGTAAATGAGTTTTGAATGGCTAAATGTCCATCATTACTCTTTAATTAATATGTGTACTATATAGTATCACATTTGGAGGTCTATATCAATGGGAAATCAAAAATTTCACAACAATGTGCCTTGTTTTTGATGAATAGTGAATTTATTAAGCTAGTTTATAACATAAGTCTATATAAGTGAGACATTTGGTCAACAAAGACTAAACTACCCTCATTACTAAAAGGGGGCCGGTTTCTTAAGGGGTGAGTCACCACCTTCATGACTCATTATGAAATACCCCAAACCTAAGTATGCTAAGTAAACATCAAATCATGATGCATTAAGGCTAAAATATGCCTTAGAAAGATTGGTAGACAATTTTAACCAAGGAAAACACAAGAAAGTGCCTTAAAGGCAATCAGGGCAAAAACGTGCTCTAAGCTTGGAGAGACTTGGGTGAGTACCCAAATATCATGATAAGACCTTAGTAATATCCTAATGGTCATTTTAAATCAATTAGAAAAGAAAACCAAGCTTGAAAACAAGTTAAAACACAAAATGTGCTTTAAGAAGTCTTAAAGCACATTTTTGAGAAATTGTCTTAGAATTGAGTTTTGAGTGGCTAAATGTTCATCATTACTCTTTAATCAACATGTGTACTAATTAGTATCACATTAGGAGGTCTAAATCAATGGGAAATCAAAAATTTCCCGATTATGTGCCTTGATTAGTGAATAGTAACTATTTAGTGACTAGTTTAAGTTTTAATCAATATAAGTCAATTAATTGGTCAACAAAGACCATGTTAGCCTTATATTAAGAGGGTGGCCGGTTTTTATGTGGGGAGTCACCATGTGAGTCATCAAATGAGAAAGGAAAAGAAGAGATAAGTAAAGAAGTTACTATTTGCTTTATTAAAGCAAAATATCTTATATTAGCTCACTTTTCTCCTCTTTCCTTCATTTCTTCTTCTTCACCCACGGTTTCTTCTTCTTCTCTCTGTTCCAAAACCGAGAGTGTTGCTTCTCCATGGTTCTCCATCTTCAATCACTTGCCAAATACAACTCCAAGCTCCAAATCCGAAACAAATTGCATATTTGTCTTAGTTAGGTCAAGACCTATCTTTCTATCTTTTCAAATCTTTCAAAGCTCCATTCTGGTGCCATGAGAAAACTCCATTGATGGGGGAAAATCAAGTTTGAAGAGCTCATTAGCTTCTCCATTCTCTTAAGGTAAAGAAAATGTAAGAAAAACCATGTTTCCATCATTTCTTGTACATGGCCGAAAATTCCTTCTCATGGGGCTATGTTTTTATGCCTTGTTCTAGCTTGATTTATTCACCAAGGACTAGTGGAGGTCCTATTCCATTCAATGCCAAAGTCTACCTTGAGACTTCAAAGGTAATCATCCACTTTTATGCCTAAGAACACATTTCTAACCTAGGTTTTTATTCCTTGAGGTTAGTGCATTGTTTAGTACTCATATGAGTTCTTAAATACTGATTAGAACATTGGCAAGAGGAATTTAAGTGGTGGCCGAGATCTATGCAAGAAGAAGGTCTAAGGAGGAGATTGAGATAAGCTTGAGAAAACAAGGTAAAATGCTTACCTAATGGTGGTTTAAGATTAAGGAATGAGTTTTAGATAAATACCAATGTGGCTTAGAGCTTACATTGTGTATTGGGTTATATAACCTAAGGAAAAAGAACTTAAACAAGCTTATGAACTTGTGATTAAGGAGCTAATGAGAATGAGTTAGTAATATAAGGTTGAGGTGGATTTTAAGGGCATTATAACTACTATGAGATTGATGAGTGTATTTGCAGGTTGAAAGCTTATATATGTGGAAAATTCAGTGTTTAAGTTTAAGTCATTTAAGGGCCTAAGAGCCATGTCATTTAAGAGCCTTAGTGCTATGCAATTTAAGATTATTGCAATATCTTGACTTTGTTGAGAATGAGTTGGTTTGGGTGATGAGATATGATGAGAAAGAACTTGATGTGTGTGAGATGGTTGAGTGAGGAAAACAATGCAGTTGGGCATGATAAGATGCTAGAGAAGCTATGGCAAAATTTGAGTAGAAAACAAAGTGTTTAAGTGGTAGTGGTGAGCTAATATGCCCTAGGGTTTACTAGGGAGCATGAAAAGAAAATTGGGTGGAAATGAGTTAACTAAGGAGTTCTTGAGGTTTAGAATGACCTAGAGATGTCTAGGAGAAGTTAGAGGGATGGTGAGTGTTTTGAGCACACCAAAATCATGAGATGAGGAATATAATAAGTGTGCATAAGATTAAGGAGAAGGTGTAATGATTAAGGTGATTGAATATGTTCTAAGGGGAATTAATGACTAAGAAAGTACTAGGAAGTTTTAGAGGTGGTCCTAATGAAAAAGGGGTGAGATAAAGTGTGGTAATGAGTATAATGATTTAGGCGTTTCCTTGGAGGATTTAAGAATCAAGAGAAGGTAATTGAGCATGTTAGGACTTAGGCAAATGTTGGCAACTAACTAGCAAGGAAATAAGGTGATGGAGGATGGAAGCTTAAGCTTAGGAAGGAACTTTAAGTAAAGGCATAAAAAGAGTTTTAGATAGTGAGAGATGCTTGGGAGATGATGTTATAGTGGGTAAGAGAACATTTGGCATAGTGGTTACACTAGGTATGAACCACCACCTAGAAACCTAGAGAAAACAACACAAGTGTTAGCATTATTACAAGGAAAATGCATAATGACTAAGGTGGATCTTGGTGAATGATTTGAGGTATTTTAAGGAGGGCTTAAGGTGTATTTGAGGTGCCCAAATGAGGTTATAACATATGAGGATATATGAGGAGAAGTTTGGAGTTGAAAAGGAATCTAGAAACAAGTTTTTAGAGCCGACCGGCCTTAGGACCGGACTTGCAAGGTCGGTCGGGCTCTGTTACACTACCGGAAAATGTTTCTGGAATCGACCGGACTTGGGGGACCGGACTTACAAGTCCGGTCGGGCTTCTGTTTTGTGAGGGAATTAGTTTCTGGAATAGACCGGACATAGGACCGGACTTGTAAGTCCGGTCGGAGTGAATTTTCCAACGGTAAAAGGTACTGGAATGGACCGGACTTGGCAAGTCCGGTCGGTAAGTCCGGTCGAGCATAAAAACAAAAAAAAAAAGAAATTTTGAATTCTAAGGATGGCAATGGGTAATAAGGTATGCCTTTGGTAGGGTAGTAATGATTGAGACCCTAAGAACTTAAGAGATTAAGCTAAGTAAGTATAAACTTGAAAGTTTAAGATTAAGTTTGTAAGATTAAGTATAAGACCTAAGAGGTGTTAGGTGGGGATCATTAAGGGTTAAGTAAGTTAAGTAAGTCATATTAAGTTAAGTGATTAATAACCTAAAACTGAATGAATGTTTTAGGACTTGGGAGTTTGGACTCCGGAAGAGAGTAAGCAGCCGAACGACCAACGGTGAACGGTACAGTTGTTTCTTCTTGTGACCTGCTTGCTAACGAGGTGTCCCTCGGCTTGTGTGCTATTTGTTTTGTGTGCTCACTAAACAAGATAAAGCATGCAACCGGAACATATTATATATATATATAAATTGTGTTGTTGTGTGATGTTTGAAAACTAACACAACATACCGTGAGAACTTACTAACCAATGTTTAGTAAGGAATTGAGTGAGATTAAGGAACGCCCCCTAATGAGGGACGATATGAACCGAAAGAGGTTAACCAACAAACAGGGTCTTGAGATAACTACTAACTGGAACTTGAGTGAGGAAACCCGGGACCGATCTCCGGTCATGCATGCTAAGGAAAGGGGGTCGTCATCTATAGCAGATTCGACCTCCGCTTAAGGAACTTGTCTTCGGACTTGTTGCCTAGGGCCGGTTGCCGGCTCAGCTACGCTGGACTCCCGTCCAGAGTAGGTGGCATTAAGATGGTGCGGTGGGATCACCTAAATCCCAGGTTCGAATTAGATACAGCCAATCCCCTCCAGGAAAGGTTTGTATATTGAGATTAAGATTAAGATTAAGGTAAGATTAAGTTAAGTTACAATCATTCCTTTTTAAAGGATGATTTGTATTATTAAGATTAAGATTCAGTTAAGATTAAGTTAAGTTACAATCATTCCTTTTTAAAGGATGATTTGTATTATTAAGATTAAGATTCAGTTAAGATTAAGTTAAGTTGCAATCATTCCTTTTTAAAGGATGATTCGTATTATTAAGATTAAGATAAGCTACTTCCACTCCTTATTAAAGGATGGTCGTTTCTAAGATTAAGGTAAGAATCAGATTGAGGTAAGATAAGGATGGACTAAAATTAAGAGGGAACATTACTTAAGGAGTTAAATAACTAACTCTCTAATTAAGGGAACGCATTTAAGTCGTTCATTGTGTGTGAACTTTGATTGTTCATATCTGAGTTGTTGTTTACTGCACTTTCTATTATGTTGTGCATCTAATCAACCTCCATGCTATCGACAATTAGTCGTCGTAGCCACGTTAGCTTGGGGGCCATGAGAGGATCGTACCAGCATTCGTGCTGACCCCCTCGGGGGCTTCTTTTTACTACACAGGTGAACATCAGGAGGCGGCCGTCGCGAGAGTAAGAAGGAGTGCAAGTGTTAAGGATTAAGTATGACCTACGAGTTGTGCCTGTACACTCGTACGGCAATTGAGTTAGTAAGATGTATAGGTTGTGAGAGGATTGCAAGAAGGTTATGTAAATGGTTAAGGTTGTTAGACTAATGTTCGGTATATTCTGTAGTCAGACCGTGGCAAGGTCCTGGATTGTAAAGAATTCCGCTGTGACATGTTTATGTATATACTGTTAAGTTGCGAGACCACATTTGGATTGAGTTGGGGTGTTACAAAAAGTGGTATCAGAGCGTAGTTACGCTCTGAAGACAAGAAATACCGAACTTAGGAGAATATTGAGGTTGAGATTGAGTTATGGGTTAAGGGTTGAGAGATAGAGTGAAAGGTGCGTTAGTCGGGACTTCCCGGTGCTTACCGGACATCCATAGTACCTAGACCCGCCCTCCACATCCCTAACCCTCAATATGTAGAACAAACGCCAGAGAGAAGAAAGCCTTCTCTTACTCGGGGAAACCCGATCTGGCAGTTAGCTAACAGTAAGCAATACGAGAAACAATTTGTTGTACAAAAGTTATGGAGAACTTGGAGGTTTTTAATGGAGCGCAATAGAGGAACAGGCGCTACCTATGGAATTCTATCAATAAGGGAACGGTAATTACCGGCAACATGGGTCGACATGCTACGCAGTCGAAATAACCCGCCCTACCAATGATAAGGAAAGCACTACAGGTGCAATAGAAAGGAAAAAGAGAAGTGACATGAGTACCGGACAGTGGTCCGAAGGAGAATAACAGTGGAATAATACAAAGCGTGAGGATTAAGACATAAGAAAATATTAAGGGGTTCCCTCAGAAAGAGGAACGCCCTATTAGATGACAGTACTGTCAAACAACAAGGAAACTGCCGGGTGAACGGTTATCCGAAATAAGAGATCATTGAAGGAGTCCCGAGGACTACCAATTACATGGAAATTGGAAGGAAGTTTCACTTCCAATGTGCCTTGCACCAATAACCCATCCTGCATGGCGCACTTGCCATAGCAAGTGCTACCACAGTTAAGCCACACGGAAAGCCATCTTGGCAAGATAGGAGAACACTACAGTTGTAACACATATTAGCATCGGAATGTAAAACCATAAGAACAGGAAAATAGGACCTTGGAAGGGCCTGACGGCCTGACCATGATGAGATGAACCGACACATTAGCCAGCAGGGAGCTGAGCTTAGACGAAATACTAAACCATATAAACACTAGCAACGGTATAACCCACTACAACAACAACCGACAGTACGGTAAGAACACCAACCTCAAACCCCACGAGGAAAACCTAAGAGATCACTCGGAAATGCGAGCAAAAACATTATATAAGCAATAATATACAAGGGATGTGTTGTAAGATGCCATTGAGACCGTTAAAACTTGCTGATAACAACATTCTTCAACGAAGATGTTGGAAAACCCAGGAAACAAGGATAAAAGAAATAAACGTAAGCTATAACCTACTAGGGATTAAAGTCGTACAACCCTGGAAAAGGAAAGCTCAGAGGACTACCCCACAGAGCGGGCATAGTCGAGCCGAACAATTGATGAATGACAGTTAACACTGTTTGTTTAACTCATTAACACCCAAGTATGATTGATCATCAACGGGTGGCATAGTCAACGGAAGTTGAACGAAGCGTTGAGATGGAAGTATAAGACGACAGGACACCGTAAGGCAAACGCCTAATACGAACCTAACCTTGATTGCTAAGAGACATAAGTCTAGAAAAATGACAGTATTGTCAAGACATTAAGTAACCTCAGATCACCTGAACAACTTCCATAGCAGGAAGCAGGATGTAACAACTTACCATAAAACCCGATACTACATTTAGTATGTAACCTAATGATTGATGGTGTTCCAAGGGACCAGAAGTTTATGAGGATAATCTGCAGATGAGTAAGAGTACAAATAATAAACTGAGACATTAAGCATTAAGAGCCTAAGAGCCAAGGATGTTAACCACATCAGAGCCCGAGGCGCAGTAAGTTATAAGAGAGCTTGTTTAAGCCATGAGGGATTACAATTTGTAGATATGAACGGTTACCAAACCTATAATTTAGATTGGGAAAACAATACCAAGAAAGGGTACCAATGAGAATATTGAGATAATGCTAAGGACGGGGGCGGAGAACGAACCACGCCTTTTAAGGTGGGGATACCTCTCCTTGTTGTGAGGCCATGAGTGGGAATGAACCCCTCAAAAAGGGCTTTCACCTATTAGAGATAAAATACACTTTATTTAGGAAATGGGAACTATGAACTTTGAGATCACCTTAGAACATACCAAATACACTTGAGTAATAAGGAAGGTCGCACAGATAAACCCCATATCCAACACCCAGGATGTAAGAATTAGTAATGGTCAGAGATAAACATTGTGACTGCACATTGTGGCACGTCAATTAATCAATGCACAGAAGAGCTTGTGATTCAGTGAATGACTTCTTCAGTAACCAGTTACATGGTAGATAACATCACTAAGGATGAAAGAAAGCGAAAGAAATTAACCTGCTTACGAATCTGAGATTGGAGCATAACATCTTCATATCAAGAGTCAACTATTTTACAACATAGTACAACAACCGCCAATACCGGAATGAAAGAACTCCCAGTGTGTTTACACTAAGAAGGGATTGGGTATAAGTTAAGACATTAGAATAAGTGAATAAGAGGTTGCACCATTAATGGGCAACATGGTAAAGGCCAACTACCACGGTAGTAGCTATCGTGAGTACAATAGTTAGATAAGTGGATTAAGTCATGGTGCGCGGTAAGGCGACCATTATGTATGAGCCGTCAAATATTGACACTGAGACAATTAGATTTATGAGTTAAGATTAGCATAAGTAAGAAAATAAGATGGAAGACGAACTGAGCATTGATGCCAGTAGTCTGGACATGGTTTGGTAAGATTACACAGGAAGCACACAACCCATTCCTTAAGGAACTGGAAGTGCTTTCCTAATAGGAGAAAGAAGATAAGAGGCTCTATGGAAAGAGACCTAAGCTACTAAGAAATAGAATCAGTACGGGATACAGAAAGGAGCTGGAGCATACCATACCCAAGAACGCAGTAATGGATTTTCCTTGATTAACATCAAGAAGAACAATAAATGTTATTAGGGAACGATGAAGAGGAGATCGACAACAGAATACTTCATAATTAGCAATAGCTAAACGTGTGACGGACACTATGAGTTTACTAAAACGAGACGTGGGACGACTGCACCCCACAGGGGCTTGCAGGCCTGACACGCTCATTTATGAGTTAGTTGGGTAAGTAGCAATGTACCAGTAAGGTACCCCATGCATGTGAACGAGTGGTGTAAGGAACACGGGAAGTAGTCGACTCCGTATCACCGACAACGACGCAAGACCAGACAAGAGCAGCTACTACCACAAACAGTCGAAGAGAAGAACTCAGTTGAATCAGCAACACGGAGGAACCAGAGAACAGATAATTAAGGACTATGAAGTGCGAAAAGCACGGATTATTAAGTACAGACATTGGATATGTCTCAAGATGTAAGGGATTAAGACTGTAAAGCGCATTATGCACTAAACAGTAGTTTCAGGCTAAGAATCATCCTCAGACCAAATGTCAGTTGGGGAGAAAAATTTAGACATTCGAGGAAATACTAAGAGTATGAGCATAAGATCTTCAAGGAGAATAGATAGACGAGTTACAACTCATTAAGGCCGTGTATATATATGAAGATAACACGTGTCCATTGAGACAATTAAGCCTAAGATTATCAGAGTCGCGCAGCGGAAGCTAGCAGACCACTACCTTTGAGATTAGACCAATCTAAGTTAAGGAAACGGTATAAGTACCGTTAAGAATCCTCGATACAGAGACTAAGTCATTCCTGATCGAATTATAAGCAAGATAGATGACATGGAAGCTAGAATGCTTGGTAAGAATTAGACATCTTGAACTTATGTTCAAGGATGATATAATGTTGATTACGTGGGCGTAATCCATTTTAAGGGGGGTAGAGCGAAAACCGCTTAGCGTATATTTGTGTACTGAGTACATAAACTACGGTGTGCATAGCACAAAATAATTTGAGAATATGTTTTACATAAACATTCTGAGATAAATCTTGGTTATTGCACACAGAAGATGTGAATACCATACATATTAAGTACTTATCTTGTTAACTCCGGTGTGAGTACAAGTTAAGAGAATTAAGGAAGAGGATTAAGGAGACTTAAGAAATAAGAATATATGAGGTATGAGTCGATATGAGACTATGTGTGAGATAAGAATAAGATAACACTATGAGATATTATTGGATATGAGCATGAGTTAGGGTATAGTAATGCTATGTGGTATGAGACAGTGGAAGTTGGTATGAACTGATATAGAATTTAGTAGGAATTTAAGTCTTGAGGTAATTACTAAGAGATGAATTGGGAATTTTTGATGGAATGAGTCCACATTTTGGAGATGTATTGATTATGATTAGAAGAACTAAAAAGATAGAAAATTGGACATTAGTGAATTATCTGATGTTTGAAAATGACGTGGGAGGTGGAACTTGATTTTCTAGGGATCAAGGGAAACCGAACACAAATTGGGGTGGAAGGATAGTTCTACACTGATGCTGATCACATCAGGGTTGGATGATTCCTGAAACTCCCTACCAGTGGTCACAATTAAATCACACTAAGGATAGAGACCTTAGGATAAAATGAAATTGGAGTTGCTTGTATTTTTAATTAGAGGAATTATTCCTCACATGACCTCGTAAAAAGGATTACCTTTTTACTGAGTCTCGCCCATGAAGTCGAGGACGCACGAGCCTTTGTCTTCGGACCGGTGACATGGGGAGAGCAGCGTGTTTTGTATTCTGGCCCATGGTGACGAGGACGAATGAGCCATTGTCTACGGACCGGTGACATGGGAGAATACGTTGGAAGTTATGTGAATGTTTTAATCATCAAAGGAACAAAAGGAATTTTGAGTGCTACACATGCTTAAGCATGTTGTGTGATATTTAAGTATAAGAATATGGCGGGTCTAATGACCCATTGAGATTAAGTATACATGAGTATGATCTATATGATCTAAGGAATGATGTAAGACATGTATTCTAATAAGATAAGATGCATGGGAACTTTGAGGACAAAGTTCTTTTAAGGGGGGTAGATTGAAATACCCCAAACCTAAGTATGCTAAGTAAACATCAATCATGATGCATTAAGGCTAAAATATGCCTTAGAAAGATTGGTAGACAATTTTAACCAAGGAAACACAAGAAAGTGCCTTAAAGGCAATCAGGGCAAAAACGTGCTCTAAGCTTGGAGAGACTTGGGTGAGTACCCAAATATCATGATAAGACCTTAGTATATCCTAATGGTCATTTTAAATCAATTAGCAAGAAAACCAAGCTTGAAAACAAGTTAAAACAAAATGTGCTTTAAGAAGTCTTAAAGCACATTTTTGAGAATTGTCTTAGAATTGAGTTTTGAGTGGCTAAATGTTCATCATTACTACTCTTTAATCAACATGTGTACTATTAGTATCACATTAGGAGGTCTAAATCAATGGGAAATCAAAAATTTCCCGATTTGTGACTTGATTAGTGAATAGTAACTATTTAGTGACTAGTTTAAGTTTTAATCAATATAAGTCAATTAATTGGTCAACAAAGACCATGTTAGCCTTATATTAAGAGGGTGGGGCCGGTTTTTTATGTGGGAGTCACCATTGAGTCATCAAATGAGAAAGGAAAAGAAGAGATAAGTAAAGAAGTTACTATTTGCTTTATTAAAGCAAAATATCTTATATTAGCTCACTTTCTCCTCTTTCCTTCATTTCTCCTTCTTCACCCACGGTTTCTTCTTCTTCTCTCTGTTCCAAAACCGAGAGTGTTGCTTCTCCATGGTTCTCCATCTTCAATCACTTGCCAATACAACTCCAAGCTCCAAATCCAAAACAAATTGCATATTGTCTTAGTTAGGTCAAGACCTATCTTTCTATCTTTTCAAATCTTTCAAAGCTCCATTCTGGTGCCATGAGAAAACTCCATTGATGGGGGAAAATCAAGTTTGAAGAGCTCATTAGCTTCTCCATTCTCTTAAGGTAAAGAAAATGTAAGAAAAACCATGTTTCCATCATTTCTTGTACATGGCCGAAAATTCCTTCTCATGGGGCTATGTTTTTATGCCTTGTTCTAGCTTGATTTATTCACCAAGGACTAGTGGAGGTCCTATTCCATTCAATGCCAAAGTCTACCTTGAGACTTCAAAGGTAATCATCCACTTTTATGCCTAAGAACACATTTCTAACCTAGGTTTTTATTCCTTGAGGTTAGTGCATTGTTTAGTACTCATATGATTCTTAAATACTGATTAGAACATTGGCAAGAGGAATTTAAGTGGTGGCCGAGATCTATGCAAGAAGAAGGTCTAAGGAGGAGATTGAGATAAGCTTGAGAAAACAAGGTAAAATGCTTACCTAATGGTGGTTTAAGATTAAGGAATGAGTTTAGATAAATACCAATGTGGCTTAGAGCTTACATTGTGTATTGGGTTATATAACCTAAGGAAAAAGAACTTAAACAAGCTTATGAACTTGTGATTAAGGAGCTAATGAGAATGAGTTAGTAATATAAGGTTGAGGTGGATTTTAGGGCATTATAACTACTATGAGATTGATGAGTGTATTTGCAGGTTGAAAGCTTATATATGTGGGAAATTCAGTGTTTAAGTTTAAGTCATTTAAGGGCCTAAGAGCCATGTCATTTAAGAGCCTTAGTGCTATGCAATTTAAGATTATTGCAATATCTTGACTTTGTTGAGAATGAGTTGGTTTGGGTGATGAGATATGATGAGAAAGAACTTGATGTGTGTGAGATGGTTGAGTGAGGAAACAATGCAGTTGGGCATGATAAGATGCTAGAGAAGCTATGGCAAAATTTGAGTAGAAAACAAAGTGTTTAAGTGGTAGTGGTGAGCTAATATGCCCTAGGGTTTACTAGGGAGCATGAAAAGAAAATTGGGTGGAAATGAGTTAACTAAGGAGTTCTTGAGGTTTAGAATGACCTAGAGATGTCTAGGAGAAGTTAGAGGGATGGTGAGTGTTTTGAGCACACCAAAATCATGAGATGAGGAATATAAGAAGTGTGCATAAGATTAAGGAGAAGGTGTAATGATTAAGGTGATTGAATATGTTCTAAGGGGAATTAATGACTAAGGAAGTACTAGGAAGTTTTAGAGGTGGTCCTAATGAAAAAGGGGTGAGATAAAGTGTGGTAATGAGTATAATGATTTAGGCGTTTCCTTGGAGGATTTAAGAATCAAGAGAAGGTAATTGAGCATGTTAGGACTTAGGCAAATGTTGGCAACTAACTAGCAAGGAAATAAGGTGATGGAGGATGGAAGCTTAAGCTTAGGAAGGAACTTTAAGTAAAGGCGTAAAAAGAGTTTTAGATAGTGAGAGATGCTTGGGAGATGATGTTATAGTGGGTAAGAGAACATTTGGCATAGTGGTTACACTAGGTATGAACCACCACCTAGAAACCTAGAGAAAACAACACAAGTGTTAGCATTATTACAAGGAAAATGCATAATGACTAAGGTGGATCTTGGTGAATGATTTGAGGTATTTTAAGGAGGGCTTAAGGTGTATTTGAGGTGCCCAAATGAGGTTATAACATATGAGGATATATGAGGAGAAGTTTGGAGTTGAAAAGGATCTAGAAACAAGTTTTTAGAGCCGACCGGCCTTAGGACGGACTTGCAAGGTCGGTCGGGCTCTGTTTACACTACCGGAAAATGTTTCTGGAATCGACCGACTTGGGGACCGGACTTACAAGTCCGGTCGGGCTTCTGTTTTGTGAGGAAATAGTTTCTGGAATAGACCGGACATAGGACCGGACTTGTAAGTCCGGTCGGAGTGAATTTTCCAACGGTAAAAGGTACTGGAATGGACCGGACTTGGCAAGTCCGGTCGGTAAGTCCGGTCGAGCATAAAACAAAAAAAAAAACAAAGAAATTTGAATTCTAAGGATGGCAAGGGTAATAAGGTATGCCTTTTGGTAGGGTAGTAATGATTGAGACCCTAAGAACTTAAGAGATTAAGCTAAGTAAGTATAAAACTTGAAGTTTTAAGATTAAGGTTGTAAGATTAAGTATAAGACTAAGAGGGGTGTTAGGTGGGGATCATTAAGGGTTAAGTAAGTTAAGTAAGTCATATTAAGTTAGTGATTAATAACCTAAACTGAATGAATGTTTTAGGACTTGGGAGTTTGGACTCCGGAAGAGAGTAAGCAGCCGAACGACCAAACGGTGAACGGTACAGTTGTTTCTTCTTGTGACCTGCTTGCTAACGAGGTGTCCCTCGGCTGTGTGTGCTATTTGTTTTGTGTGCTCACTAAACAAGATAAAGCATGCCAACCGGAACATATTATATATATATATAAATGTGTTGTTGTTTTGTGATGTTTGAAAACTAACACAACATACCGTGAGAACTTACAACCAATGTTAGTAAGGAATTGAGTGAGATTAAGGAACGCCCCCTAATGAGGGACGATATGAACCGAAAGAGGTTAACCAACAAACAGGGTCTTGAGATAACTACTAACTGGAACTTGAGTGAGGAACCCGGGACCGATCTCCGGTCATGCATGCTAAGGAAAGGGGGTCGTCATCTATAGCAGATCGACCTCCGCTTAAGGAACTTGTCTTCGGACTTGTTGCCTAGGGCCGGTTGCGGCTCAGCTACGCTGGACTCCGTCCAGAGTAGGTGGCATTAAGATGGTGCGGTGGGATCACCTAAATCCCAGGTTCGAATTAGATACAGCCAATCCCCTCCAGGAAAGGTTTGTATATTGAGATTAAGATTAAGATTAAGGTAAGATTAAGTTAAGTTACAATCATTCCTTTTAAAGGATGATTTGTATTATTAAGATTAAGATTCAGTTAAGATTAAGTTAAGTTACAATCATTCCTTTTTAAAGGATGATTTGTATTATTAAGATTAAGATTCAGTTAAGATTAAGTTAGTTGCACATCATTCCTTTTTAAAGGATGATTCGTATTATTAAGATTAAGATAAGCTACTTCCACTCCTTATTAAAGGATGGTCGTTTCTAAGATTAAGGTAAGAATCAGATTGAGGTAAGATAAGGATGGACTAAAATTAAGAGGGAACATTACTTAAGGAGTTAAATAACTAACTCTCTAATTAAGGGAAGCATTTAAGTCGTTCATGTGTGTGAACTTTGATTGTTCATATCTGAGTTGTTGTTTACTGCACTTTCTATTATGTTGTGCATCTAATCAACCTCCATGCTATCGACAATTAGTCGTCGTAGCCACGTTAGCTTGGGGGCCATGAGAGGATCGTACCAGCATTCGTGCTGACCCCTCGGGGGCTTTTTACTACACAGGTGAACATCAGGAGGCGGCCGTCGCGAGAGTAGAGAAGAAGGAGTGCAAGTGTTAAGGATTAAGTATGACCTACGAGTTGTGCCTGTACACTCGTACGGCAATTGAGTAGTAAGGTATAGGTTGTGAGAGGATTGCAAGAAGGTTATGTAAATGGTTAAGTTGTTAGACTAATGTTCGGTATATTCTGTAGTCAGACCGTGGCAAGGTCCTGGATTGTAAAGAATCCGCTGTGACATGTTTATGTATATATGTTAAGTTGCGAGACCACATTTGGATTGAGTTGGGGGTTACACATTAAGTGATTAAGAAAGCAAATAGTCTTTTAAAGCCTAAAGTACTATTCACTTTTTTACATAATATCTCACCTTTAGTGATTCTCTCTCCTCACTTCTTCATTCTTCCTTGTTCACACGGTTTTCTTGCTCTCTTTCTCTTCTCCATTAACGTGAAGCACCTCTCCATGCTAGCTCCATCTTCTCTTGCACACATCTTGCTCATTTTAGCTCCAAATCCAAAACAAAATACATATTCTTCTTAGTTAGCTCAAGCTCCTCCTTTCTATCTTTTCAAAACTTCAAGAGCTTCATTTTGGTGCCAAGTCAACCACCATTAGAGGAGGAAATTCAAGTTTGGAGACTCCATTGGCATCTCCATTCTCTTAAGGTAAAGAAAGTGTAAGAAAATCTAGGTTTCCACCATTTTCTTCACTTGACCGAAAATATATACTCATGGGACTCCATGTTTATGCCTTGTTCTAGCTTGTTTCTACTCTTCAAAGGAGAGAGGAGGTCCTTCTTGCTTCACATCCAAGTTGTCTTGAGAAAAACAAGGTAAAACAATCACATTAATACCTTAAAACATATTTTTAAACCTAGGGTTTGTTCCTTAGGGTTAATGTGTTATCTAGTACTCATTGGAGTCATTGGATATTGGTTAGAACATGGGCAAGGAGAATCACATTGGTGACCGAGATTGAACAAAAAAAAAAACCTAAGGAGAAAAGCTTGTAAGCTTGTGAGAAAACAAGGTAAATTACTTACCTTAAGTTGTCTTGTGTTTAAGGAAATGAGATGTGGGTATATGATGAGTTTGGTGTAGAGTTTATATTGGGAAGGTGCTATAAAAACTAGGAGAAACAATGACTATTCTTGTGAACTTGTGACTAAGGAGCAAATGAGAAAAGAGATAGTTTAAGAATATAAAGGTGAAGTACAAGAAGCATTTTATTTCAATGGGAGCCTTGTTGAGTGTATTCGCAGGTGGAAGGCATATATATGTGGAAATTCAGTGGTTAAGATTATTGTTATTTAAGGGCCTAAGTGCCAAGCATTTTAAGCTTAAGCACTATATGATGATGTGGTGAAGTTTTAGTGTAAAATGGGTGTTAAGGTGTTGTGATGAGAATTTGTGTGGTATGGTTGTTTGATGAGAAAAAACCATGTGTTAGGAAGTACTATATACTAGAGAACCTATGGCAAAAATTTAAAGGAGAGTTTAAGTGTTAAGATATCCTATCCTAAGGATTGTGATTAATGATTAAGAGTATTAGGAGAGTTCTATGGGTTGTCTTGATGAAAAAGGGTGAAGTTAAGATGTCTTAATGACTTATGATGACTTAGGTATCACCATGGAATTGTTGGAAATCAAAGAATGTATTTGGGTATTTAGGACTTAGGCAAATGTTGGTGCACAACTAGGAAGGAAATAATGTGATGGTGATGGAAGTTTAAACTTGTTAAGGAACTTTAAGTGAATGCTAAAAGAGTTTAGATAGTGAGAGATGCTTGGGAGATCATGTAATAGTGGTGAGAGAAAACATTTGGCATAGTGGTTACATTAGGTATGAACCACCACAAAGAAACCTAGAGGAAAAAACATTACAAGTGTTAGCATTATTACAAGGAAAATGCATAATGACTAAGATGGATTTTGGTGGATGATTTAAGGTATTTTAAGGAGGGCTTAAGGTGTATTTGAGGTGCCCAAATGAGGTTATAACATATTAGGATATATGAGGAGAAGTTTGGAGTTGAAAAGGAATTTAGAAACAAGTTTTTAGATCCGACCGGCCTTAGGACCGGACTTGCAAGGTCGGTCGGGCTCTGTTATACTACCGGAAAATGTTTCTGGAATCGACCGGGCTTGGGGGGACCGGCCTTACAAGTCCGGTCGGGCTTGTTTTGTGAGAGGGGAAATGTTTCTGGAATGGACCGGACATGGGACCGGACTTGTCAAGTCCGGTCGGCATGAATTTAGTACGGATTATAAGTCTCTAGAATCGATCGGACATAGGACCGGACATGTAAGTCCGGTCGGAGTGAATTTTTAACGGTAAAAGGTACTGGAATGGACCGGACTTGGCAAGTCCGGTCGGTAAGTCCGGTCGAGCCTAAAAAAAAAAAAAAAGTAATTTCAATTTCTAAAAATGGTAATGGGTAATGAGGTATGCCCTTGGTAGGGTATAGTAATGATTGGGACCCTAAGAACTTGAGGAATTAAGTTAAGATTAAGTATAAGTTTTAATGTTTAAAGTTAAGTTGTAAGATTAAGTGATAAAGACTTGAGAGGTTATTGAATGGAAGTCCTTAGGGACTAAGTGAGTTGAGTAAGGTGCAAATAACTAATAACTAAAATGAATGAATGTTTTAGGTTTGTGAATTGGGACCCCGAAGAAGGTTAAACAAACAACGATCGACGGTGAACGGTACAATCCTTTTCGTGACCTGCTTGCTAACGAGGTGTCCCTCGGCTTGTGTGCTATCTGTTTATTTGCTATGACTAAAACAAGATAAAGCATGCAACCGGTTATATTATTCTCGTTGTGTTTGTGTTATATTTACACTAACCCGCGAGGCTTGAGAATGTTACTAACCAAGTTTAGTACTTACTGAGTTAAGAATAAGAGTCAAGTTTGATGGTTGTTGGTTAATGCCCGTTAAGGCTTAGCTAGCACATGGTTTAAGGTGTCTACTAACTGGAACTTGAGTGAGGAAACCCGGGACCGATCTCCGGTCATGCATGCTAGGAAAAGGGGGACGGTTCTGAATCAGATCCGCCCTCCGCTTAAGGACCTGTCTTCGGACTTGTAGCCTAGGGCCGGTTGCCGGCTCAGCTACGCTGGACTCCCGTCCAGAGTAGGTGGCATTAAGATGGTGCGGTGGGATCACCTAAATCCCAGGTTCGAATTAAGCTACAACCAATCCCTTCCAGGAAAGGTTTGTATACTGAGATTAAGATTAAGATTAAGATTGAGATTGAGATTAAGATTGAGGTAAGGTAAGGAACTGAGATTAAGGAAATGAGGACTAAGGAGGGGGTTACTAACCCACTTGTTAAGGGAACGCTTGAGTCGTTCATTGCTTGTGAACTATATATGTTCATCTGTGGTTATTGTTATTGCACTTCATATTATGTTTGTGTATGTAATCAATTTCCATGCTATCGACAATTAGTCGTCGTAGCCCCGTTAGCTGGGGGGCCATGAGAGGGTGTACCAGCATTCGTGCTGACCCCCTCGGGGGCTATTTTTACACTTGCAGGTAAGAGGCCGATGAGGACGCACTACGAGAGTAGGAGCGGTTAGACTTAGGAGGGGCATTTATTTTGAATTCGGGTTGCGCCTGTGCACCCGACTGTTCATATTAAATTGTTGTAAGTTTGAAATTATGATTGAGATACTAGTACTCGGTTGGTCGTGGGATTGTGGATGTTAATGTTTTGAGCTGATTAGTATTTTGGTTAAGTAATGTATATATTAAGCCGGTATATTCTAACGATCAGACCGTGGCAAGGTCCAGGTGTTGTTATTTCCGCCGCGACGTTTTCAATTAAGTGTTCAGATTGCGATAACCACGATAGGCTTTGGATGGGTGTTACAAGAACCATCCTTTAGGCTCATCATAAGACCTAGATCCAACCTTTAGACTCGTCATAAGACCTAGAACCATCCCTTAGGTTCGTCATAAGACCTAGTTGCATTCCTTTAGGGTCGTAATAAGACCATTTAGCTTACCCACCTCATCAAACACATTGCATTCATCTCATTCATATAGGCTTGTCATAAGGCCTAGTTGCATTATCCAAGCGCGTCACAAGACCTGGCGACAGAAAAGTTGGCAAGGTGATGGCAATAAATCCTCCTTGTTATGTCAGCTTACTTTGGGATCAACGAATGGTGGGGCGAAGGTAATAAGTCCCCAGGGATTTTACCAGGAGTTATCCCTGCACACCGGCTTGGGGGGTGATGGTAATAAGTCCACATTGGGTCCAGCAGGAGCATTGCCATGGGTTTCGGTCCCCAGAAGCATCTGAGCATCATCAGCATCATCAACATCATCAGCATCATCAGCATCAACATCATTAGCTTCATTAGCATTTCAGCATTCTTGCATTTGCATACCACCGAGTTTTCACATCCTAGGTAGTCAGCACCTTAGAATAGCTCGACACATTTTTTCACTTATAGGTAGTCAGCGCCTTAGAATAGCTTGACATCATTTCATTTATTATAGGTAGTCAAGCCTTAGAATCGCTTGACATTATTTCATTTTCATCACTTAGGTAGTCAGCGCCTTAGAATAGCTTGACACATTTTTTACTAACTAGGTAGTCAGTGCCTTAGAATAGCTCGACAACGTTTTATTGCTAAGGTAGTCAGCGCCTCCGAATAGCTGACGTAGTCAACTCAGTTTTGGACAAAATGGAGGATTTCGTGGAATCCAAAATTTTGGGGCATCACTCAAGCATCAACAAGATTTTCATATTCATTACAAAGTCTAGGTGACGGGGGGTAATCTGTATACCCAAAATTTTGACCCCCTGGCTAGGGTCTATAAGGCTTTGGTGTTGTGAGAGGCACCTCAATAAAGTCACGAGGGACTTTGGCTCGATCGGCGCATTGCGGGACATGAGGAGCAGTTTTTGTCATCGTCAGGGGCGTTTTCATAATTTTTAAGCCTCCCAAGACCTCCTATAGGCTTTCTCTTTCCTCCAAAAAGATGCTCAAATAAGCTTGAAATGTTTTGAATTTTTAACCCATGATAGAGGATGAATTTTAAGCATAATGGCGTTGGAATTTTGATTTTTTAAATTCCCAATAATTTCTAGCAATTTTCGATTGAATCTAACGAGATATTGAATTTAAATATTCCAACATTCAAAAATTTGATTTCACTTCAGAAAAATCATAATTACCATCCTTGACACGTGGTTAAAATTTCACAGCAAAAATTCCATTGGGAAGTCACTTAATTAAAATGCCAAAAAATCTTACTTTTACTAGATTTTCTTTATCTTTAAGAAAGTCTATATAATGGGATAGATCTTTTGATAAAATGAGAATTTCTCAAACTCTGATCCCTAGGCAGTGAAAACTCTTCTCCATAGCCATCCTCCCACGTTTTTGCACCTTCAAGCACCAAAACAATACCGAAATCTCACCAAAATCAACACTGATACACATTTTTCAATTCTCATCACATCCAAAATCATCAAAACACCTTCAAAGCACCACAAAACGTGAAGAACATCACCAATTCTCAAAGGTCAGAAGCTCAGTTCGAATCCAATTCGGGAACGGCTTCAACAGGGCACTGAAAGATTCCTGATGTGAAGAATCTCACTGACACAGTAGGTAAAACAGGTTGGGACCTCCTTCTTTTGATTCACTATGACTTCATTGGTTTTTTGTTAAATTTTGAGTGCAAACTAACCTATCATAGCTTCTGAGTTACCGTTTGTTTAAGCTTCTGTCCAATTACTTGTTCGTTAAGTTTCGCATTAAATTCGATTTCAAATTGACGATTTTAAGCACTAACTTCTTGTACATCTTGCAAGCTACAAGCACACAAATTTTGAGATAAAAACACCGTCGGGAACCATCAAAAACCCACCGTCCGTGGGTGGTCCGTGACCACAAACCACCCACGGACGGTGGCGGGATTTCATATTTTTCAAATTTTAAGGTTTTTGTCAATACATGTCCGAGCCCACGGACACCCTATCATGGCCCCATACTTTTCAAGTTTGCGTTTTATTTGAGTTCTGTTTTCGTAATCATTTAATTCAATTGGGGTTTGTGGTCTCGGACATTAGGTCCGTGGCTACAGACGTAATTAAAATTTGACCTAATTCTGCCTTTGAAACCCTAGTTTAGGTATTTTCAGATTTCACTTTAATTTTTTGTCAAAAAACGTTAAAAAATAAAAAAACAGAAGGGCACACTTAGGTTAAAAACAACTTTGTAGTAAGCCGTAAATAAACAAAGTAGAGGAAAAACGACCTAAGAGGGGTAGTGAAAGTTAATTGAACCCTAAATAAGTTATATACCAAGCCCCCGAACCCAAACTCTCCTTTCCTAATTTGATCTATGTAAAAATTAGGTGGCGACTCATAATAGGTTCCAGTGAGCTAGCTTAGGTTTTAATAATTAATGTTATATGGCATAGTTATTAAAGTTAGGTTAAAAGTGGACCTAAAACCCGGTTAAATCCTAATCAACTTAATCAATATAGGGTAGGGTTTAAAAATCGAGGCTCACAGGTAGGCTATTTATGATTTGGTGCTCAGATTAAAGAGTCACCCGCACTCGTAAGACCTTGTGAAGTAAGGTCGCTCTCAATCAATAATTGTCCCTTTAGTAGGACGAGACATGTTTATAACAAGTATGAAGCTCAGGATTCATGTTTCAGTTCCGATACTTTCGGTCAACGCTCATCAACTAATGAGTCAGAGGTCTTTTATTAGGTTATAACAGGGCTGAGGAGTGTGATGTGTGTCAATATGGAACTGGAGGATTTGTTTGGGGAGCTGTAGAGCTTTGCGCAATAGAGGATATGTTGCGCCGTTGCCATGGGTGGAATGGTTAGACAGGTTTTGATAACCTTTTATTGATTTCTACGAGAAAACGTTGGTCCTTTAGATTTAGTTTTCTCCTTCTTGCCTCTTTTGGTGTACGGTATTCACTTCGTTCTCCTTTTTGTTTTTGGAAACCGCATTGGCTAATCAATTTTCTCAAACATTTTCGGTGTTCTTTTCTGGTGCTTGGTTTGGAGTTACATTGACTCATTGATCTTCTTGAACATTTTCTGCATACTCTTTTGGCTTTCAGCTTTAGGAATTTTTCATTGATTCGTTGGTCTTTTCAAACATCTATTTGTGTTTTGTGAAAAATGGTGGGGAGAGACCATGGCTCCAGCTCCTTTGAGATCCTCTATTGCAAGGGCAAGTAAGTATATGTACGTGGGTTGGCATGTTGTGGAGCTTTTGAAGAAAGAGTTTTTCATGAAAGGCTCAGCGGGGCTCACTAAAGGATTATGTTTGAGAAAATCAAAGCTTTTTGGTCTTGTGGAGATATTTGATCCTAAGTGCCTCGTCATTCTCATAGTCAATGATTGTTTTCTTACCATTTCTCGGATCTTTGCATGAATCACAGTTCGTGACTTGCTATTGACATTGATCTTACTCTGAATTATTCCTTCCCTTGTGATGAAGGAATGCACATGTCGCTCATGGTTTTACCTCGATTGGCTCTCTCCACCTTCCCTCATCGCTCAATAGATCATCCAAAACGCTCACTCGAAATTCAAGAGAAAATACCGCTCTTCACACACTACTCACTTGATTTGTGGTGCTAATTTTTATTAGACCCTTGTGTTCATCGACGGGTCACGAGTTTAGTTGTTTACGCACCCTGTTCAATCGATCCCTTAAGATTATCCCCAAAGATGTTGTTTCGATACGAGAGAATGCAAGTGCAACTATCTACAATGCAATCTATTGTGATAATATGAAATTACTATATGTACACACATGAAGTGATGCTGATGATGATGAAAATTGTTGAGTTTGAATGTGTTTTTTTATTGCAATGCATGAATGGTAAGATTACACTAGTCTCGCTTAAGTCGGTTCTGCTTGAAGGTCCACGGAGCTCATCTGCTTTGAATGTCCCTTTAAATGGTCATTTGTTGAGAGGGTCTTGGGAGAAACATAATCCCTCATGTTTAGTTGTTAAAAAAATGCCAACTACCTAAGGAGTGGTAATTCCTACATTGCAGGCAATATGGCAAAATTGTCTTGTTCTTCCTGCAATCCTGGACAGGTCTAACAAAAGGGGAGAAGGATGGGATGCAACCCTTCACACACTTTCATCACAGTAAAAACATTGACTCAGCTACTTTCTGGTACTATCGCCACGGATTAACACATGGTCATGCGCAGCTCGGTGATGCCTCAAGAAAGTGCACCTTCATGGCCTATGATGGGCGTTTTAGCTCTAAAGAAGGGACATCTCCTCTGTCCATCAGCTCTTGGACTGTGTTTCTCAATGTTGTGCATTCATCAGTGGCGTGCCCATGAATCCGATGATAGTTACAATATTCCTGTGGATGTGGCCCAAGCTTCTTCACCCTTGAACTGGTGTGGTAAGGTGCTAGGCAACCTCCCTCAGTAAAATTCTCCAGGCCTCACCAAGTGGCATTCCTAGACCCGAATTCTGTCCTTGAGAGTCCTGCCCTGGTTGGTGGTATTCTCTTTGCATGATTACTGGCTTTGGATATTTGGTTTCAGCGTCTTCCAAGGCAGCCACAACCTCCCTTAGTCGTCTGAAGTCACATATCCCTAGATATTTCAATCGATGTCGGTACATGCCTTTCAGCCCAGAAATGACCATTTGTACTTGCTCTTCCTCAGTAGGTCGATTATTCATTTGTTTGGCCTTCACCCTCCATCATTTTATGAACTCCCTCACGGGCTCAACAGAATTTTGGCATGTGATCTCTAACTCTCTACGTGTAACTTCATGATGAAAGCTGTCTCCGTATTGAGAGAGGAAATCAAAATACAGGTCATGGCTTGACTTTCCGTTAGATCTATGCTCATAATCTATGAGTAAGAAGGTCCTTGTAGATAGAATCTAAACATGCGGCTTTCAGCTCATCGGAGAGCCATGGAGATTCATGAGTTTATCATATTTGTCGACATGATGTCTCGGGTCTCCAATTCCCTCATATATCTCTATCTTATGCAGTCGTATGCCTTTTGTAGACGAGCATCGGATACGGGTTAGTTGGCTCCCAACCTGCGGACTTAAACGTTGGGCTAGCTCTAGTTCCGCCTTTAGTTCTTTGACTAGTTCTTTCATTAGACTCGCTCAGATCAAGGTTTTGGATTGAAATACACGTTGTCTCAGGGTAGCAGTGTCAAGAGATTGAAAGGGCAATGTTGTTCCTGGGTGAAGATGGTTGGCTAGAATTCAACAGGTGAGGAGGTATTTGCGAAGGAAGAGGACATAATTTTTGTGTGGGAAGGAGAGGTTTAAGCCGGAATACACCATAGGGGAGGGTGGGGCTTGTGTCTTTCCCTTATCACAGACCATTTGTGGTTGCAATTCCCTCTGGTGGCTGGTGGGGTTCTCAGAGTTGAACTAAACACAGGTGAAGAAGGCATGCCTGGCGTTGTTTGAACTTGGATGGAGAGAGCGTGAGGGTCCATTTCTTGAAACTCATAAGCATCGTATGCCGGTAAGTTGAAGTCTCTTTATAACTTTTATCCGACTCCGCATAGACCCTAGTTATTCTTCTTTGGACATATTCTTCTATCCTCAGTTTTTTCTCCAAGTCATCAGCAAGGTCATGGATCAATCCTTCGTGAACAAATGGGCCTTGACTACTTGATCATTTCGGAGTGGCCGCTCCATCTTTGCCGTTGTTGCTATAAGCGGACTGGTCTTCTTCTTTCAAGTTGTCTACTGTCACGAACACCTGCATGCATAAGGATTAGAATGAAGGAGAATAGGTCATATCAGTATGTTTGTTAAGCAAAAAAAATTTGTGTGATGAATGTGAATGATTGTTGGTGCATAAATGACTTTTATTTATTTTGAAAATGTTGTGAGACTCATGAGGTATGATATCATGGATGCGAGCTTATGATAAGTGTTACTTTATCTCGTCGATTTTTTTAAAAGGGGAGTATCTGTAGACACCACAAATTTCACCCCATAAAGCAAAGTTTTAAGTGTGATAGATAAAACATGAAGGGTCGTTTCCTTTGTTCTTTTCATTAAACTGGACGTGCATACCAATATAATTTTTAACACTCGATCATTCGCAAATAAAATAGGAAGTGGGGAACCCTATACACATTGATCTAAATAAATTCAAATGGGATGTATAAACCTATACTTGCAGTCTATTTCAGAAATGGACAAGAGAGAAAAGAATCATAGGGGGAGAACCTATACATCATCAATCCTTAAAAGTCATTAAAGGGGGAATTTCGAGCTAAACTTCTGCTAAACTCTACTGGTCCGTCTTTGGGCTTCTAACTGATCACTCATTCATGTTCTGGTTGTTGAATGAATGCTCACTTGTCTTCGGCCCTTGATTGGCCGTTTGCTCGTCTCCAGGCTCTTGCAGCGGGGCATTACTATGATCAAACAAAACGGGTTGGTGTTCTTTTGATTTTTAACAGTTTGAATTCGAACAGGTGTTGCTAATCTTCATGTTGCTTGACCCGGGTTGGTATACCTATGATTTTGTATTTGAACGGTTGGTGTCGGTCTTTATGTCGCTCGGCAGGCTCGACGGGTTGGTACACCTCTGGCTCTCGGCTTGAATCAATTAGTCAATCTTCATGCTGCTTCACTTTCTCTGACGAGGGGAATAGAGAATATTTTTTAGAACGGAAGATGAATGATCGAGCACAAAATCCTATGTGAAAATCCACCATTTTTGTGAAAACACGAAATGACCAGTACGCTCCACGATAATGACCACTACTCTTGAAGGTGAGTTGAACTTCAAGAATAGTAGGTTACAACATGAGGACTAAATCATTTATTTTGAAATACATTTGTGAAAAACTGTTTTCAAAAACTATTGTGAAAATAATGTTGGTGAAGGATGTTTGAAATTATATTGTAGAAAGTAGGTTTTCGAAATCTAGTTTTTGATCTAGTTTTTAATGTTTGGAAATAACATTTTAGCAAAATGAAGTTTTTTTTTAAAAGATGAAGTGACAGGTTATAAAACCCAAATTTTTTTGAGTAAAATATAAGTGGGATTCTAAATTAAATGAGCTTGTAAACTGCTTTAAGAGATATACAAAAGAGAATTATGAACGTTTTGAAACAAATTAGTTTGAAGAAGTGACTTGCACACATATATAGCATAAAGTAAATCGAGGCTATATTTGATGGATTGTTTGTAAGTGTAATGTTGGGATAATCACTTTCCAGGTCAATTATGACTCCGTCTCACTGGGGGAACAATCGTCCCTTCACTGTCATCTCTCGGGGTTTTCTCTGCTATGCCCCTTGTGAGGCGTGTTATAAAGAAAGTCTGGAGTGCTTAAGTTCGAAATGTCAGGACACCCGAGATGATAAGGAAACATATGCCACAACCAGTGATGATCCGACAACACGCTCATTTTTTGGTAAACTTGGGGAAGTACTGCATAGGGTCGGGTCTCCCCTCGTCTACACGATAAGGTGTGTCTAAAGTCCAAATTATTTTCTGACTACGCTGTCTCATGTATGAGTATCCGTAAATACGGGATCTACTATGAATTATAGCGCGACATTGGGCTTATAGACACCCGTGGTGCAGAGGAATCATAGAGAACTGAGCCCATGCAATCTTCAGGGTAAGGTAGAAGGGTTGTCGAACAACAACAAGACGCATACAAGGGGGTGACTACCCATAAAACCCGTCCTAAGACACCAGATTAGGCAGCTGGACACTGAAGGCTCAAAGTTCACTATATGCTGGCTTTGACTCGGAGATGGAGGATAATTTTGGATCATGAGTCTTTAGGGCGTAGGTCGGTGACCATCTCGCCTCATGGGTATAACCACTCAATGAGTGACCCGACTCATGGGGAATAATCGTGGACCTATTGGGATCCCGTGACTTGTGGATATAGGGTGACACAGAGGAATGCATGTCCTAAGCTACTCATGCATTCACAACATGTAAATGTAAAAGCGGTAATGGTGTAGGTCAGTGAAGGTCTCACCCCGCAACAAGTAACAATAATATGAATGTGGTAAATAAAATAGAGAAGAATAAACAACCCTATTTACTAATTGTTTTGTCTTGAAGGTGGTAATTCCAGTTGGTTGTTTTTTAACCTAAAGGGAAGTTAGCTTCATTCAATCTAAGTGTCTCTTTCTAATTGTGAGCTAATCATTAACCCAATTGTTGCAATGTTTGTTGAGGATCTAATATGTCCCAACTGTCCTCATCAGCACACACATCTAATTGTGGAATAGAGTGATCCTAATGGTCATTGAAATGAATCTCTTGAAGGTTTTGAAAGAAGTAGGGAAATCCTGACAATCTTGAATGGAGTTCAGTCTTCCTTGACCAAGTTTTATGGAAAAAAAAACTTACTCAAGTTTTCCCCAGTAGAGTCGCCATTTCGTGGAGGGTGATTTTTCAGTATGAGGGGGGTCTATCTAAATATGGCTGACTGAGAAGACTAGATCCAAGAAAATGTCATTCTGTGGAGGGCGAAAACCATTATTCTGGCATCCCTCAAATACCTACTACATCATCCATCTTTCCTAGAAAGCTTATAAGGAATGCTAGTGAGCACTACACCCGTCTCTCAATGGGCTCCATGCGGACTTATGCCTTAAGGGCAGAAATTGACTAGAGTCGCTACCTAGTTTGACCTAAGGAAGTAGGAAGGGAGGAAAAGGTTCTTAGAACCATTAATTGACTCTGATGATTTGTTGCCGATGGATAGGACTTATATGATCATACTAGAGGTTCTGTGTGGGTTTGCACTGGGTTACTCCCTTTAGAAGTGGCAACGACCACGACTTCGGATTGGTGCCCAAGGAAACCTCGGTCTCCAAATGTCGGGATTGTCTTATTTCAAAACCTTATTAAAGAGATTCATTTAAAAGCCAAGATAGGATTATGATAGGAAAAGAGAAAGAGAGTGGATGCGGCAAGCATTTCTGCCAAGCTAGCGCCAAGAAGAGGAATTGGGGAATTTGAATGAATATAGCAACAAGATTTGGGAGGAGTCTGAGGTTGAGTGAATGGATAAGACTTAGAGTGTGATGGTTTAAGGTTTATGAGAGCCAAGAATGGTTTGAGTGGTTAGAGAGGTATGAGAAAACACCTTAGAGTGGGAAAAGGGTTCTTGATTGGAATGGGGTCGCACCCTAGATGGGCTGCCTACGTACTCAACCCCCTGTTGAGATCAAACCTTATGTAGTTCAGGGTTTTTAGGTTTTTCAAGATTTTAGGGTTTTGGAGGTGTTTGAGAGGTTAGTCTGTGAGACACTCGGGTCTATAAGACCTTTGGAATGTTCCTGTAGTGAGAGGTATGGAATATCAAGGTCTATGAGACTCTCGGGTCTATGAGACGTTTGAATCTTAAAATGGTGGTGAGATTGAGATGTTCGAGTCTTGGGGGCATTCGGGCCTATGAGACTTTAGAAGTTAGAGAGAAGTCGGGATTCAAGAGATGTTTTGAGTTTGGAATGATTTAAGTTTGGATAATGATTTGAGTGTGAGGCAATTGAAGTTTGGGTAGAGATCTCGGGTTGATCCCGGTTTTCGGGTTTTAGGTTTAAAATTGGTTGAGGAAAGTCATTTTGTTGCAAAAGGGCGGATGATCCCGAGGGATCACCCTATGTACCCCCTCGAGCAGGACACTTAATGAATGGTAAGTGCTGAGGCTCGGAAGATGGGGCAATGAATTTATGTCGAAATATAGGATTTAGATAGAAGTATCATGAATGGGATACTCTCAGTCAAACCCTAATAACGACTCTAACTTCCTGGTTTTAAAACTTTAAAAACTGAAAACATTAAAATCGAGTGGAAGGGAGTTAGACGATTCTAAAATCCTGGCTGCAACTAGGAAGGTTGTTACTTCCCTAGCACCCCGCCTTGTAAAAATCTCGGCTGTAATTAGGGGAGGTTTGTCACCCTAATGCCCCGCCTAAAGAGATCCAGACTATGACAAGGGAGGTTATGACCCCAACGCCCTGCCTTGGATTTTTATTTTGGAAAGGGAGACAAGTGATGTTCTAACCCGGAAGGAAATGTTTTGATGGGTTCAGACATTTCTTGTTCCCCGAAAATGGTTTATTTTTAGTTGAAAACTAAGTTTGAAAACTTTGAAGTTGTTCGGAATCCTCGGCGAAGAAACACTGATTTTGAGAAACGTTTTTAGGAGAAAACTTTCTATATATGTGAGAAGAACTTTCTACGTTTTGAGAAGAGTTTTCTATGATGTGAGAAGAGTTTTTCCTTTAAATTCCACTAAATGGTTTATATGAAAACTTGGTGAAATTTGAATAAAAAGATGGTTTGAAATTCGTTTTAGGTTTTGGAGTTAGAATGAAATTAACAAGTTGAGTGTGGATTGGATGAATTGTAATTAGTTTTGAATTGGGTTGAATTGAATTAGGGATTTGGAGAACGGGCTAGGTCAATGTTGGACCAAGTCAAAATTGGATTGGTCAAAGTAAAGTCAAGGTCAAGATTAGACCGGTCAAAGCTTGGGTTGGTCAAATTTGGGTTGGTCGAGTTTGGGTTGGTCAAAGCTTGGGTTGGTCAAAGCTTAGGTTGGTCAAAGTTTCAGTTGGTCAAAGCTAGATTGGCTCAAAGTTTCGTTGGTCAAAGTTCGGATTCGGTCAAGGTTTGGTTGGTCAAAGTTTGGTTGGTCAAAGTTCAGATTAGGTCAAGGTTTGGTTGGTCAAAGTTTGGTTGGTCAAAGTTCGGATTGGGTCAAGGTTTGGTCAATGGGCAACATTCGGATCAAGGTTTGATTTTGTGGACTTAGGTTGATTTTTGGTTTGAGTTTTGTGGAGTTGGGTTGATTTTTGGTTTGACTTTTGTGGACTTGGTTAGATTTTGGGTTTGATTTTTATGGACTTAGGCAGATTGTGCTTGGGTCAAACTGGGCTTGGATCGAAGTGGATATGGGCCGAATTAGGTTTAGGCCTAAACTGGGCTTAGGCCAAATGGGTTTGGGTCGAATTGGATTGGGTCAAACTAGGCTTGGGCCAAATCGCGTTTGGGTCGAATTGAATCTGGGAAAAATTGGCTTGGGGGTTGTTCCAAAAGGGTTTGGGCTGAATTGGATTTGGGCCCAAATTTGGGCTTGGGCGAAATGGGTTTGTGCCGAATTGGATTTGGGCCCGAAATGGTTATGGACTGAATTGGGCTATGGGCCGGATTGTGGACCGAAATGGACTATGGGCTGAAATTGGACTATGGGCTGGAATCGTATTTGGGCCGAATTTGGAAGTGGGCTGGTTTGGAATGCTTTGGGCCGAATTTGGTAGTGGGCCAAGTTTGTTATTTGGGTTAGAATGTTGGAGAAAGTTTTGAAGGGTCAAAAACCAAAACGAGAATATTAGCCTATATACATACATATTTTAGGGGTGTGTTTTAGGGTTTAGGGTGTCACCACAAAGAGATAGGCCAATGGTCTATCAGGCAAGGGGGACACCCTCTATCCTAAGGGAATCATTATTTGTTCTTAAATAGTTGTGTGTTTTAAGGTTTAGGGTGTCATCACCAAGAGATAGGCCAATGGTCTATCAGGCAAGGGGGACCCCTCTATCCTAATGGTTTGGACCTAAGGACTATAACTAGGGCTTAGTTATAATAAGAAATATAAGAAATGAAGTAAATTTGAAATAAAGTCAAATGCATAATATACACTGGTATATACGAGAATGAGTTTAGAAAGCAAAACCATATGAAGAAACAATAGATCAGAATGGGTAATAGCCGTTTAACTAAGCTCAGTGAAATGGATTTACTCATTGTTACTACAAAACCGGTGGAGAATCTAAATCAAATAGAGAAGTTAGAGCCTCGAATCACCAAACTCAAGCATTAATTAGGACTAAACTCAAATCATTAACCCTATTCACGTCACTTATGTTCATTGCTATTAAGAACCAAAATCAAGCAGCCTATCCTAAATGAAAGGTGAAAGGAGATTAAAACTCCAAAATTACTAGTTCTTGCTTATCCTCATTAGCTCCCTTCCTCCCAGATAAAAAGTCAGTACGGTGAGATTACCAGATGAAAGGACTCTGATTATTTCTCATAATGTAACCTGAATCCAGACGCTAGCTAGTTTTTTAGTAAGCCACAGTTGAATGTGCTAATAGAAGATCCCTAGTCATTTGCCCGAAGCCTAATCTGAAGCCAATTAAAATTCAAAACCAGATGTACCTCCCTCTTAACTGAACCCTTTCAGCTAGATAAAACACAGTCATCGATTGTAACACCCCTACCGCTAATACCGTCATTACTGTATAAATACTTATATTCGAAGCGGATATACATACAGAACGACGGGTGTACAATGCCGTTAGTCACCAACGTGACTAACAAGGCGAGTTACAATACTACATACTATCGGTCTGATGAATATGAACATACCGAGTACTCTACACAATACATTACTTTCCATTGCATACTCAAACCATAATTCAAATACAACTCCAATACAATACTTTACTATACCGAGTATACTACAATCCTTAAATTACCGATACAGTTTGGACTTCCGAATTCTTATTACAATACATTTACCATTCCTATTACTCAACTACCCATGCCTTCATAACAACCCCGTCCTACACTCTCAAACGGTGTTCAGCTTTAATACCTGTAAAAATAAAAACGGTGCCCCTAGGGCTCAGCAAAATTGCTGCATATGAAATTTGCATACCCCGCGTGCTAACCGGGGTACGCTGACTACTTGGGTCGATAAACATGAAGTTCGTTTATTTCATACATACATGTTGATACTACATCATCTTACACAGCAACAATACTTACCTACATCTACAAGATTCAACACTTACTAAGGAAGGCAATTTGTCAGTCAACCGTTCATGTTAGTTATTCATTCATCCGGTTTAATCGGATGCACTCCTTCTTCCCATACGGGTTCTTGAGTCTTACACGAACTTCGTCCTACTTACTTGTTGCTTTACTCACACTACACTCATTACCTTACTCATTACTTAGTCGTGCTTGCTCGATACTCGTTACTATACTAGTACTTACTCATCACTCGACTCGATCATACTTACTCCCACATACTCAGTACTCTCCGTACTCCGTATCATTACCTTACACATACTTCCTCATTACTTGGTACTCATTACGTACTCATACTTCCTTCTTACTCAATACTCATTACTTTACTCATACATACGCATTACTCAATACTCATTACTTTTGGCCTCTGGGCGGAGTCGTACACAAGACTCGCCACCGGGCCTACAATACAAAGGGGCTATACACTTAGATCCTCAAATACTCAATGTCCGTTTTTACTGGACTACTCAAATTCCCAACACTCCTCTCTCGGAGTATCTCACAATCTCATGGATAAGCCTGGAAGTATCTCTCTCGATAACCTCCACTAGCTTAAGGAATCACCATCATCTAGTATTCTCATATTTAAGGGTTTCCCCAACGTATCGAATACTCTCATGTTCGGGACATTACTTACGTCAGTCGGGTCCTCTCTATGTGGGTCGACTAACTTCCTAAGTGGTTTGGAGATCCCTCATCATACTTTTACTACTCACATGGTTCATGTCTTGCACCATCATCAATACCTCTAATAGAGGTTACTTACATGTGCTCCCACTATCTATTGTTTTGTGGTTTGTTCATTTTGGTTCTCTTACCATTATCGGGAGGTTACTAGTCCAGTACACTCTCTCACATTCTAGTGAGTTCATTCGTTTGCGTTTTCATTTATTGATTCGTTGGTTTAGTGTTTTTCTACGTTTACGTTAATTCACAACATGACTCTAACTACGAGTCACTAAACAAGGAGACTCACCTGTGAGTCGGTCTACACCCTACGTTAAGCCACACATTCAATCAAGAAAGGTTAGCTCATACAACATACATCAAGACAGACAATGAAAGGCAATAAACCGTTTTCATGCTTTAATCTTGATTAGCCGGCATACAACACACAAATCAACGTAGCTCGGTTAGCATACAAGGTATGAGAAAATCATACCTTTAACCGGGTTAGCTTTACCTACCGTTGTTCCCTTGTTCCTTGGCTCACACCTTTCCACTGATAATGTTTCAAACATTTGTATTAATACTTTGTTCATACGGTACTTGAATAGTTACTACTCCTGTGCTTACCCCGTTGTCGCGTAATACTTAGTTTTACTTATGTCAAATTATGTTCTTACTTCACACTCACTTCCTACACTTGTTTACACTTCTTAGGACCTTTACATACCACCAAACAAGGCCTTAACAACTTCTAAAACCATTACCATTCAATCCCCCATCAATTAAACCCTAAAACCACTTTCGGCAACATTTTGGGGGTGGACTGGGACTTGGTCTGGACCCAAGGTCCCGGACAATTCAAGAAAATATTCTCGGCCTCTTTTTACTATTGGTTCGGGACTTGGTCCTGGACCTAGGTCCCGGACCATTTACAGTTTTCAGTCTCGACATGATTTTTGATGCGGTCCGGGACTTGGTACATATCCTAGGTCCCGGACCCTACTAAAAACTGTTACTTAGGCGATTTTTCAACCCCAAATCAACCCTTAATCCACCTCTAATCATTCCATAATCTTTCCACATGTTTTATACATGTTAAACACACTTAAACACTACTTAAAACTTCTTTAATTCTTTGGTCCAATCCATACTCAACTTCTTGCCCATTTTCTACAAATTTCCATTCTCATTTTTACAACTTGCACACTTGTGCATTTCTACACTTTCCTTTGCACTTTGCATCTTTTCCTAACTTCATTTTACCATACCAATTCATTCCTAGACATATGCACTACCTATACCCAAGTTAAATCTCCATCTTCAAGATTACAAACACTAACTTCTTTTCTTGAAATTCCAAGGTCTTTTTAACCCATTTTGCTACAGATTTTTCTCACTACTTTACTTACCTCTAAAATAGCTCCTAAGAGGTTAACTAACCAAATTGGTTTCTCTCCCAAACACCAATTTAACCCTTGGTCATTTCCTTACTCACTATACACCTAAAACTCTTTCGGTTTCTACCGAAATTTTGCCATAGCTCCGTTGCTTTTCTTGCATTGTCCAAAGCTCATCTCATCACCAAATATCATCCTAAACTAGCCACACCCATCCAACACAGGCCTACAAGCACACAATAATTCACAATTTACAAAAACTTCCTCAAACAACAATACCAATACAAATACTCAAATGGCTTGGCTCTAAGGCCTCCAATTCACACATCTTACAAATCCTTTCTAATTCATCCAAATACATTTCCATTATAGTTTTGAGTTCATTCATTAAGTTACCCATTCCCAATATTCTAAAACAATTTAAATAAGCACCAAGGTAGTTTAATTACCTTGATTTCACAAGTTCCTCTTCCCATTTCTCCTTCTCTTCTCTTCCTCTTGCCATTTCGGTCAAGTGGGCAATGGAGTTGCCAAACTCCATTCCTATCATCCAAGGAACACAAAAGAGTGTAATTAAAATCCTAAACCCTCGGAATAATACTACTTCACTGAAATGCTTAAAACACAAAAATCTAGGGTTTTAACTTTGGATTTCCAAGAGGGGTTTTAACCCTTGATTCAAGAAGGTGATTCCACCACCATTGGAAGGTTGGAATGGTGCTCAAAAGAGAGATAAAAATAGAGCATTACAATGGGGAAAATTGGCTACAAGGAGAAGTGGAGGAAACATGAGTTTTTCATGGAAAGTTTTACCTTAATAGAGAGAAGACTCCAAGCTACACATTGATGCCATTTTCTCTTCAAATGGGGAAAACCCATGGAGATGAACTTCCTCATTTTCAGATTTTTAAAAGAGAGAATGATAGAGGATCATGAGGAAATGAAGAATATGTACTTATTTTTGTGATTGGAGCTTTATTGGAGCTTGGGCAAGCTTGGGAAGATGAAGAAGCCATGGAAGCTTTGAGGAGCTTCAAAAATCGCCCCAACCAGAGAGATAGGAGCAAAAATCAGCTAGGAGGAGGGGAGAAGAAGAAAGAGAAAAAAGAAAAGAGAAAGAGAAAAGAGAGAGAGGTAAAGTGCTTTTGTACATATTTACTTTTTTTTCTTTGTTTTTGTTTCTTCATTAGTTAGTAAGGTCAATTAAGTCAACATGGAGGGCTGAGTCAATAAATAAACCGGCCCACTATATTTATACATGCTAGCGTTTTTCGTTTTTTTCAGACAAAAACGCTCGTTAATTTGCCCGGTTTTAGCACTATTCACTAACCGGGCCCGTTTTCCAGAATTTTCTCATTTCTTTATTTTAATGGTTATTAAGCTTCAATTAATGCTTAATTATAGTTATTTAATGAACTATAATTTTTACGGGTTCGTTTGACCACTCAAAGTCATGTTTTCAGGTTTTCTCGAAAAACGTGTGCTAAAGCTTTATTAGCGTTTTAACACATTATTTGGATCCGGTTTCTTTGGAAACCATTCCTGTACATTAATTCTGCATGAATAAGACTTAGGAATCCTCATAATACTCTAACCGAGGTCTCGTACCTCCTATGGTTATATAACACTTATTTTAGCGTTTTTCACTTTTTAAGCGTTTTCTCAATTCTTTTGGATCGATTTTCCTTACCAAAATTACATAGGCACTATTAGGCCCTTAAATACCATATTAGAAAAATTTAATCACCATATTTTAGTTCGGGGTATTTCAATCTACCCCCCTTAAAGAACTTTGCCCTCAAAGTTGGTGAATCTAATATTGTTACTCCTATAAGTACTCTATGTTAAGGTTATGACCTCTACATATAATTTGTCAGGATCCAAATGTCTGACTCGATGTACACTACACATCCAAACAGCATGTCACTGCATCCATAGCAATCAAAAATATCCGTTACAAGCTCTCCTTGGGGTCCGACCGCAGATAAATGAGGTACCATCCTCTCCCATGTCGAGCGATCCCTCAGGTACCGGTCATGTTTGAACACTTACGCTTTTTGGTTCACTGCCGTCATGACTAATGGCACTTACGCTTTCTTACCACGGTCCTTTGGTTCAGATCAAATTCATTTGCATATATAGAGATCCCCAGGCACTTACTCATACTTACTCACTCATACTTACTTCGGGACTACGCTGCACCAGTGCCCTTGGAAAAATACAAAACACACACTGTCACCACCGCACCCAACCGGCCACTTAGGACCGCCGCACGAATGGTGTAGTGGTTTCAAAACTAATCCACACTTCCACTAACTTACAACTAGCTTCACCTCCATGGTTTCAACCGGATACACGTGCCTAGTCATGGAAGATCCACTAGCGCCCGTGGAAGAAGTTTCAAAACCGATCCTCATTCTCAAGTTTGAAGAAAACATTGTATACCAACTTAGTTTTGGGAATTCATTTTGAAAACTTGCATACATCTCCCAAGTTCCATTTATGATGATTATACCTATTACTAGTGTTATTACTGTGACCACTTATAGGGAGCTTCAAGAGTCCTTCAACCCCAATGTGATCAGCATTGGTGTTGAACTATCCTTCCACCCTAATTTGGTGTTCAGTTTCCCTTGATCGCTAGCAAATCAAGTTCCACCTCCCACCTCCATTCAAACAGACAAATCGTCAAACATTGTTTTGTTTTCTATCTTTTTAATCTTGCTAGTCATAATCACACACTGCATTTTCCAATTTATAGAATTGACTTACTTATTTACTAATCATCTCATCAATTATTGCTACATCATTTCCAACTACTATACTTAAGAAGTTTAAGGGTATAATATCCTATTAATTTTCTATACTCCAATTTATACTCGTCAAATACATCGGTTTCATACCAATTTATACTCACCAAATACATCGGTTCCATACCGATTTATACTCCTCAAGTCTCCCATACGTACTCATTCCTTACTATTACCAATCGGGGTTCTCATTCCCTTGGAGTTTCTCTACTCCATTCCTATTCTTATTTCCCAAATCATTACAATTACACGATGAGTGAATACAAATGTTTATGTAACATAAGTATCAATCATCAAAACAAATACTTTTGCACTATGCGCATTGTAGGTTACGCCCTTATCACGTAAACATACATTTCGCGGTTTTCGCACTACCCCCTTAAAAGGGATTACGCCCACGTAATATACCATGTGTCAATGTTGAACATTGATCGAAGGCATTCAGCCGTCATGGAGTGGTTTAGTTCCCATGCGGTCTATTATAAAATGTTCCTTGATCAATGGGTCTTAACCGTATTACCGGTTAGTCCCTACGTCAAGAATTTTCATCGGAGTTTATTTAACTCTTAACCGGGTTCTGTTCTAGCCTAAATGGCTTTGAAGCATTGATGATTAACCTTTTATTCACTAAGTGTATTTCACTTAGAATTCTGGGCCCACTAGCTTCTGCTGCGCGACCCTAATAACTTGGGTTATTCGCCCTTCTCTCGTTATCCTTAATGTGCTACACATCACCTTTTTATCCCTTTTATTGTGGGAATAAGGTTTATTCCATCAAGCATGGTATTTTTTTTACCGTGCATGAACTCAATGAGTTCTAGATTTATAACCAGCTCTCTGGCAATCTATTGTATACACTGTTCGTACTCCCATGATTATTCACTACGTTCCTCCACTTGACTTGTCGGTTGAGGTTGAGCCACTACTCAGTTGTAGTGCTTCCTCTGTTGTCAGTGGCTTCAGAATTCACTCACTATTTTGTTCGGGACAAGTGTTCCTTACTTTTATGACCTTACATTTTCTATGCGTCGGTCCTTGTGACTTTCTTAAGTCTCCTTTCACCTTTATCCCTATGGAATTCACATCTTGTGATTGTTGGTGTGTTTCACACTCTTCGTGCTTCTTTGGCCTTAGGCCGCACTGTTTGTTTCTAAGCTTTTGCTTAACTGGCTTATGCCATGTTCATTGGTGAAAGGAAGAATTTACCACGATTTACATTTTCCCATATTCCTAGCTATCCCACCAGATCATTAAATGCACAAGTGCAATACCAAGACACTCAGTCCTACAGAGTGCAGAGGCGTAAACCCTTGGCAGTAATTCTCTTGTGTGATCGCAATAGGAATGAATATTACTTCTTCGTGTGGTGCTTCGTCATTTGGTGCAGACTCTCGGCTTGTTGCCCGGTCAGTCCACTATATCGTATTTAATAACTCCATAGCATTGGGTGATTATTCACATACATTGGTCATCTGTTGCGCACCATGTTCTTACTGATTCTACAGTATCGGTTTACATGGCATCCGCTGTTGCTAGCTTCAGCTCATGCATTTCCACCACTTATACGTGGTTCGGTGTTTTACTTCTGAGCTCCTTGAGCGTTATTTACTCATACTTTACGTTCCCACATATCGTGTTCGTTTTGAACCGGTTACTCCTTGGTTGTCAACAGTTGTTATTTAAAGCTTATTTGACATCGCTTGGCAATAATTGTATGCTCAAGCTTCACTACATTGGTAGTTTTGAAAGAGGTGTACTATCAGATATTTGTTAATGGTATCCCCTTCTTAGAATCTGTGTTCACCGCTCTCGCAGTCTCACATTTATGAGGGGTATCCTTGTTCGTTGGTTATTAGCCTTTTATTGTTGTCATCCTTGACCACTTTCCATATGGTTCACAATGGGTTTTGTAACCGTTGGGTTGTGTATGGTAATAATTCCATGGCCTACTAGCCTTATTGCCTAGAGCTCTGCTCATCATAGGCTGTTCACAAGCTTTGCTTCTCCTTATACCATCAATTGGTTTGGAGGTGATGCTGGGCTCCATGATAAGATTGTCGCATCATGCTTTTGTTTGTTGGAGACCCTTTAAGTATCTTGGGATTGATCGGTACCATTTATTAATTTGAGGTATCCCCTGTCAAGTGGGATCCCTTCGGTGTTCTAACCGAATATTCGTTCCAATTGTGGTGTTCTTATCACGACCTTTCGTTCACTGTGTTGACTTGATACCCCTTTATGGATTGCTCCTGGGTGTTGGTGATTTTGCTATTGCATCTGGCTGACATTTATGAGTATGTCCAGTTTGTTATCCTACCTTGCGGTTCTGGATCTGAGTTATCCCGTTGAGGGTTATAAAGTCTCCCGTTTTTAGGGCAGACCATTGGTACTTCTCTTATATTTTTAAACCGGTTGCTATTTCTTTTAGTGGTGAATGGTATCCTCCTGTACCTTATATGATCACCCTGTGTGTTTGTGGTAGTTGTTTTGGGATTCCATCCCGCTCCTTGAACACTGATGTGTTAATGTTAGGCATTTGCCTTACAGTGTTTAGACTGGGTATTCCTTCCAGTTATCATGCTTTACTTCAATATATTCGAGACATATCCAATGTCTTTATTCAGTTGTTAGTGCTTCTTGCACTTTTAACTCTTAATCATCCTCCTAGAGTGAGTTCTTGACTCCTTAGCTTGTAAGCTTATCTGAGTTCCCTTTGCTCGTTTGAGGTATCCAACTGTTCTGTTTTGAATTTACTTATGGTCCGTAGAACGGAGTTGACTACTTCCCGTGTTTCGTACACTACATGTATACATACGTGGGGTACCTTATTGGCACGTTACCACTTACCTGACTATCTATCAGGCCCGTAAGCTCCTTCGGAGTGCGCTCGTCCCACATCCCGTATTTGGGTACACTCGTAGTGCTCGTCTCACGCCTAAGTGAAGTATTCTGTTGTCAACTCTTCTTGTATTACTCGATGATACTCACCGAAATTCTGTTAGTTGGGTTTTAAAAATCCGAGATTTAAAAGAAGGGTTTGTGGTTTTGAAAGAAAAATTCGAGTTTGAAATAACAGTTCGGTGTTAAAAGAAATTCTTCATGGCATTGCCATGTCTAAGGTCTTGACCAAGTCCAGCTTCTCGCTGACTGGTATGTTCTTAATACAATGGTCAGGCCTTAGGCCTTTCCAAGGTTTCACTGTTTCGATTTCATAGGATTAGTGATCCTGTATTTACTTTAATCCTCATGGTGGTACTTTAGTAGGTACTTGTTGGTCATTAGAAGTCTTCCAACTGTCTTGCCTCTGCTGCACTTGCCCTGGGCAAGTGCGCAGGTAGGTTGTTTTTCGGTTAACGTATACCGGTTACGGTATCGTTTCCGTCCAAATTTGGTGGTTTCATTAAATCTTCCTTTGATCTTGGTGATCAATCTCCTGAGTCGTTCCTCAGTGTACTTGACATGGTTGTCGTCAATCCGGGTGCCTCACCCCTTCACTTTGGTTAACGAGACTTGACTTATCCTTAGGAACCATGTTGTAGTCCTATATGTGTATGTTTATAAATACTTTCATTGTTACCTGAACTATGTCGTTCGGTTATTACGGCCACTTGGTGTGTAGGTTTGGTATCAATCCAACCTCGACTAATTCCTTAGTCGGTTTGTATACCGTTATTGGTATTATCAAACATTACAGTCCATAGACTCTCTTGTCTCGGGCTTGTTACTCTGTCTTTTTGCCCCACTGTGCGGTTGTGCCACTCTTCTTGCTGGCTACTCATGGTTCTTGCGACTACGAAACATGTCGCCCCATGGTGCCATCAATTCCATTATTCTTTGTTTAGGATCTTCAATCCTCCGCCATTAAGTGCGGTCATCGTCATCCAACGGGTACCGTCTTTGGGACTTCCAGCTCTTGGACTTTACCATATGTCAGGTTCCTTTTTCTAATAAGGTTTGTTTTTGCAACTGCCAGATCGGGTTTTACCCGAGTGTGAGAGGTCTTTCCATCTCTCTGGCGTTCTTCTCCCAACTTATTATCGTGGGTTGCGAAGGGCGGGTATGGTTGTTGTAGGTTTTCCAGTTCACACCGAAGTTCCTATCTAGCGTACCTCACACGTTAACACTCAACCCTTAGCCCTAAGTCTCAAATTCCTAACTTGGTATTTTCCCAAACTCGGTATTTCATCAATCAGAGCGATACTTCGCTCTGATACCAATTTTGTAACACCCCTACCGCTAATACCGTCATTATTGTACAAATACTTATCTTCGCAGCAGATATTACATACACAACGGCGGGTGTAAATGCCGTTACTCTCACCACGTGACTAACAAGGCGAGTTACAATACTACATACTATCGATCTGATGAATATGAACATACCGAGTACTCTACACAATACATTACTTTCCATTGCATACTCAAACCATAATTCAAATACAACTCCAATACAATACTTTACTATACCGAGTCTACTACAATCCTTAAATTACTGATACAGTTTGGACTTCCGAATTCTTATTACAATACAATTACATTCCTATTACTCAACTACCCATGCCTTCATAACAACCCCGTCCTACACTCTCGAACGATGGTCAGCTTCGAATACTTGTAAAAATAAAAACGGTGCCCCTAGGGGCTCAGCAAAATTGCTGTATATGAAATTCGCATACCCCGCGTGCTAACCGGGGTACGCAGACTACTTGGGTCGAATAAACATGGAGTTCATTTATTTCATACATACATGCTGATACTACATCATCTTACACAAGCAACAATACTTACCTACATCTACAAGATTCAACACTTACTAAGGAAGGCAATTTGTCAGTCAACCGTTCATGTTAGTTATTCATTCATCCAGTTTAATCGGATGCACTCTTTCTTCCCATACGGGTTCTTGAGTCTTACACCAACTTAGTCCTACTTACTTGTTGCTTTACTCATACTGCACTCATTACCTTACTCATTACTTACTCGTGCTTGCTCGATACTCGTTACTATACTAGTACTTACTCATCACTCGATACTCCATACTTACTCCCACATACTCAGTACTCCGTACTCCATACTCTTTACCTTACTCATACGTCCTCATTACTCGGTACTCATTACATACTCATACTTCCTTCTTAGTCAATACTCATTACTTTACTCATACATACGCATTACTCATACTCAATACTCATTACTTTTGGCTTCCGGGTGGACTCATACACAAGACTCGCCACCGGGCCTACAATACAAAGGGGTTATACACTTAGCTCCTCAAATACTCAATGTCCCAACACTCCTCTCTCAGAGTATCTCACAATCTCATGGATTAGTCTAGAAGTATCTCTCTCGATAACCTCCACTAGCTTAGGGAATCACCATCGTCAAGCATTCTCAGATTTAAGGGTTTCCCCAACGTATCAAATACTCTCATGTTCGGGACATTACTTACATCAGTCGGGTCCTCTCAATGTGGGTCGACTAACTTCCTAAGGGGTTTGGAGATCCCTTATCATACTTTTACTACTCACATGGTTCAAGTCTTGCACCATCATCAATACCTCTAATAGAGGTTACTTACATGTGCTCCCACTATCTATTGTTTTGTGGTTTGTTCATTTCGGTTCTCTTACCGTTATCGGGAGGTTACTAGTCCCGTACACTCTCACACATTCTAGTGAGTTCATTGGTTTGCCTTTTCATTTATTGATTCATTGGTTTAGTGTGTTTCTACGTTTCCATTAATTCACAACATGACTATAACTACGAGTCACTAAACAAGAAGACTCATCTGTGAGTCGGTCTACACACTAAGTTAAGCCACACATTCAATCAAGAAAGGTTAGCTCATACAACATACATCAAGACAGACAATGAAAGGCAATAAACGTTTTCATGCTTTAATCATGATTAGCCGGCATACAGCACAAATCAACGTAGCTCGGTTAGCATACGGGGCATGAGAAAATCTTACCTTTCACCGGGGTTAGCTTTACCGTGTGTTCCCTTGTTCCTTGGCTCACACTTGTTCCACTGATAATGTTTCAAACATTGTTATTAATACTTTGTTCATACGGTACTTGAATACTTACTACTCCCGTGCTTACCCCGTTGTCCCGTTATACTTAGTTTTACTTATGTCAAATTATGTTCTTACTTCTCACTCACTCACTTCCTACACTTGTTTACACTTCTTAGGACCTTGACATACCACCAAACAAGGCTTAACAACTTCTAAAACCATTACCATTCAATCGCCCATCATTTAAACCCTAAAAACCACTTTCGCCAACATTTTGGGGGTGGTCCGGGACTTGGTCCGGAACCAAGGTCCCGGACCATTCAAGAAAATAACTCCGGCCTCTTTTTGCTATTGGTCCGGGACTTGGTCCTGGACCAAGGTCTCGGACCACTTACAGTTTTCACTCTCGACATGATTTTTGATGCGGTCCGGGACTTGGTACTTATCCTAGGTCCCGGACCCTGCTAAAAACTACTACTTTGGTGATTTTTCAACCCCAAATCAACCCTTAATCCACCTCTAATCATTCCATAATCTTTCAACATGTTTTATACATGTTAAAACACACTTAAGCACTACTTAAAACTCCTTAAATCCTTGGTCCAATCCATACTCAACTTCTTGCCCAATTTCTACAAATTTCCATTCTCATTTTTACAACTTGCACACTTGTGCATTTCTACACTTTCCTTTGCACTTTGCATCTTGTCCTAACTTCATTTTACCATACCAATTCATTCCTAGACATATGCACTACCTATACCCAAGTTAAATCTCCATCTTCAAGATTACAAACACTAACTCCTTTTCTTGAAATTCCAAGGTCTTTATAACCCATTTTGCTACAGATTTTTCTCACTAGTTTGCTTACCTCTAAAATAGCTCCTAAGAGGTTAACAAACCAAATTGGTTTCTCTCCAAATACCAAGTTAACCCTTGGTCATTTCCTTACTCACTATACACCTAAAACTCTTTCGGTTTCTACCGAAATTTCGTCATAGCTCCGTTGCTTTTCTTGCATTGTCCAAAGCTCATCTCATTACCAACTTTCATCCTAAACTAGCCACACACCCCTACAAGGGTCCTACCAGCACACAATTTATTCACAATTTACACAAACTGCCTCAAACAACAATACCAATACACATACTCAAATGGCTAAGCTCTAAGGCCTCCAATTCACACAACATCTTACAAATCCTTTCTAATTCATCCAAATACATTTCCATTACAATTTTGAGTTCATTCATTAAGTTACCCATTCCCAATATTCTAAAACAATTTAAATAAGCAACAAGGTAGTTTAATTACCTTGATTTCACAAGTTCCTCTTCCCATTTCTCTTCTTCTCTTCCTCCTGCCATTTTCGGTCAAGTGGGCAATGGAGTTGCCAAACTCCATTCCCATCATCCAAGGAGCACAAAAGTAGTGTAATTAAAATCCTAAACCCTTGGAATAAGACTACTTCAATGAAATGCTTAAAACACAAAAATCTAGGGTTTTACCTTTGGATTTCCAAGAGGGGTTTTAACCCTTGATTCAAGAAGGTGATTCCACCACCATTGGAAGGTTGGAATGGTGCTCAAAAGATAGAGAAAAATAGAGCATTACAATGGGGAAAAATCGGCGACAAAGAGAGGTGGAGGAAACATAAGTTTTTCATGGAAAGTTTTACCTTAATTGAGAGAGGAGACTCCAAGCTACACATTGATGCCATTTTCTCTTCAAATGGGGAAAACCCATGGAGATGAACTTCCTCATTTTCAGATTCTGAAAAGAGAGAATGATAGAGGATCATGAGGAGTTGAAGAATATGTACTTATTTTTGTGATTGGAGCTTAATGGAGCTTGGGCAAGCTTGGGAAGATGAAGAAGCCATGGAAGCTTTGAGGAGCTTCAAAAATCGCCCCAGCCAGAGAGAGAGAGGAGCAAAAATCAGCTGGGAGGAGGGGAGAAGAAGAAAGAGAAAGAGAAACGAGAGGAGAGAGAGAGAGAGAGAGAGAGAGAGAGAGGTAAGTGCTTTTGTACTTTTTTACTTTTTTTTTGCTTTTGTTTTTGTTTCTTCTTTAGTTAGTAAGGTCAATTAAGTCAACATGGAGGGCTGAGTCAATAAAGAAACCGGCCCACTATAGTTATACATGCTAGAGCGTTTTTTGTTTTTTATAGAAAACGCTCGTTAATTTGCCCGGTTTTAGCACTATTCACTAACCGGGCCTTTTTTCCGGAATTTTCATTTCTGTAATTTTTATGGTTATTAAGCTTCCATTAAAGCTTAATTATATTTAATGAAACTATAATTTTTACGGGTTCGTTTGACCACTCAAAGTCATGTTTTTGGGTTTTCTCGAAAAACGTGGGCTAAAGCTTTATTAGTGTTTTTTAACATATTATTTGGATCTGGTTTCTTTAGGAACCATTCCCGTACATTAATTAGGCATGAATAAGCCTTAGGAATCCTCATAATACTCTAACCAAGGTCTCATACCTCCTATGGTTATATAACGCTTATTTTAGCGTTTTTCGCTTTTTAAGCGTTTTCTCATTTCTTTTGGATCTATTTTCCTGGCCCTTTAAATACCATATTAGAATAACTTAATCACCATATTTAAGTTCGGGGTATTTCAATCTACCCCCCTTAAAGAACTTTGCCCTCAAAGTTGGTGAATCTAATATTGTTACTCCTATAAGTACTCTATGTTAAGGTTATGACCTCTACATATAATTTGTCAGGCTCCAAATGTCTGACTCGATGTACACTACACATCCAAACAGCATGTCACTACATGAATAGCAATAAAAAATATCCGTTACAAGCTCTCCATGGGGTCAGTCCGCAGATAAATGAGGTACCATCCTCTCCCATGTCGAGCGATCCCTCAGGTACCGGTCACATTTGAACACTTACGCTTTCTGGTTCTCGGCCGTCATGACTAATGGCACTTACGCTTTCTGGCCACGGTCCTTTGGTTCAGATCAAATAAATTTGCATATATAGAGATCCTCAGGCACTTACTTAACTTACTTACTCATACTTACTTCGGGACTCCGCTGCCCTAGTGCCCTTGGAAAAATACAAAACACACACTGTCACCGCACCCAACCGGCCACTTAGGTCTGCCGCATGAATGGTGTAGTGGTTTCAAAACTAATCAACACTTCCACTGACTCAAAACTAGCTTCACCTCCATGGGTTCAACCGGATACCCGTGCCTAGTCATGGAAGATCCACTAGCGCCCGTGGAAGCGGTTTCAAAACTGATCCTCATTCTCAAGTTTGAAGAAAACATTGTACCAACTTAGTTTTGGGAATTGATTTTGAAAACTTGCATACATCTCCCAAGTTCCATTTATGATGATTATACCTATTACTAGTGTTATTAATGTGACCACATATAGGGAGCTTCAAGAGTCCTTCAACCCCAATGTGATCAGCATGATGGGATATTCTCTGCAGAATATAACACACCAACAAAACAAGCATGCGCATTAAATTGAGCATAATCAGCATGGCAGCAGTAAGAAAAAAAAGGGCTAGATGAAGGGAGTTTAAGGAGATGATATCGCAACAAACACATCGGTCTAGTGGTGGAACTTGCGAGCAAAAGTATGATGGGATGCTAATTCCTTTTATCAACTCCCTATCTGATTATTGCTAAGCGTGAAAAATAAAATAGGAAGAAGCAAATCCAGTTTACTTATCAATCTGGTGTGCTTTTCAAAGTAAAGAAAGAAAAGAAAAATAAAAAATAAAAAGCCAAGAGCAGATGAACCCATCTCAGAATCAGAAGTAGAGCATATAGTGTCAAGTAACATAAGCAGTCAGAGGGGACTTAATAGCCAACTTGGATCAGAAATGAGTACCCGAAAGAAGATTACCAGAACTTCTGCAAAGAACTTCAAAATGAAATCATAACAACAAAGGAAATGTTAAGTCACAGGAAAATTGTGCGGATGAGACAAATAATAAATAGCAAACAAGTCTAAGGAGAGAAACCCCCATCAACATCTTGCTCTAGATTGGGGTTAGAACTCAAACCATTTCCAACACCCTAGAGATCATATACGGGCTCCTAAAATAAAGGGTTGAGGCTACCCTATTCGACGGTAGCCAGGACAGCTCGTTTCTGGTTAAGTATCAACAACATAAGTGTCTCAAGTAGGAATAGTACGCAATACGAGAATTGGGTCAGAAAGATGATAATAATCTCCAACTAGTTCAGACCGCAATAAGTGACTAGAACAGAAAGAGAACAAGTTAGTGGTACGGGTCTGTTTCATGTTTCTTCTGTAACCAAATGACAAGTCTGTGTTGTAAGAATGTGACTGGTAAAAACGCTGAGAGTGAAGGTAAAGAAAGGGGATTCAAAATTCAGGCTTATGCTTGGACTCTTCGCCATGTCCGTGGACTCTGATGTCCATACCAAGCGAGTTAATTTTCACAAAGAAGGGTATGCAGAGTAGATAGTGAAAACGAACGGCAAAATAAAAGAACTAGAGGAGGAAAAGTAGTCCATGAGTTGGATTTGTCACCAAAGAACAACCTTCTTCCTTATAATAGTTGCTATTCTCAAGTGAGCAAGCAAAGAAGAACGTAGTCAGTACAAATACAGCCAGCTTAAGTTCAGGGAACATGAGCCAGTACTAACATCTGCATTTTCCAGCGAAACCGATAACTAAATGACCGTGACAGGTGAAGTTTAGTACAAGGAAACGTATATAGGAAAACTCTTTACTCTCGGTGTAACTAGGGACACGTGAAACACAAATTCGGAACTTGTTATACCCAAAATTTTGACCCCCCCTGGTTAGGGTCTACAAGGTTTTGGTGTTGTGAAGGGCATTTAATCGAGTAATGAGGGATTTCGGCTCGATCGGCGCATCCCAGGGCATGAGGAGTAGTTTCATCATTGTCAGGGGCGTTTTGTAATTTTTAAGGCTCCTGAGACCTCCTATAGGCTTCTCTCTCCTCCGAAAGATGCCTAAATCAGCTTGAAATGCTTTTATATTTTAACACATGGTAGAGGATGACATTCTAAGCATAATGGCGTTGGAATTTTGATTTTTTGAATTCCAATAATTTTCTAGCAATTTCTGACTGAATCTGACGAGAAATTCAATTTTAAAATTTTCCAACATTGAAAAAATTCGATTCCACTTCAGAAAATTCATAATTGGCATCCTTGACACGTGGTTAAAATTTCACAGCAAAATTCCTTTGGGAAGTCACTTAATTAAAATATCAAAAAATCTTACTTTTACTAGATTTTCTTTATCTTTAAGAAAGTCTATATAAGGGATAGGTTTTTTTGATAAAAGAAGAATCTCATATGCTCAAGAACCCTAGGAAGACAGAAAGCACAACCTCCTCTCTTTCTCTCACGTTTTCCAACACCCGGCCACCCGAATCATACCAAAAATCCCCCGAAATCACCATCTAAACATGTTTTCCAATCCCCAAAGCACCAATAATCATCAAAACCCCACAAAACACCACCAAAACGTGAAGAACAGCAAGAACAACCAACCACTAGAAGCTCGGTTCGAAAATCTTTCGGGTCTGCCACAAACGGAGCACTCTACGAATCCCGGTGTGAAGAATCGTTGTGAATCCGAAGGTAAAACAGGTAGAAATTCCACTTTCCTAACTCTCCACGACATTATTACTCTTGCCTCAAAATTTGGGCTTAAACCAACTCTTTTTCGTTTCTGTATTGCTGATTGTTTTAGCTACTGCCTTGTTACTTGTTTGCTAAGTTTCATATTAATTTTGATGTCAAATTGAGTTATTTCAGTTACTAACGTGTTTAAAATCTTTCAGGCTACACACCCATAAAATTTGGGCTCAAAACACCCTCGGGAACCATCGAAAACCCGCTGCCCGTGGGTTGTCCGTGACCTCGGACTCATTGTCCGGACCACGGACGGTGGCGGGATTTTATATTTTCAATTTTTCAAATTTTAGGGTTTCTGTCAACACATGTCCGGACCCACGGACACCCTGTCCGTGGCCCCGGACTTTTCAAGTTTGCGTTTTTATTTTAGTTCTGTTTTCGAAATTACCTAATTCAACTGGGGTCCGTGGTCTCGGACATTAGGTCCGTGGCCACGGACGTAATTAAAATTTGACCTAATTCTGCCTCCGAAACCCTAGTTTAGGTAACTTTCAATTTCACTTTAATTTTCTGTCAAAAAGCGTTAAAAAATAAAAAAAACTGAAGCGCGCACCTAGGTTAAAAACAACTTTGTAGAAAGCCGTAAATAAACCAAGTAGAGGAAAAACGACCTAGGAAGGGTAATGAAAGTAATTTGAACCCTAAATAAGTCGAATACCAAGCCCCCGAACCCGAACTCTCCTTTCCTAATTTAATCTAGGTTAAATTAGGTGGCGACTCATAATAGGTTCCAGTGAGCTAGCCTAGGTTTTTAATAATTATTTTTATATGACATAGTTATTAATCTTAAGTTATAAGTGGACCTAAAACCCGGTTAGATCCTAATCAGCTTTAATCACCATAGGATAAGGTTTAAAATCGAGGCTCACAGACTGGCGACTCTGCTGGGGACAAACTTCTTAATTTTAACTTGTTTAATTTTAAGAAAGAGGGCTTAACTTGAATAATTGTTTGTTTATGGCTTTTATATATTGTTTGTTTACTTTTGTGCGCAATTTAAATTTCTGCACCTTTGCATCATATGAGAGCGAGGGTCCACATAAACCAACTTCACCTTGGGACCCGTTTGAGGGTCCCCTGTCAGGGACTCACACCTTCCAGGTGATGTGAATAAGTGGGGGAAAAGAGGAGGGTGTCGTCTAACCACACCCCCTTAATACATGGGCTTTAGCCCCAAGCATTTTCCTGGCAGTACCCTTACCTAGCCCACTGTTTGGTCAGCCAAAGACCCGATCGTAGACGCACACCTTTAGGTGATGTGAAAAAAAAGTGGGGAAGCCCAAAGAGAATAGTGTGTAAGCCCTATTCCTTTGTGGTGACCTGGGCCCGTGCCCCAAGCACCTCTCCGGATCGATCCTTACCCGTTGGACTGAGTCATCATGCGAGGACATCTGCATCACCTCCTTATGTAAGACTTCTGTGCATATGCTCCTTTTCTCCTGGGCCTCAGGCCCAATGTCTGTATCGATCCATCTTTCTAGCCCAAATGAAACATTTAAGGGATTTTGGTAGTCCAAATACTCCCATCACCCAAAAAAAAATCCTTTTGGCTGATTCTTGTTACAAGCCTGATTCTCGTAATGCCCAACGGTTTAGTCCAGAGCAGGCCCTTCCAAAAGTTTAGAGTCCAGTATTCATTACTACGCACTAATTTTCGGCATGTGATTCTAAGTTTAGTCCCAGTCTCATTCCCGCAATGCTGACTTATCTTTTTGCTCACAACAGGAAGCTCCCCCTTGCAGCTAGGATGTCGTATGGAGTTAACGATCGAAGTACTCAGCTCGCTGAGCTTGCGGATTTGATAAGGAAACTAGCTGAGTTAGAATTTATCCACAGGAGTGCCTTGGAAGAACTAAGCTCAAGATTTGTGTCGGCTGCAAGGGAAGCGAGAGCTCTCATTCATGCTCTCGGGCAAGTCATCCCTTTAGATCTGGCCCCCAATGAGGACGGGGTCAAGTCACCGGAGAACCAGGAACCGCAACAAGAGCAGGCCGCACTGGTGCCCATTGTAGATCTGCAGCAGCCGTAGAGTCAGATTTTGAGAGTACTTCTAGGGCAGGGGTTAGTCCAACTCAAAGCCCCGCGGTTTCGCGGGCGGCATCTAGGGGCATGTCCCGAAATTCTGTCGTTTCCACCTACTCACGGGCCACTCCACAGATAATTGTCATAATTCGAGGTCTAAAATTATGTTATTGGCTCAAGAAGGAAAAATCAGATTGCAACCCCAGTACCGGAGTTTCCCCACGAAGCCGAAAGGGAATTCACACCCATTGGTTGTCCTTTAAGCCAGGCCTTTGAGGAACTACAAGACGAAGGGCTAATACGACCACGCATTCCTCGCCATGTTGAAACACGAAAGGGGAGTACGCTCAGTCAATTTTGCAAGTACCATCAGCTAGCGGGCATGATACCAATGATTGCAAAGTACTGAGACATCGGATCCAAGACCTCATCGATTAGGGATATCAGCGTCTGGATGACCTCGAGACTTCAGAATCCGAAGTTCAGTGTGCTGCCTTTACTGTTTTCTAGGATGACAAGAAGCCGGCACGAGGGGCGGGGCAGAAACCCGCATCCACGGTTAGCTTTGTCCCAGCAAATGCTCACATTACCCGGTCGGGCAAGCACTACGGATCACCTGAAAAGTCGTCACAAGGGGAAGGGCGAATGCTGTCTCCCCCGGTGGCTGAAGATATCCCAGGTGAACGAGAGTTGCTTCATAAGCTGAAGGCAACAACCATCCCCATGGCGATCTGGTCTTTGCTTACGATCTCACCAGAGCACCGGCGGGCCATTGCCAAACATTTGGGCGGGCCAGAGGAAAGTTTAGCCCCGGAAAGGATGGTCGCGGATCTTAGGCAAAAGCAGGAGGAGGAGATCAGTTTTCATGATAGCGAGATCTCCGAGCACTCGGGAAAAGCATTGTATATTACTGTTTGGTGCGGGGCCTTCAAGGTGCCAAAAGTCCTCATTGACACAGGAGCAGATGTCAGCATCTGCCCTCTGAAAGTGGCAGAGGGTATGGGTTACGACAAGTTTGAGTCTTGCCAAATAGTGTTACGAGGGTACGACGACAACCCACGACACGTCTTCGGCCTACTGGATCTTCCACTCAAGTTTTGGACGGTTGTCCATCCAGTGAAGTTCTTGGTTCTGCAAATCCCCATTCTTTCAATCTGATTCTGGGACGGGATTTCCTTCAGGATTTGAAGGCCGTCCCTTCTACGGTGCATCAATGTTTGAAGTTCAAAAGAGACGGGAAGGTTCATGTCGTTAGAGGCGAACCACATCAGAAGGAGTTGCCTGTTTGCATGGTTGAAGAGGAGGGTTCGTCCCATCTAAACAGGTTCAGCGTTGTACCAGAGCAGTCCGACCCAACTTCTCTTCAGAAACTTAAAGTTGGGCCAGGGAAGGTTATCATGGAGAAGTATGGTTATCAAGAGGGTAAGGGCCTTGGCAAGGATCTCCAAGGAATCCCAGACGTCCTGTCTCCGGCAGCAAACCCTGGTCGTCAAGGACTCGGTGCGTTAATGAACCCATCTTTCATTTCAGCAATTGAACTATCATCTTTATTCATATGCCCATGTTCTCTATGTTTACAGGATACGGTAAGAGCGGTAGAGGGGGAGACGATGCCCGATTGGATGTTCCTTGAAGGATAGGTCATAGGTTAGGGGTAGTTAGCCATTTAGTTCCCGCTTTGGGGTCATTATAGGAGTCATTGTTGTTTTCCTTTGGTTGTTCTACATAGTTTCTTTCTTACGATAGTTAGTTTGGTAGTTCTTTTCCATTTGGTTGGTACTCGATGTCATTGTCACTTCTTTTGGTTATCAATAAAATTTCTTTTTTGTTCATGTTTTAACGTTTATACATTCGTTCATGTGCTAAAAAAGGAAAAAAAGGAGAAAAAGACTCACACTCATAAGGCATCTCTACAAGCATATAAAGGAAAAGCCTTTGTTTTTCATGAAACCTCTTGTACAAAATCACCTTCCCATCCAAGTATTCACCACCTCCATTGCAGCCACCACACATGTCACAACAATCTATCATTTCTATCATTTCACCAGACACATAAAAACAAAACTGCTGCCACCAAAAGAACAAAGGATAAATCATTCAGCAATCACCCCATCACCACTCACCACCATAATAACTTGGGTATCCAAAAGGTTTGTTAAGTAAACCCCACAGCAATACTGGGGGCAATCTGAGTTAAGGAATGATAATGTTTAAATGTGCAGACAAGTCTCTGAGTGTACACTTCGCGAGAGTGCTTTGAGCGGTAAAACCAAGAGCGAAAGAGCGTGTCATTTTTTTACACGACTCCAGAGAGGCCACATTCAAAGGTGAGGTAAACGGCATAGCTCTGACCGTAGGAGATAATTTGTAAATTTACTCTTAGACCTGCGAAAAGTAACAAAGAACGAATACACAACTATTAGGGATGACGAAGCACCTAGGTACAGTGCCACACAGCCAAAAAGCTTGTGAACCCTGACATTACACCCTAGGCACCCCGCTGAGCTTTTCATGCATGACCTCTTTTACAACACTACAAACTCCAGAAACGCCAGCTGATAAGCAAGAAATACATCTACTTTTAGGGCTTTAATTCTTCCTATTTTCATAGCAATTTATGTCGTTTTCTCCTTATCATATGATTTTCCTAGATGTATGTTTTGATATGAATTGATATATTTTATGTGTTAATGTAACACCCCTACTACGCACATCACATTACTTGGAATCGCAGCGGAATATAAACGACTAAACAGTAACTAAACGATTGGTGCTACAACGCCGTCAACCACCCACGTGGTTAACAAGGCTGAATAAATACAAGTGTACCGGTCTGATGATCAGACTCCCGAGCATAGAACTAATAACCATATATATACATCAACAAAATACCGAGTGTTTACATAAATCCTTCACTGTATACCGTCACTGTAAACCGTCATAATCAAGTATATAACACGCCACGGGAGCACAGGCGCATCCCGGGCAAACATCCAAAAGTACTCCAAAAGTAAACTACACCCTAGGATCTAGAGCCACTCCGCTTCTTCGATCCTCATCCTGCAGTAAAAGAAATATGGATCCCCGAGGGGGTCAGCAACCCTTGGCTGGCATGGTTAACGCGCAGCCCATCGACTACCGGAATGCGCGCAAACTATTTGTCATGATGACATGGTATTTATTTTAAAACACACAACTCATACATATATAACATAACATGGGTATTGTACACATCATAACACACATCACACACATACAATTCCTTTTAGGAAGAGAACCAACACAGTTAGTCCCCATTGAGAGCCTAGAGAATGTTGCCATGCTCATACTTAGCTCGTTACATAACTCGTTAGCGTCCGGTTAGATTGAACGGTTAACTTAACACAAGGTGCCTCGGATATAGTGATCCAAGCACACCGAAATAACACTTAGTATGCCCCTGTGGCCCGACGTGAGTCAGTAAAATAGCCTTGGTTAAGCTAAAGGGAAGGTTGGAAACCAAATTGGAAACTCAACCATAACATACAGAGAGAATCGAACCGGTTATGACATCGACTCCCATACTCACACGAGTGGCCGGAACAGACCGGACTCCTCACTTCCCCCTTAGCCCTTGTTAGAAGTTCATCATTGAATTCAACAAACAATTCACAATAATAGGTCAAGTCTTGTTAGACACACGCGAGGGAAGAGAGAGTCATACTTAACAACATAATAATATTTATCAACTGTAAACTCCTTACATGGTTTAATCTTACAAAGTCATAAACACACAGAAAAACAAACAACACACAAGCCGGTGTAAACCGGTAGGCAACAGACTGCAAGAAAACCATACCTTGGTCCTTGCCTCGATTGATTTCCACCTTGAGAGAATCCTAAACACATTAGTAACGTTGGTTAATTATTTATTTAACTTCAAACTTACTAAGTATTTAACATGATTGTATGACATGTTTTAATGTCTATTCTACCCTAGGTTATTTCATTATACACCCTAGGGTTAACTACATAAGTCACATTCTTTTCTGTTTTTTTTTTTACAAATTTAGGTCCGACCGACCTTGCCGACCGAACTTACCCAAGTTCGGTCGATTCCAGAACACATTTCCGTCAAAATTTTTTACTCCGACCGACCTTGTAAGTTCGGTCGTATGTTCGGTCTTTTCCCGAGAGTTTCTTCCCTTTGAAAATTTAGCCCGACCGAACTTGCCAAGTCCGGTCCTATGTTCGGTCGTTTCCAGTAGCTCAATCCGTACACAAAATACAAGCCCGACCGACCTTGCAAGTCCGGTCCCCAAGGTCGGTCCATTCCAGAAGCCAATTCTCGCAGGGTAAACTGGGCTCGGCCGAACTTGCAAGTTCGGTCGCAAGTTCGGTCTGCCCCAGACCTTTGTTTTCCTTTTCACATTCAACTCCAAACTTCACCCCATATAACCTAGTACCCCCTAACCTCATTTGAGCACTTTAAACTCACCTTAAGACATCCTTAAACACTCATACAACTCATTTCTAATTCCTTAAACCTTTACTTATATCTTCACAAAATTCCTAACACTTACAATGTTTTCTCCTAGTTTTTCAAGTGGTGTTTCATACCTATGATAACTACTATCCCAAAAGCTTTCTCCTTATTTTAACATCATCTCCCAAGCATCATCTCTCACAACTAACTCCTTATATCCATCTTGAAAATTCTTTTCCAAGTTTACACTTTCTCCTTATTACCAAAGTTTGCCTAAGTATTTACCTAAGTCCCAAAGTGACTTTGGTACTTACTAAAACCTCAAGATCATGCCTAAGTCCTTGTTACACTCTAGAGCACTTCCTAGTTCCTCACAATTCCTTTAAAACATCATGAACTCCTTATACATTTCCTAAATTTCGACATAAGTTCTCCTAGTATTTTGTTACACCTTAGCACACTGTTTTCATCATTAAACATCCTAGAACACTAAGAACACCAAGAACACTTTCTTACACAACTTCACCAAATTCACACTACATCACAATGTAGTGCATAATTTAAATTGCATGGCACTTAGGCCCTTAAAATGCATGGCTCTTAGGCCCTTAAAGTGCTTAAATCATAAACACTGAATTTCCACAATATATATGCCTTTAACCTGCGATTACATACAACAAGACATATGTTATTTTACTAGTCTCCTTGAGAACATTTACTAGGTCATTCACCATTTGCTCTTTAGGTAGTTTTGACAAGCATTTATAAGCTCATTTCTCCTAAGGCATTAAACCACATTAGGTTAGTAGATTTACCTCTTTTCCAAACAACTCCTTTCTTGTTTCACTACAAGACCGGTAGGGTATTTGATTCCTTGTCAAGTTCTAAACAATATACAAACATTATAATGAGTATTCAAGCTATAAGCTTCATCTCATTGTAAACCCTAATTTTACATTGTTTCAAAAACATTAATGTAGTTGTTTTACCTTGATCTTTGAAGAGTGTTTGAATATTTAACAAAAGAGGACTCCACCTAGTCCATGAAGAGTTGGAATGAAGCTAGAACAAAGTCACACAAAGAGCTATATCAATGTGTATTTTCGGTCAAGGTAAAAACATGGAGGAAACATGATTTTTCTTTGAGATTCCTTACCTAGAAGCAAAGGAGAGTAATAATATGTAGAAATACAAGCTCAAGCTCCTCAATGGTGGAACTCCATGGCACCGAAATGGGGCTCTTGAAGCTTTGAGAAGATAGAAATGAAGAGCTTGATGAGAGGAAGAGATTGGTGGTGTTTTTTTTGATTTGGACAAGTGAGCTAGATTTTACAAGTGGTCAAAGCTAGAGTTTTAATGGTGGTGGTGGTATTACCGTGAGAGAACAGCAAGAAGGGAGGAAGATGGTGTTTGGAACCGTGGGAAATGAAAGAAGGAAATGAGAATGAAGATAGAATTTGCTTTTAAGGAGATATTTGTAGTAATAAAGTAAAAAGTAGTTTAATTAGTTTTATTTACTTACTTATTATATTAACTAGAGAGTGGTGAGTCACCACACTTAAGAAACCGGCCCCCTTTATTAATATGAGGGTACTTTAGTCTTTGTTTGTCAATTTAATTACTTAATACAACATATGTTACAAACTAGCTTATAAAAAGCACTATTCACCAAAACAAGGCACTTAGAAGTGAAATTTTTGATTTCCCATTAATATAGCCACCCAAATGTGATACTATATAGTACACATATATATTTAAGAGTAATGATGGACATTTAGCCATTCAAAACTCATTTACAAGACAATTTTTCAAAAATGTGCTTTAAGACTTCTTAAAGCACATTTTGTGTTTTAACTTGTTTTCAAGCTTGGTTTTCTTTGGTAATTGGTTTAATAAGTTCATTAGTATATAAATGAGGTCTTGGTAAGCTCATTAGGTCTTAACCAAGTTTATCCCAAGCTTAGAGCACATTTTGGCTCTTATTGACTTTAAAGCACATTTTGTGTTTCCTTTTGTTTAAATTTGTTTACTAATGTTTCTAAGACTCTTTTTAGTCTTATTACACCATATTTAGGTGTTTAAACAACATAACTAGGTTGGGGTGGGTATTTCATTAAATGTAGGAAAAAGCTATGTAAATGGATAGATAATCTCATGAGCTTCCAACGCAACAAACGGCGGGTAAAACGGACTTATAACGGAGAATCGGGAGCCGATTGAAGATTGGAGTACACTGATATATATATATATGTAATATCGCTAGTTGTCCGCTGAGACGACCGCCTGACTATTGCGCGGACACAGGAAGCGGACAGGCGTGAGATGTCCGCCTGGAATCGAAGCGGACGGCAGGCGGACAAGAAGACAGGCGCAGACACACACGTCCGCCTGATTCTTGCGCGGACGGACATGCGGACGGGATCAATGGCCGAGCGGACACAAGGACATCAGAGACGTCCGCGTTTGGTTTAAGCGGACGGAAGAGGCGGACGAGATTAAATCCGACGCGGAAAGTTTTCTTCTTCGTTCTTCGCGGAGTCTTCTTCTTCCATCTTCGCGGCGCCGCTATCTATCTACTTCCTTCAGCATATCAGGCGCCTACCTTAAATTACTCACGCGTGTGTCTGCAATCAATGCCCACTCAATCTTCAGCCGCCCCAATCCACTCCTCAACTTGGTCACGCGTGATCCAGCCTGTTTCTTCCTTCTCCAGCCTGTCCTCAGCTCTCCTTCTCCTTCTTCTATAAAATCCACGAGCTTTCTGCTCAAAAATAATTACTCCCTTCCTCAAAATCCAAACACCACCGTTCAAACCACGACAGACCACAGTTCACCACAATCTTCCATCCAAAGTTCATTACTTACGCTGTTATTTTCCAGACAGCCAACGAAGAAGACGATCTGCACAAAACCAGTCCATATCCTGATCTGTATCCGCGTACCATCGTTCTTCTTCGTTCTGTCTGTCTATCTTATTTATTGTGTTTGTTTTTATAATTATGTCTGAATAATAAATCTAGCTTCCCGGGTTAGAAGCAAGCCAATTTTATATAATTGTTGTTATATAAGCTTTCCAGTATAATTTATCTAAGCAGTATTTTGATTCTTGTCCTTAATGCGCTTTAATTCTCTTGTACAATTATTAAAGTGATATTTGTAGTTCTTTGTTAAAATGCAGTGCTGAGACAAGGTTCTAGACACAGGAAGTCAAATGGGTTAACGACTAGAAGCGATGTTTTTCGCCGTATAGGTTAATCTATCTCCAATAGGGATTATTAATAATGCGATTAATTTATTATGACTTGAACAAGGAATTGCGCTTGTTGTTTAAATTAATCAGGGTTTATTAGACAGGGAACGGTCAATAAACTAATTAAGATTCTTGAGTTTATTGTTAAAATGGGAGAGTTATATTAATATGATTAAATTAAATAGGTGAGCAGAACAACCCGGGATGCTTCTTTAAAACCAAAAAGATTTATAATTTCTATTTCTTTTCTGTTTTAATTAATTGTTTTATTATTGTCTTATCAGTTAGCTATTAATCCTGTCCCTAAAAATGATAAAATCTGTTTATAGAAATCTCAGTCAATTACTACACTATCAGTTACCCACAGCGAGGTCCCCAAGAGTACGACAACCCACATATCCACTATTCCGCAAAACGATAGGTACACTGCCTAGGTTGAAGAAGTAGTCACATATTTCTCCATCAAGTTTTTGGCGCCATTGCCGGGGACCTCCGGCAAGGTTAATTGGTAGTTTTTAATTTTACTGAGTTTTCTGTTTATTAATTTGTGATGTATTTTGCTTCTCTTTAATTTTTGTTTCTGTTATATTTTGTTTTTATTATTCTGCTAATATTTTAATTGTGTAAATTTTCTGTTATATTTGTTTAATTTTCTTTTTATTTTTGTTTTATGTAATTCTACATACTTTTTTTTATATATTTTTTGTTTTAGCTATTTTCTTTTATCTCTTTTTTTTCGTATTTAGTTTTTCTATTTAGTTAATTTTTGTTTTTGTATTTCTTTTCTATTTTTAGTTCTATTCTACTTGGTGTTTTTATTTTTGTTTTTGTAGGATAGTTACTGATTATGGAGAGCGGCGACGATGAGGTAAAGAGATTGTTGATCAATTTGGAATGGACTCACATGCAAGAGGAGATGTCCTCATATCAAAGGTTGGTCAAGGATTATCAATCACCTCAACAGTCGAATCGAGAGCCGTATTGGTGGGAAGTCGACCAGGCTAATACACAGTACCAAGAAGCTCAGTTGGGATACTGCTACTTCAATCAGAATGAACAGCAATCTACACAAGGGCCAGACGAATTCCTCCCGAGTCAGACCAAGCCACTAGAAGAGATTCCAGTGGTAAGTCCAATGAGTGAAGATCGATTCGAGTTAGATATTATCGAAGCTACGAGTTCTGATGAGGAGATAAAGAAACTTATCAGGACATTTTTCTCCGACGCTGAGTTGGAGCAAATGTCTGAGAGTTACAATTCTCCTCCATCTCCATCCCCAGCACAAGAGGAGCAATTAATAGCTGAAGGTATTTTGTGCGAGCCTCATCAACCAGAAGAGGATATTTATATTCTCAAATCTGAGGGGAAAGCGCTACCACCAGTCTCTCATAAACTCTCACCCTGCCTCCATAAGCCTCAACAACAAGAGGAGGATGTTTACATCCTCCAATTTGAGGAAGAAAAACCATCACCACCTGGTCTTCTATTGGAATTCCATTACCGGCAATACCTCCTCAAACACCAGGTTGTGGAGTATTTTTTTCCTATTTTATTTGCCGAGGTGACGTACTGTTTTGACCCAGGTGGTCTGCTTTTAATTACTGCTAACTTCGTTTTCCTGGCGAAGCTGTTGTCTACTTTTATTTTTGATCCAGGATAACGAAGCGGGAGTCTAGCCAAAGACTCTAAATACGGGCAGCTAACTGGGAGGCAACCCAGTTGTTAAATATTATTTCCCTACTATTTTTGTTTTATGTTTTGTTGTCCATATTATTCCTATATATGTTTTTATTAAATAAAAAAAAGAGTGAAATAAAAAGAAAGAAGAAAGAACGAGGAGAATTAACTTGAGTTCTTCTGGCTGTTTAGAATATTTATTTCAGGTATATCTTACACATTCCGACAGCAGAACTCAAGTGTGGGGGAGCTACACTACATACTCTGCGAAACTCAGGGGAGTATACTATCCATACCTTGCTCTTTAAATTTAAATATCTCTTATTACCATGCTTTTTGATCATTACCCAGGTAGTTAGCATGCCCTGTTATTTTAATTCTTTCTCTGCAATGAGGGCATTGCTTTGGTTCAAGTATGGGGGAGAGATAATAATCAAAAGCTTGCTCTTAAGTTTTCTTTTTCGACACTGTGTTTAAATTTGTTAAGTGATTAATAATCAAAGAAGGAGCCATAGAGGGAGTAATGCTGATTTTAACAGGTTTAAAGGGTACACACAAAAAAAAACACTCTGCTCCTTACTAAAAAAAAAATTCTGAGGATATTATCATTTGAATTTTGTTTTGACTTTGAGCCTGGATTTGATTTGGGAAGAAATGGTGGAAAAAGAACAAGGCAAGGTACTCCTCTGATCCAGACAGGCATATTCTGATCCTAAACAGGCCTCGTCCACTCGGTTATTAAGTTCTTAGGGGTGCTTCATCACCCGGCTACCTAAGGTACTCGGTATCTGGGATAGTAGACCCAAAACCGCTACAAGGGTGGAGAGAAAAGTCTGTGGTAAAAGAAAAATGAACTTCAAAATTGAAGTATCTGTGCATTCTGTACCAAAATGATAAAAACTTCTACATTATGGATCATGAGTATGTGACATTGAAAGGTATAATGGAATAAGATTTTACTTCATGCCCCTTGTCGTTCAAGGAAATGTGAAAGAAAATGGTGGATTGGCTCAGAGTTAAAAGCACAATTCTCATGGTACTGCTTCTCTTTCTTTTGTAGGATTTCAGAGTTATTCTCAGAAATAGAGAAATATATCTAATAAAATTAATGTTATTAGTTCCTTTTAAAATCTGAAAAGATTGGCAATAACCTCTTCTGTGCTCTCCTTACTTGATTATTGTCTGTTTAACTTGTTTAAGTATTATGTCAGAAAGATTTGCTTGAGGACAAGCAAAAGATAAGTGTGGGGGAGTTTGATAAGCAAGAAATACATCTACTTTTAGGGCTTTAATTCTTCCTATTTTCATAGCAATTTATGTCGTATTTCTCACTTATCATATGATTTTTCTAGATGTATGTTTTTTGATATGAATTGATATATTTTATGTGTTAAATGTAGGAAAAAGCTATGTAAATGGATAGATAATCTCATGAGCTTTCCAACGCAACAAACGGCGGGTAAAATGGACTTATAACGGAGAATCGGGAGCCGATTGAAGATTGGAGTACACTGATATATATATATATAATATGTAATATCGCTAGTTGTCCGCTGAGACGACCGCCTGACTATTGCGCGGACACAGGAAGCGGACAGGCGTGAGATGTCCGCCTGGAATCGAAGCGGACGGCAGGCGGACAAGAAGACAGGCGCAGACACACACGTCCGCCTGATTCTTGCGCGGACGGACATGCGGGCGGGATCAATGGCCGAGCGGACACAAGGACATCAGAGACGTCTGCGTTTGGTTTAAGCGGACGGAAGAGGCGGACGAGATTAAATCCGACGCGGAGAAGTTTTCTTCTTCGTTCTTCACGGAGTCTTCTTCTTCCATCTTCGCGGCGCCGCTATCTATCTACTTCCTTCAGCATATCAGGCGCCTACCTTAAATTACTCACGCTTGTGTCTGCAATCAATGCCCACTCAATCTTCAGCCGCCCCAATCCACTCCTCAACTTGGTCACGCGTGATCCAGCCTGTTTCTTCCTTCTCCAGCCTGTCCTCAGCTCTCCTTCTCCTTCTTCTATAAAATCCACGAGCTTTCTGCTAAAAATAATTACTCCCTTCCTCAAAATCCAAACACCACCGTTCAAACCACGACAGACCACAGTTCACCACAATCTTCCATCCAAAGTTCATTAAAATTACGCTGTTATTTTCCAGACAGCCAACGAAGAAGACGATCTGCACAAAACCAGTCCATATCCTGATCTGTATCCGCGTACCATCGTTCTTCTTCGTTCTGTCTGTCTATCTTATTTATTGTGTTTGTTTTTATAATTATGTCTGAATAATAAATCTAGCTTCCCGGGTTAGAAGCAAGCCTATTTTATATAATTGTGTTATATAAGCTTTCCAGTATAATTTATCTAAGCAGTATTTTGATTCTTTTCCTTAATGCGCTTTAATTCTCTTGTACAATTATTAAAGTGATATTTGTAGTTCTTTGTTAAAATGCAATGCTGAGACAAGGTTCTAGACACAGGAAGTCAAATGGGTTAACGACTAGAAGCGATGTTTTTCGCCGTATAGGTTAATCTATCTCCAATAGGGATTATTAATAATGCGATTAATTTATTAATGACTTGAACAAGGAATTGCGCTTGTTGTTTAAATTAATCAGGGTTTATTAGACAGGGAACGGTCAATAAACTAATTAAGATTCTTGAGTTTATTGTTAAAGGGAGAGTTATATTAATATGATTAAATTAAATAGGTGAGCAGAACAACCCGGGATGCTTCTTTAAAACCAAAAAGATTTATAATTTCTATTTCTTTTCTGTTTTAATTAATTGTTTTATTATTGTCTTATCAGTTAGCTATTAATCCTGTCCCTAAAAATGATAAAATTTGTTTATAGAAATCTCAGTCAATTTACTACACTATCAGTTACCCACAGCGAGGTCCCCAAGAGTACGACAACCCACATATCCACTATTCCGCAAAACGATAGGTACACTGCCTAGGTTGAAGAAGTAGTCACATATTTCTCCATCAAAGTGATATTTGTAGTTCTTTGTTAAAATGCAGTGCTGAGACAAGGTTCTAGACACAGGAAGTCAAATAGGTTAACGACTAGAAGCGATGTTTTTCGCCGTATAGGTTAATCTATCTCCAATAGGGATTATTAATAATGCGATTAATTTATTAATGACTTGAACAAGGAATTGCGCTTGTTGTTTAAATTAATCAGGGTTTATTAGACAGGGAACGGTCAATAAACTAATTAAGATTCTTGAGTTTATTGTTAAAATGGGAGAGTTATATTAATATGATTAAATTAAATAGGTGAGCAGAACAACCCGGGATGCTTCTTTAAAACCAAAAAGATTTATAATTTCTATTTCTTTTCTGTTTTAATTAATTGTTTTATTATTGTCTTATCAGTTAGCTATTAATCCTGTCCCTAAAAATGATAAAATCTGTTTATAGAAATCTCAGTCAATTTACTACACTATCAGTTACCCACAGCGAGGTCCCCAAGAGTACGACAACCCACATATCCACTATTCCGCAAAACGATAGGTACACTGCCTAGGTTGAAGAAGTAGTCACATATTTCTCCATCACCAGCCAATGATGAATAACCGACCCGGTGACCAGAGGAAGCAAGGAGCCCGACTTCCGAACAGTTCACAAGTCCAAAGAAGCAAAATTGTTACCAGCATGACGAAGCGATCCGCAAATGGTCCCAAAGTGGCACAGGATCCAAGTGAGCTAACACCAAGAACAACTCTCAAAGTTCAAAACTGGGAAACACAAGAACCCCGAAGGAAAAAGATTCAAAGAAAGGCAAACCTGAAAAGCCTCAAAGAAATCCAAAATCGGAAAAAGAGAGGAGGTGCAAGGAACAACTCAAAAGTCCCAAGCCCCAAGCTCATAAACAAAGTCATCATGAAGTAGCCAAACGACTTCATGGCAAAGAAGACGAGTCCGAGAGGGTGCAAGTTGCAGCTTTGGTCATCCTTAAAGCCCCACATATCCTAAACATTCCTCCATTATCTTGTTGTCATTCATCACACCCCATAGCCACGTTAAAGCACAAAAGACTTCCGACTTAGTAGTTGTGTATCCAATCATGTGAAAGTAACAGGTTGAATGCGTAAATCTAACAAGTGTCAAATTCAATGGTTGAGAAGTTGTGACCGTAAGTGAGAAACGAGTGCAAACACCAAACATGTCGAGTGTAGGTTAGGAAGCACCACATCAAAACATAAGCCTTGACCCTGTGAGGACGAGACTTGTTCGCACGTTTAATCAAAGAAAATACTGGGGGCAATCGATCGTTCTGATCGATCGCCATGAACTCTAGCTCAGATTGTCTTAAGGGAAAATGGTGGGGGCAATTGTTGGTTCCTACAATTACTGTGACAACGCCAATTGCAACCCAAAGCTCAAACATCACCACCGCCATCGTACATCACACAGGCTCGTCCTAAGCTCTACCTCCATATTTAAACATCCTCGGGCCCGTCCTAAGCCCTACCTCCACATCCAAACATCCACAGGCTCGTCCTAAGCCCTTCCTCCACATCAAATTCCCACAGGCCCGTCTTAACCCCTACCTTCACACTCAAGCATCCGCAGGCCCGTCTCGAGCCCTACCATCTCTAGGTTTGACATAAACCCTAATCCTTCTACACCCATTTAGGCCCATCATACATTTTACTCACTTTCACTTAGAACAACCTTTAGGCTCGTCATAAGACCAAGATCCAACCTTAGGCTCGTCATAAGACCTAGATTCAACCTTTAGGCTTGTCATAAGACCTAGGTCCAACCTTTAGGCTCATCATAAGACCTAGATCCAACCTTTAGGCTCGTCATAAGACCTAGGTCCCACCTTTAGGCTCGTCGTAAGACCTAGAACCATCCTTTAAGCTCGTCATAAGACCTAGTTGCATTCCCTTAGGCTCGTAGTAAGACCTAGCGTTACCCTTAGCTTACCCAATCTCATCAAACACATTGCATTCATCTCATTCATATAGGCTCGTCATAAGACCTAGTTGCATTATCCAGGCGCGTCACAAGACCTGGCGACAGAAAGTTGGCGAGGTGATGGCAATAAATCCTCCTTTTGTGATGTTAACTTATTTTTGGGATCAACGAATGGTGGGCAAAGGCAATAAGTCCCCAGGGTTTTTACTAGGAGTTATCCCTGCACACCGGCTTGGGGGGATGGCAATAAGTCCACATTGGGTCCAGCCAGGAGCATTGGCACGGGTTTCGTCCCCAGAAGCATCTGAGCATCATCAGCATTAGCATCATTAGCATTTCGGCTTTCTTGCATTTGCATACCATCCAGTCTTCACATCCTAGGTAGTCAACGCTTTAGAATCGCTTGACATTGCATCATTTCATCTATTACAAGTAGTCAACGCCTTAGAATCGCTTGACATCTCATCATTTCATGTATTATAGGTAGTCAACTCCTTAGAACCGCTTGACATTATTTCATTTTTGTCACCTAGGTAGTTAGTGCCTTAGAATAGCTTGACACATTTTCACTTATAGGTAGTCAGCGCCTTAAATTGCCCGACAGCGTTTTGTTGCATAGGCAGTCAGCGCCTCCGAATAGCTGGACGTAGTCACGTGGTTTCGGACAACATGGAGGATTTTGTGGAATCCAAAATTTTGGGGCATCACTCAAGAATCAACCAACTTTTCACATCCATTACAAAGTCAAGTTGACGGGGGGCAATCTGTTATACCCAAAATTTTGACCCCCTGGTTAGGGTCTACTAGGTTTTGGTGTTGTGAAGGGCATTTAATCGAGTAATGAGGGATTCTGGCTCGATCGGCGCATCCCTGGGCATGAGGAGCAGTTTCGTCATTGTCAGGGGCGTTTTTGTAATTTTTAAGGCTCATGAGACCTCCTATAGGCTTTCTCTCTCCTCCCAAGATTCCTAAATCAGCTTGAAATGCTTTGATATTTTAACCCATGGTAGAGTATGACATTCTAAGCATAATGGCGTTGGAATTATGAGTTTTCGAATTTCCAATAATTTTCTAACAATTTCTGACTGAATCTGACGAGAAATTCAATTTAAAAATTTTCCAACATTTAAAAAATTCGATTCCACTTCACAAAATTCATAATTGTCATCCTTGACACGTGGTTAAAATTTCACAGCAAAATTCCTTTGGGAAGTCACTTAATTAAAATATCAAAAAGTCTTACTTTTAGTAGATTTTCTTTATCTTTAAGAAAGTCTATATAAGGGATAGGTTTTTTTTTTATAAAAGAAGAATCTCATATGCTCAAGAACCCTAGGAAGACAGAAAGCACAGCCTCCTCTCTTTCTCTCACGTTTTCCAACACCCGGCCACCCGAATCATACCAAAAATCCCCCGAAATCACCATCTAAACACGTTTTTCAATCCCTAAAGCACCAATAATCATCAAAACCCCACAAAAACACCACCAAAACGTGAAGAACAACAAGAACAACCAACCACCAGAAGCTCGGTTCGAAAATCTTTCGGGTTTGCCACAAACGGAGCACTCTACGAATCCCGGTGTGAAGAATCATTGTGAATCCGAAGGTAAAACAGGTAGAAATTCCACTTTCCTAACTCTCCACGACATTATTAGTCTTGCCTCAAAATTTGGGCTTAAACTAAGTTTCGTATTAATTTTGATGTCAAATTGAGTTCTTTCTGTTACTAACGTGTTTAAAATCTTTCCGGCTACACACCCATAAAATTTGGGCTCAAAACACCCTCGGGAACCATCGAAAACCCACTGTTCGTGGGTTGTCCGTGACCTCGGACTCATTGTCCGGGACCACGGACGGGTTTTCCGTGACCACGGACACCCACGGACGGTGGCGGGATTTTATATTTTTCAAATTTTAGGGTTTCTGTCAATACATGTCCGGGCCCACGGACACCCTGTCCATGGCCCCGGACTTTTCAAGTTTGCGTTTTTATTTTAGTTCTGTTTTCAAAATTACCTAATTCAACTGGGGTCCGTGGTCTCGGACATTAGGTCCGTGGCCATGGACGTAATTAAAAATTGACCTAATTCTGCCTCCGAAACCCTAGTTTAGGTAACTTTCAATTTCACTTTAATTTTCTGTCAAAAAGCGTTAAAAAATAAAAAAAAACAGAAGCGCGCACCTAGGTTAATAACAACTTTGTAGAAAGCCGTAAATAAACCAAGTAGAGGAAAAAAGACCTAGGAAGGGTAATGAAAGTAATTTGAACCCTAAATAAGTCGAATACCAAGCCCCCGAACCCAAACTCTCCTTTCCTAATTTAATCTAGGTTAAAAATAGGTGGCGACTCATAATAGGTTCCAGTGAGCTAGCCTAGGTTTTTAATAATTATTGTTATATGACATAGTTATTAATCTTAGGTTATAAGTGGACCTAAAACCCAGTTAGATCCTAATCAGCTTTAATCAACATAGGATAAGGTTTAAAATCGAGGCTCACAGAACCCTTGTTCTAGAGTCTACACAAACTAACAAGTAAAAAAACATAAATCGGACTGACTCATCTTCGGAATGTAATTTCAAGCATGGTCCATGTTTGTCGAACACAAACATCGGTTTGAATTCTCCGGCGAAAATGTGTGAATGAAGTAAATAATATAAAAACCGATGTGAACGAAGAGAGAACAAGGGGCGAGGGCTTTGAACACACCACTCAGACTAAGAATCTAACTTCCTCAGTTGCTGAATCAAAAATGATTTTAAGAGATGAAGAGGTTCAAGCGCGAAATGCGGTGGAAATGCTGAGATTTGCAGTGATTTCCGACAAGGAGATGGATGGATTTTGGAGGAATGGAGTGTTCTGATTTTTGTTTTTAGACTTTTTCGTGTGAAGAAGACAAGGAAACTGAGTGTTCTCTTCTTCTATTGAAGCTTCAATCCAGAGAAAAACGTCGGAAGGGATGACAAGAGAATAAGACAAATGAGGTTTGTAACACCCCTACCGTTAATCCTATACTTACCGTCCATTCGTCCTGATAATGCTACTACGTCGCAGCGGAAATACTACTACTACGGCGGGTGATACAACGCCGCTAACCGCCCATACGGCTAGCAAGGCTTACACTACCTATAGTTACGGTCTGATGTCTAAGTATACCGAGCTACTACATTCCATACCGAATACAAAAACCATATACTTACATTGCTGGATTACCAAATATTTAAAGTATTTAATTACATCCCTTTCAGTCTCCCAAAAATAATGAGTTACTACAAGCTACTCATCCACACCATCTCAAGATTCTTCCATTATCCAAAAGGGTGTACCCCATGGTACACCGGCTAACAAAAAGCTACAGCCGTGTACAACATAGTACACCTTTCACAATTTGTTAATTATAGACAAAAGAATTAAACTTAAACTCTTCGTCATCTTCACCCGTCTGGAGGACCTGCATATATTAAAAACATCGCCCCAAGGGGCTCAGCAAAAGCTGCGCATAAACTTCGCATATACCGCGTGCTAACTAGGGTACGCCGACTATTTAAGGTCGACTGTACATGCGGTTCATTAATTTCATACATACATGCTTTGCATACAAGATACAATCATATACAATACGATATACAATCCAAGACAGTAGTACAATAGCACACACAGTACTTACCTTCGCAAGGGTTAGCCAAATTATGCATCCGGGTCAATCGGATGCCTTTTACTCTTTTACTCTTTACACATTACTTACTCTCACTTTACTTACTTACTTTTCCATACTTGTTTACTCATTCTTACTTACTTACTTTTACTCATGTTAAGTCGGTATGACCTCCGGCTCGGGGACTACTCCGTCCCACCACTGGGATTTACTTGACTCACCAATCCAGGATGCTACCCATTTAAGGGGTTTGGGCCATGGACCAGTTAAAGAGTCAGGAATTGGAGCCAACCTCTTGTGACTCCGCATCCTCACGCGTGGCCGAAACTATATCGGACTTCTACTCATTCCAATTTAATTACCAATTTAAGTTAGATTGGTTAGCTTGTTAGGAATCAGTTAGAAGTCCAATCACAATCACATTCGGTCACAATACAATATATCATACATACACCCACTCATATTCATCCATACATTTCATGAAATATACAAACTATGATTTAAAGAAGACATGCAAACAAGGAACAATCTCATGATATTCACAAGTAAGCATACTATATCCGATTCGTGCGTTTATCTTATTTCATGATCAATTAGCACACAACACACAAATCAGAGTAACCAAGGTAGAATACGGGGCATGAGAAGTTCATACCGTTCACCGTTGTACTTGTATCCGATGTTCCTCCGGCGTTCACAGTCCAAGTCCTATCATATACATACAATTGGGTGGTTAATTACCCTTACTCAACCTTACTAATTACTTTACTAATTTCTCCTGGTTTATACATACTAATTCATTATTATTCCAATACATGTACTTAGGTTATTTACTTACTATTATTTCCTAAGCTTGTTTATGGCCTTAATGACCTTTAAACATCATTACTTATGTCTTAATTATCATATAATATCATTACCCATCCTTAGAATAGCTTTAAAATACATTCTGGAGTGATTTTAGGTTGGTCCGGGTTGTTGTCCGGGTTTACATACCCGGACCAACAGATTGGAAAACTTCTCGGGTACGTTTTATGTATGGTCCGGGTTTGTGTACTCTTTTACAAACCCGGACCACAAGGTTGTATAACTCACGGGTATGTTTTTCGTATGGTTCGGGTTTGTGTACTCCTTTGCAAACCCGTACCACTTGTTTAAGGAAGTTACAGGTATGTTTTTGGGGTGGTCCGGGTTAGTGTCCTAGTTTGTAAACCCGGACCACTCCTTTTGTATATGTAACACCCCTACTACGGACTTCACAACTAATTGAAATCGCAGCGGAAATAAACAACTAGACATTAACTAAACGCTTCGGTGCTACAACGCCGTCAACCACCCACGTGGTTAATAAGGTAGAATAAATACAAGAGTACCGGTCTGATGATCAGACTCCCGTGCATAGAACTAAAACCATAAATACATCATATATAATACCGAGTATTTAAATACATTCCTTCACTGTAAACTGTCAATATACCGCCATAGTAGTTTCAACAGAATCAAAATATAATGCCACGGGAGCACAGGCGCATCCCGGGCTCCACATCCAAAATAAACCAAAGTACAACTGCAGCCTAGAACCTACAGCCACTCTGCTTCCTCGATCCTCATCCTGCAGTAAAAATATGGAGCCCCCGAGGGGGTCAGCAACCCTTGGCTGGTATGGTTAACGCGCAGCCCATCGGCTACCGGGAAACGCGCAACTAATTGTCATGATAACATGGCATTCATTTTAAACATAACATAACATAACATAACATAACATAATATGTGGCATAGCATCAATAGTGCATAGCACAACATCACATACACAGTGGATACTCTTTCCACAATAACAAACCAAGAAGGTTAAACAACATAAGAGCCTAGAGAATGATTCACCCTCATGTTAAGCTCGTTACACACACTCATTACCGTTCTGTTGTTCGAACGAGTAACTTAAGTCACAGATGGTTCGGATATAGTGACCCGAACACACCACAAAAACACATGTTCCCACTAAACTGATCATAAGTCAGAATAGGTAAGCTTTGGAGGAAGCTAGCGGGAGATCGAATGCCAATTTAAGGAGAACAATCTTAACAACATAAGAGTCGAATCTGATTCAGATATCTACTCTTAACTTACATGCATGACCGGACAACTGGATTCCTCACTTCCCAGTTAGCACTTGTTAGAAGTTCACGGTGGAACTTAACAAATAATACACAACAAGTGGTAAGACATGTTAGACACACACAAGGGAAATGAGTCACATCATAACATCACAATAATATGAACAACGGTAAACTCATTACATGGTTAAGTCTTATAACATCATAAACACACAGAAAAACAAACAACACACAAGCCGGTGTAAACCGGTAGGCAACAGACTGCAAGAAAACCATACCTTGGTCCTTGCCTCGATTGATTTCCACCGTAGGTCACTCCTATACATGTTTAAGAATGTCGGTTAATTACTCACTTAACTTCAAATTTACTAAGTGTTTAACATGATTATTTGACATGTTTTAAATGTCTAACTCACCCTAGGTTACCTTCATTATACCCCCTAGGGTTAACTACATAAGTCACATTCTTTTCTGTTTTTTTTTACAAGTTTTGGTCCGACCGAACTTACCGACCGAACTTATCCAAGTTCGGTCCATTCCAGAACACATTTCCGTTTGAAAATTCTACCCCGACCGGACTTGCAAGTTCGGTCCACAAGGTCGGTCCATTCCCGAGAGTTTCCCCGTGGGAATTTTTAAGCCCGACCGAACTTGCCAGGTCCGGTCCCATGTTCGGTCGATTCCAGAAACTTAATTTGTACACCAAATACAAGCCCAACCGACCTTGCAAGTCCGGTCCCCAAGGTCGGTCCATTCTAGAAGCCAATTCTCACAGGGTAAACTGGGCTCGACCGAACTTGCAAGTTCGGTCGCAAGTTCGGTCTGCCCCAGACCCTTATTTTCCATTGCTCATTTAACTCCAAACTTCACCTCATATATCCTAGTACACTCTAACCTCATTTGGGCACTTCAACCACACCTTAAGACATCCTTAAACACTCATAAAACTCATTTTCTAATTCCTTAAACCTTTACTCATTCCTTACCGAAATTCCTAACACTTATGTTATTTTCTCCTTGGTTCTCTAAGTGGTGTTTCATACCTAAGATAACCACTATGTCAACAATGTTTCCTCACCACAACCACATCATCTCTCAAGCATCTATTCTCACAACTAGCTCCTTATGACATTCTTGAAATCCTTTTTCAAGTTTACACTCTCTCCTTGTTCACCAAAGTTTGCATAAATCTTAACACAAGTCCAAATGACTTTGGTGTATCCCAAACATTCATTTGCATTATAAAATCCTCTAGAACATTGCCTAAGCCCTTTTTACATCTTTAAACACCTTAATGCATGTTTCTCCCAATAGTTGAACACTTAACCATTCTAAACATCTCTTAACTTGCCAAACTCATTTTTAACCCTTAGAACTTCTTGTTTATTACCTAAATTTCGACATAGGTTCTCCTAGAACATTACTAAACCAAGACACATTGTCTTCACCATCAAACAACCATGAACACCAAAATCCATCAAACACATCTTTATACACAAACTTCACACATTTAGCACTACATCACAATATAGTGCATAATTTAAATTGCATGGTACTTAGGCCCTTAAGATGCATAAATCATAAACACTGAATTTCCACAATATATTTTCCTTTGACCTGCAAATACACTCAACAACACATATGCCTTTTACTAAGCCCTTAAGAGCATTCTTCTAAGTCACTTCCCATTGGCTCCTTAGATCATTTTCATAAGCAATACAAGCTCATTTTTCCTATGACTTTAAACCACCTTAGGTTAGCACATTTACCTCTTTTTCCCTCACAACTTCTTTCTTGTTTCCTTGTTTAAATCGGCTAGGTATTTGATTCCTTGTCAACTACTAAACAATATACAAACATTGAAATGAGTATACAAGCTCCAAGCTTAAACTCATTGTAAACCCTAGGTTTACATTGTTTCAAAAACACTAATGTAATTGTTTTACCTTGGTCTTTGAAGAGAGTTTGAATATCAATCAAGAGAGGACTCCACCTAGTCCATGAAAGGTTGGAATGAAGCTAGAACAAAGTCACACAAAGAGCACCATTAATGGGCATTTTCGGTCAAGGTAAAAACATGGAGGAAACATGATTTTTCTTTGAGATTCCTTACCTAGAAACAAAGGAGAGTAATAATATGTAGAAATGTAAGCTCAAGCTCCTTCAATGGTGGAACTCCATGGCACCGAAATGGGGCTCTTGAAGTTTTGAGAAGATAGGAATGAAGAGCTTGGTGAGAGGAAGAGAATGGTGAGTAGTCTTTGATGACTCATTTAACAAGAGAGTGGTGAGTCGCCACACTTAAGAAAACCGGCCCCTATTATTATAACAAGGGTATTTTAGTCTTTGATGACTCATTTAATTACTTATAACAACATAGGTTACAAACTAGCTTATAAAAGTTACTATTCATAAAACAAGGCACATAGAAGTAAAATTTTTGATTTCCCATTGATATAGACTTCCAAATGTGATACTATATAGTACACGTGTTAATTAAAGAGTAATGATGGACATTTAGCCATTCAAAACTCATTTACAAGACAATTTTTCAAAAATGTGCTTTAAGACTCCTTAAAGCACATTTTGTGTTTTAACTTGTTTTCAAGCTTGGTTTTCTTTGTGTTATCCCCAAAATATTTACCCTCATTTGAGGTAAAGGGGGTATTTCTAGGGCTTTGAGGGGGGTACGACGTGAATTGCAATACTGTGAAAACTGAGATAGGTGGTAAGTTTGACTGGAAATCATATTGGCATAGTGGTAGGGGAGAGACTCATAAAGAAGATGCGAGAGGTTAATGGTTCGAGTCTAATGACAAATAACTTTTTGTAGTTTTTGTTTTCTATTTTTCCTTTTTCCAATTTTCAAAATCAGAGTTTATTTGAAAAGTAAAAAAAACCAAAAAAAAATGTTTCTTTTCTAATTTTGATTGCTAGTCTATTTTCTTTCCAACAAAAAAAATGAAAAAAAGAAAACCTTTGAAAAAAAAAGTTCATATTGTTTTCGTTAGTTATCTTCCACTTTTATTATGATTATTCATTCTTTTTTTTTAGATAATTGCTATTTTTCATCCTTATCCCTTTTTATTCTCTTAACTACTTACTTGTTTTCAAAATTAAAAAAAAAATCTTTTCTAGTTTTACTAGTAGTTTATTTTATTAGCAAAATAATGTTTTCCGAAATTCCTTTGTTAAGTGATTTTGAAAATTTTAATCGTTTAGTAGTTTAGTTATTTAATGTTTTCTTTTAGATAAGTTTTTACTTTTCTTTTCAATCTTATCTCACTTCCTATTAACTAGTTTGTTTATTTTCAAATTTGAAAGTTTGTTAAGTTGTTAAGATTCTCGAGCCTCTCTTAATGATCTACCTTTCCTCTATATAGTCACTCCATACTGCTGTTAGAAGAGGGGACACGAGTATTCACGGTTTTTAAAACCTTTGCTAAACCCATACCATTGTTATCATCTTTGTTACCACCGAGTCTCTGATTACCCATGCCACCACAGAACCTCCGCGTAGTTACATCTCAAATCCATATCTCCCTTCATTCTCCACGTGCCTACATAGCATAAAATTTTTCTAAACTCTCCTCCGCTGTTAATACCAAGCCTGAAGTCCCATCCATTGCTCCCGGCAACCAGAAGAAGCAGCGGCATTCACAACCTAGAACCACCATTGTCATCCTCCTCTGTGGTGGACTGGCAGAGCAGCGTAAAATTTTCCATCGCAACTCCAAATCAAAGAACAAACTGGTCGTTCAAAACATTTCACAACCTAACGTCGAGAGCCTTCTGCATCGACTACCACGACCAGATGCAACCAGATGCATTTGAGCGCTATCAACATCGCTATGGAGCTTGAACAATCAATATACCCGTTGTTGGCTCTGGTTGCACTGGAGTAGAAGGGGTCATGAAACGCCGTCATCATTCCATCGTTCCCATATCCTTGATATTGACCATCTCCATGAGTGTTTCAGGAGTCGGCATTGTTATCGTCCTGGACGTCGACGAGTCAACTGAAGACCCACTGCATCGACTCTCTATTACTGCTGGTGCCTCAAGTTTTATCAGTCAATGTCATGAAAGCACGGCATCGGTTCCATCATTCGTCAATTGCCGAGACAAGTCACTAGTATCTGCTACTGATCACTTGGAAGCCCATACGAGCAAGGCTACGTCGGCAAGAAGAAAACGATTAAAGTGGAGATGACTATGGTTTGCTTTCTATTTCTTATTTATCATTTGTTCGGTAAGGTTTGTTTTTGAATTATTTTTTTTTCTTTCAAGGCAGCGGACGATTCACTAATTAATTTTTTTTTTAGGCAATTTCTTAATCAATTTTGTGAACCTGTAATTAAAGAAACCAGATTAGATTTATGCTTATAATATGCCGTGTTCATTTTGTTTTCTTTTGTTCGATCTTAAATCTAAAACCCTAGTTTGCTTTAGGTGTTAATAAAATAAATGGTAGATGTCGTTCATGTTTTTTTTAGTTAATTAATTTAATTTAGTTTTGGTAAGAAAATAAAAAAAATACAAAAAACATCCAAACATCAAAAACAATTTTGATCTTGCAAGACTACCGCAAATCATATAATAAAAGGATAATGTCATAATAATTTAGCTTTAGAGTTTATAATAGTAGTGGAAAAGTAGTTTCTCAAAAGGGTAATGAAAGAATTTGAACCCTTTTAAATATCATATCAAGCCCCCGAACCCATAGCTCTAAAAATTACAACATTTCCTTTCCAAGTTTAAAAGGTTAAAACTTAGGTGGCAACTCTATTTAGGTTTGTGTGGGCTAGTTATAATTATTAAGCTTTAATTTAATAATTTCAGTTTAATGATTTTAATTGCAAATCGAACCTTGGAGCCTTAAGCTCAATACTTAAGGGTTCAAAACCAACGCCCACCGACTGGCGACTCTTCTGGGGACTACCACCTAAGTTTTAAAATTCTAAACTTGAAATACCCCAAACCTTAATGTGTTAATTAAATGTATAATTATAATTTCCTAAGGCTAATTAAGCCCTTAAGAACATTGGTGAAGAAATGAAAACCAAAAAGGAAAAGAAAATGCGAAAAAGTCACAAAACGTGAAAACACGTATTTAATTATTTTAGGAGGTACATAACCTTCGTTAGAGTTATAAATATATTTTTATACCTTAATTACACACTGAGAACGTGTGGGAGAAATTCCGGAAGAAAACGGATCCAAACAATGCGTTAAAACGCTAACGGAGTCTAAGGCGCGTTCTTCGAGGAAACCCGAAAACGTGACGTTAAATAGTTAAACGACCCCGTAAAAATAATAGTTGATTTATAGCAATAATTAAACATTAATGGGAGTTTAATAACCATTAAAACTAAAGGAATGAGGAAAATTCCGGTAAACAGTCCCGGTTAGTGAATGGTACTAAACCGGGCAATTAAACGAGCGTTTTCTGTCAAAAGACGAAAAACGCTCCAGCGTGTTTCTATTGGTGGGCCGGTTTTATTTATGTAGACAGCCCACTCACATGTGACTAGTTAACTAATTAATTAAGTCAAGAGAGCTAAAATAACAGGGGGCAAATATATCCCCACACTCTCTCTCTCTTTCCTTATTTTTCATTTTCCTCTCTCTCTCTTTCTCTCTTTCCTCTCTTTCTCCTCCACCGGTTCTCCCTCCTCTCTCTGCCGATGGAAATCTCCAACCCAAGCCTCCAATGGCTTCTCCACTTCAATCTCATCCCCAAGCTCCATTTGAGCTCCAAATCAAAAACAAATCACATATTTGAACTCTCCTCATCCTCCTCTACCTTTCCCTCTTTTCGGAATTTCAAAAGGATGGATTTCATCTCCATGGGTTTTCACCATTTGAGGAGAAAATGGCACCAATGAGAAGCTTGGAGTCTCCTCTTTCTTCTAAGGTAAAAATTCCCAAGAAAAAGTCATTCCCTCTTCATCTCTTGGTGTAATTGATTTTTCACCATTTTGATACCTTGTTTTCTTCTTGTTCTTGAGCTCCAAATTGACCCTTCAATGGTGGAGTAACTTCCTTCTTGATTCAAGGGAGAAAAATCCCTCTTAAAAGCTTCAAAGGTAAACCCTAATCCTAACCTTTGATTTAATTGAGTTCTAAGGGTTTAGGTGATTAATTGTGTGTTTTGGTGTTCTTGGATGTTGGGATGGAGTGGGAAACTCCATACCCTCTTAATCAATTTTGGAGAAGAGGAGGAGCAGGAGGTGACTTGAGGAAGCTTGTGAAAATAAGGTAAGAACACCACCTTAAACATTGTTAAAATCGTTTGAATGTTTGGGGTGGGTAAACAAGTTAATGAACCCAAATTGTGGATTGAAGTTTATGCCGAAAATGTGTTTAGTTGGTGTTGGAGAGATTTGTGAATTAATAGTTGAATTGAAGGCCTTAAGAGCCAAATGTTTTAAGGTGGAGATTGGTATTGTGTTTATGGAGTTATGGTGATATTGTTGATGTTGATGGGTTGAGGATCTATTATGTGCTGTTAGGACCCTTGAAAGGGTGTGGCTAGATTAGGAATTAAGAGGTTGAGTTTTGATGATGATTGATGAGGATTAATATGTAAAGATTATGGGAAAGTTATGTCAAAATTTCTATGGAAATTAGTGTTTGATGATGGTGTTATGGTTGAGAGGATTTAGGTGCTGATTTGGGATGTTGAATGTAGAAAAGAATGGTGGTTTATGACTTGTGAAACATGTAGTAAGAGTAGGTTTGTTAGAGGGGCAATTCTAGAATGAAAACACCTCTTTTAACTCAGTTTTTAGGTGTGTCCGAACTTCCGTCCGGACATGGAAGTTCGGACATGCCCCGTTGTTTTGTAAAATTTCCGAGTTTCAGTGGTGTCCGAACTTCCGTCCGAACTTGGAAGTTCGGACACTCGAAAAAATTTTCCCAGGTTATTTAGTCTCGACTTGTGTCCGACCTTAGATGTCCGGACACAAGTTCGGACGTCTGTAAGTGTTCTTCAGTTTTTGCCTCGGCTTGTGTCCGAACATCAAAGTCCGGACACAAGTTCGGACAGGTTAAAATTTTCTTTGGCTTTGCCTCGGCTTGTGTCCGAACTTCAAAGCTCGGACACAAGTTCGGACATTCGTCAGTTTTCACCCATTTGAGTCTCGACTTGTGTCCGACCTTTGATGTCCGGACACAAGTTCGGACACAGTGAAATGTGGACCAAAAATTTTGTTTAAGAGTAGGAAATGACATCCAATGATGGGGATTGATATGTAATGATGTTATAAGGTTGTTAAGGATAAATTAAGTGAGTTATAAAGGTAATTGAGTGGTGAAAAGTTGTAATATAAATGTAAAGTTATAAAACTACCGAACGGGGCTAATCAAGGGCGCATTAGTCGTTAAATAATTATGTTGCCCCGATATTAATGAAGATAGTTATAATGTTATCAGTTGTTCAAGGATTTTCAAGGAACATGTGATGGCACATTAGAGTGCACCTTCGGTGACAGGTATGGTTTTCTTGCAACCTGTGTCGTAACGGATTACACCGGCTTGTATGCTTATGTGTTTTCTGAGTGTTTGCCACCTTGCAAGATAAAGCATAAAATGAGTTTACAGTAATTCATTATTGTGGCGTAATTGATTCCGATACCGCTTAACCCTAGTTATGTGTTAAATAATAGATAACCGTCCTTAGGTTCACATAAGAGTTCGGTATGCGGAATAAACGTCCCAACCCATGGGAACGTTCTAACCACGGCTATCAGTGCGTTAGTATATGTTGTGATTATGTGTGATGTATGTGAGTTGTTTGGTATGTTGTTGTTATTATCGGATACAGATATCCATGTTTGTTAAAAAGGGATATTACTCTCTTTATGTGTCTAACTAAGTTAGTAACACTATGTGATGTATGTATGTGATTAGTTCCATAAGGGAACCTCTAACTAATAAGTATATGTTATGAATGGAGAGGAATCCGGTTGTTCCGGTCGCGCGTATTGTTTGGGAGTTAATATATATATATATATGTAAATTAACTCCCATCCTGTTATGTTAAGGGTTGATCTCCTTCATTGGATTTCGACCTCCCATTAGCTTAGCCAAAGCTTACCTACCCGACCTCCATATCGGACTAGGAGGGAAATTATGTGTAATGTTGTTAGGGTGTTGACGCCTATGTTGCTTCGACTCCCTCTCTGTTACCCACAAGCTTAACCAAGGCTTACCTATCTCATCACTATTGGAGCTAGGGGGAAATTGTGTATGGTGTGATCGGTCCTATACGAGGCCGCCACCCTTAAGTAAAGAAATGTATGTATGTTGTGCTCGGGCTTATATCACCCCGGCACTCCCTAAATGAAGTTCATGTACTCTATGAAGAGTGAAATTAAGTTGTGTATGCTATTAAGTGAAGTGTGTGTTGTTATGTTGGGTGTGCTAACCTTGTGCATGTACTCATTAATGGATGTTGCTTATAAGCATGATGTATGTATGAGTTTGTGCATATTTGAAATAAATCAACTGCATGCTAAGATGACAAATAGTTGTGCGTGGCCCGGTAGCATGCGGGCTGCGGGATTACCATACCAGCAAAGGTGCTGACCCCCTTTGGGGGCCCCCATTACTCTACAGGTACGAAGGAGCTGCAAGCCGTTCGAGGGTAGGACGGGTAGTTGTTGCACCTGGGTGGTCACTCAGATTGTGAGTGTATTGTAGGTGTAGTAAGACCGAAGTTGTTATCGGCATTAGTTTGTAAATACTCGGTACAGCTGTAATATAAGTGTATAATGATTGTTGGACATGATACAGGATTAATGTGTAGCCGCTCGGGAATTTAGTCCATCAGACCGGTACAATGTATGTATGTTAGCCTTGTTAGCCACGTGGGTGGCTAACGGCATGTAACACCAAAGAGTTAAGTGATGTTGTGAGTTATGAATTCCGCTGCGATATGTTGTTAAGTATGTTGTCAGTAGTTGGGGTGTTACAAAAAGTGGTATCAGAGCGAAGTATCGCTCTGATGACTGAAATACCGAGCCTAGGAAGTACCGAGTTAAGAGTTTAGTACTTTGGGTTAAGGGTTGAGTGATAGCGTGAGAAGTACGCTAGTTAGGGAAACACCAGTGTGTACTGGATACCTACGATATCCATCCCGCCCTCCACAAACCCTATTATATAACTTGGAAAGAACGCCAGAGAGATAGAAGTCCTCTCTTACTCGGGAATACCCGATCTGGCTGTTATTAAGTGCCCTAATAAGCACGGAGAACCTATCATACGGTAGATTCCGAAGGTGTGAATCCCGAAGACGGTTCCCTTTGAATAATATTAACCGCTCTTGTTAGCGAAAAGTGAAGAAACTTATGCATAAGGGAATGGAATTTCCAGCACCCTGGGTCGACATGCGAAGCAGTCGAGGACAACCAGCTTGCAAGCACCAACCGTGCAACAGTGCAGAAGTGAAGTAATAGAACCCGAGACGAGTGTCTACGGGACTACAATGTTAATTAATACACCAGCGGTATACCAACCGATTAAGGAACTACAACGTAGTACGAGGAGGATACAATACTAAGTAAAAGGGGTCTCCCAGAATGGGAAACACCCTAGTTAATGGTTATCATGTGAAGACACTGAGAAGTACCCAAGGAATTGGTGTTAAGACTGTAAGACCAAGTAAGGGCCAGCAAGGCCACTGATGTTAGAGCGGGCGAAAGCAGTACCGCAATCAATGTGTATTGAACCGATAACCAGATTGTATGGCGCACTTGCCATGGCAAGTGCTGCTACAACAAGGTTGTACGGGAGATTTTTAACAACTACAAGTGCTTGAAGTTAAGTGGGATTATCATAACCGTGGAAGGGCTTAATAGCCTGACCTCAGTACTTGGAAATACACCAGTCAGCAAGAAGCTAGACTTGGATAAGGCTTGAAACGTTGTGAAACCAAGAGAATTTTTCTTTCAACTTAAATTCATTTTCAAAACCAAATTTTCTTTCAAACCCATTTATCTCAATTCTTCTTTTCTTTAAACCAACCAGAAGACCTACACGGGCCTCAGTGCCATATGGTAGGTAAGTTTTACCCAGTTACTTTTAAACAACCGGATGGAAACCGGTAAACCCAAGGGTGACAACCCGAGGGAATGGAGTGAGTTCATTATAATACAACAGTGGATACACTTCCCTTGATTAAGTTCGGGAAGCATGGAATGCATATTATCATAGGATAATATAAGAGGAGTTGACAACAGAATACTTCACCTAGGCGTGTGACGGACACTACGAGTGTACCAACTGAAATGTGGGACGACCGCACTCCGATAGGAGCTTGTGGGCCTGACAAACCTTCTTATGGGGTAGTTGGGTAAGTAGCAATGTATCAGCAGGATACCCCACGTATGTATACGAGTGGAGTCTGGAACACGGGAAGTAGTCGACTCCATACTACGGTCCGAAGTAAACGTCAAGCAAGAGCAATGGATTACCAAGTATGGTTGAAGTAAAAGAAACCAGTCAAGTTAAGAAGACTAAAGGAATTAGTAAGTTTATTCTAAGGAAATGTTTAAAGGGGAACAAGTGCGAAGTGCACTGGTTAGTAAGTAAAGACATAGCATATGTCTCAAGGATCCGGATGAGTGAACATAATAGCTGGAGTAAGTACCCAGCCTACATATGGTGAGGCAAATGCCTACAATGGATATGTTAATGTGCAATGATCGGGATGAGCTCCCGAGGTACCAATTTCACTAAAGAGGATATTTAACCCAACAAAGAACGCAGAGCGAAGTAGTAAACTAAACATATCAACAAGTGCAAGCCAGATGTGATGGCATAACCTAGCGACACCCAGGAGCTGTCCTTAAAAGGGTGGTTGGATCAACAGTGGTTGAACGAGATTACGTGACAGAAACGCAAGGGTTGAGACTAACACCCAGCTTAAGCATAAGTCGTCAGGAGGAAGTCTGGCATCTTTGAATGGGCATCCCATGAAAGGAACCGTGATGCTACGGCCTTGTCATGGAGCCCAATACGACCTCTAAACCATGTAATATTGTTTGGAGAAGTAAATGTGTGAGGACAGCCTACAGTGAGTAGAGCTCGAAGCAATAGGGCTTATAAGCCATAAATGGAGTGTGTCAAGTAAATTTTATTAATCACAGAAGTTTATGTTATATAAGTAAGTAAAGTGGATAACGAACCACTGCTTTAAGAGTGGGGATACCTCTTGATACTGTGAGACCGCAACGGCGGTAGTTATGTAAACCAAGTTTAAGAGAGATGAGGAATGGACTATGATGTTGTTACCTAAGAGTGATTTGAATGAGTGTTATACGAAAAGAAGTGTTATACCAGTTGTGGAGACCGGATGAGTAAAAAGTCTAATAACAACCACCATAGGTGTGTGATGCTTAATGTGTAATGAACAACGCTCGAAGAGCATAAAGACTCAAAGAATAGCGTGTTCAGCAATCAGCCAAACAAGTGGCGAAACTTAGTGTAATGGCGGAGGCTAATATAATAGCGAATGCAGTATAAGTTAATGTTATACAATGAAAAGAGGCCGGTGCGCAGTAAGCGACCGTTGCATAAGTATTGTTAAATAATAATGTGGCAAATAAGACAGATTATGAGTGAAACTCAATGGGCATACAAGGTAAGTGACAACAAACCGACTGGGCAATAAGCCAATGGTCGGTACTATGTGATAAGGAACACAGTGTGAATTCCTATTGCTATCGCATAAGAGATTTACTGTCAAGAGTTTACGCCTCTGCACTCTGTAGGACTGAGTGTTTTGGTATTGCACTTGCGCGGTAATGATCGAGTGAGATAGCTAGGAAGTTTGGGAAATGTCAAGTGTGAGAGAAGAACAAGAATTATGGTGTGATAAAACCGATGCATAGGAGAAGCACGGTCGTACCAATCAAAGGTACTTTGTTGACATGAGGGACTACAGTAACATGATTATTAAACATCGGTATGGAAGATACCTCAAGTGTTGGGAATAACCAACAGAGTACTACACAATAGGTAGTAGCTCAAACGTAACCGTCGGTAAGTCGGAAGAAATTAAGTAAATCATTGTGGAATACAGTAAGTTATCATGGATGAAATACCCCGACCTTAAATATGGCGATTAAATTATCCTAATAGGTATTTAAGAGCCTAATAATGCTTAAGTAATATTGGTAAGGAAAAATAAATCCAAAAGAAATAAAGAAACGCTTAAAAAGCGGGAAACGCTAAATAAGCGTTAAATAACCATAGGAGGTATGAAACCTCGGTTAGCGTATTGTAAGGATTTTAAAGGCTTAATTAAGCCTAAATAAATATTAGGGAACAAATCCCGAAGAAAACGGATCCTTAAAATGGATTAAAATCACTAACGAACCTTGAAGCACGTTTTTCGAGGTAACCGGGAAAACGTGTCTTTAAGCGGGTCAAATAGACTCGTAATAATTTTGGTCAACTAAATAATCATTAATAAATATTGGTGAAGCTTTAGAACCAATAAAATCAATAAAACGAGAAATTAGTAAAAACTGTCAAAAACGGGAAGTTGTGGGGTAAAAGCATAAATAACTCAAACTAGTGTGTCCAATATTGTAAATAGAATTTTAAAACCCTCATGGGCTTTGTGTATGTCCGATTGGAGCCCCCACTCACACCTCTCTTTACTTCCTTTTCATTTACAAGAAGACAAAGAACTAAAAAGCAATAAAGTAAACTATTACCTCACACACTCTCTCTCCTACCCTCTCATCCCTCACTCACGTAGCAGCCCCCCTCCTTCTCCTCTCTATTTTTCTTCTCCTTCTTCCTGCGACAGCAATGGAGGTTTTGAACAACCCACAAAAATACCCCCTTCTCTCCTCTTGTTACTCCCTTAAATCTCCTCCAAAAATTATAAAAATTACACCATCGTCTTCCTCTCATCAAGGAGAGTATTCCCCTCTTTTCAGAATTTGAAAAGGAGCATTTTCATCTCCATGGGTATGGAGCATTTGGAGCTTCAATACTACCACTAGAACCACCTTGTTCTCCTTGTTCTAATGAGGTAAAAATATTCTCAAAAACTCCATCTTTTTCTAGCCTTATGGGCAAAACGAAATTTAGACTAAACTTGTGTTTGGTTCCTTTGTACTCTAGCCGATTTTGGCACTCTTGGAGGGTGAGAAATATTGTTCTTGAACTATTCCAAGCATTACCTACACCCTTGCAAGGTAATGAAATTTCTAAACCCTAAAACTTACATTAAGCTTTAAAGGTTGAAAAAGGGTTAGTAGTTTAATTGCATTTGTTTCGTGTGTATTGGGTATTGGGGATGGAGTTGGGCAACTCCATTCCCCATGTTATCGATTGAGCAAGAAAGAGAGAAAGAAGGAAGAAGAAGGAAGGAGAGAAAGAAACTAGAAGAAGAAAGCAAGGTAATTAAGCTCATCCTTGTGTAGTCTTGTAAATGATCATGTAACAGATTTTTAGTAGTGTAAATGGGTATTGTAAAATGGTAATGAGTAGTAGTGTAATGTGGAAGAAGAACAAAACCATTTTGAAGCTTAAAAAGACATTTAAAAACTGTCACAAACTAGATGGGAATTACATGTTGAGTGCAGGAATTTTAGAAGTGTTTAGTGTGTAGTATTGTGTTGGAGAGTTGGTATAGTAATGCTGTTTACAAACAGGTGAAATGATTGATGATTTGGGAACTAGAACATGTGGTGAGAATGTAAAAATATAGGGGAGACTATGTCAAATTTTATCTAGGAATTTGAGGACTTAAGTGTTCAAGATGAGAGAACAACCTAGGTAGTGACTAGGTGTATGTGGAGAGTATAATGGGAGTGGTTTAGTAGCTTGTAACAGATTTGGATATGGTTTGTTAATGGGATGTAACTAGGAAGTGAATTGATGTATTTTGGATACTAGGAGTAGCATTAGTTGAGGAAGTAATGGAGGTTAGAAATTGAGTGAGAAATCTGTAGCATAGAAGAGGAAACAAAATCTGTAGCAAAAGGGAGAATGAAAACTGATGCAAGTGTTGGGAAGAAGATGATGAAAATTTGTGTAAGTAAATGTAGAAATGAGTAAGGAGTTTAGAGCATGATTAAGGAGTGTTTAAGGTGTTTAAACATGTAGGAAACATGTGAAAAGATTGTGGAATGAGTGGAAAAAAATTGGGGTGAATTTGGAGTCCCAAATGAGTAGAAAAACGCTTTTAAAAACAGGTTCTGTTGTGGACCGCCCCTATGGACCGCCCCTGTGGGGAGGTCCAGTCGAATTCTGCTGGACGGATTCGTTTCTGTCTCGGACCGCCCCTAGGGACCGCCCCACAGGGGAGGTCCGGTGCAGAGAAGATAAAAAAAAAAAAAAAAAAAAATTTGGTTTCTGTCTCGGACCGCCCCTACGGACCGCCCCGGTGGGGAGGTCCAGTACTGGAATCTCGCGGCGTAAATGGCTCTGTCTCGGACCGCCCCACAGGGAGGTCCGGTCAAAAAAAAAAAAAAAAAAAAAATTTCTGGGCTTAAGCAGTAAACCATAGGGAGAATAATGATGGTAAGGAGAAAATAATATACACATAAGAACCTAAGAAAATGAGCTTAGGAAATGATGTGAAGTAAATGATTTTGGAACTAAGTATGAAATCTAAGGAACTAGTAATGGTACATTGGGAAACGTAAAGGATGAAACATGTTGGGTTACCCATAGGGAATTAACCACTCGATCACATGTATGTTATAGGACTTGGATTGTGAACACCAGAGGAAAGTTGGATACAAGTACAACGGTGAACGGTATGATTTCTTCATGCCCTGTATCCTAATCTGGTTACCCCGATTTGTTGCTTATTTGACCACCTAAATAAGATAATGCATGAATCGGACTATATTGCACTTACCTGTGCTTGACTTATGTTGTGCTTGATATTTACTGTCTTGAGCACTAGTTTGTATAATTCATGAAATGTATGAATGATGATGAATGGTATTCGAACCTCGTATTGTACTTGTGTAACGTATTGTACCTCGTATGTATATGTTATATGTGTATTGTATTATTGTGGCTTGGATGTTGACTTGTGCTAATTCCTAACTATCTAACTCCTAACTTAAGTGAGTAAATTGGAATGAGTACAAGTCCGATATAGCTTCGGCCACGCGTGAGGATGCGGAGTCACAAGAGGTTGGCTGCAATTCCTGACTCTTAAACTGGTCCGCGGCCCAAATCCCTTAAATGGGTAGCATCCCGGATTGGTGAGTCAAGTAAATCCCGGAGGTGGGACGGTGTAGTCCCCAGGGCCGGAGGTCCCGACGACTTAACTTGAGTAAGAGTAAGAGTAAGTAAGTATGGATCCGTAAGTATGTATGAGTATGTATGCGTATGTATGAAGTAACGAGTAAAAGAGTAATCTCCACCCGATTAACCCGGGTGGAACAATGAAGCTAACAAGAACTGTACTTTGTGTATGTAGTAAGCATGTGTATTCGGAAGAAGGTAAGTGAGTATTGAATGGTTATATCGTATTCCTTGTATGTAATGAATTGTATGTATGTATGTTGTGTAAGTATTATTGTACTGTGTGTGAGAGCATGTATGCATGTATGCTTGTATGAAAATGAACCGCATGTATTCGACCAAGTGGTCGGCGTACCCTCACTAGTACGCGGGGTATGCGGTTATCATGCTCGGCGAAAGCTGACCCCTTCGGGGGACATTTTTTAGTGTGCAGGTACCCGAAGCGAATGTGGTCAAGGCACGAGACCGGCGACTACATTGGATAGTAGTAGTAGAATGTAGAGGTGTATCAACTAGCACACCCCTTGTATTTAGAAAGTAATGTAGTAGTGAGGAATGGGTAGTAAGTAGTCTCTTAGAGTGTATGTATGAACTTGGAAGGGATATGATAATTGTATGAGGATCCTAGTAGACTCGGTTAAGTATATTGTATTGTATGGATTGAAGAGGAGTAAGTACTGAATGGAGTATTGTTGTAATTGATTGATGAATGGAGTATGTATTCTAGATGCGTAGTACTCGGGATTCCGGTCCATCAGACCGATGCTGTATGTAGAGGTAGTAGCCTTGTTAGTCACGTGGGTGACTAACGGCATTGTATCACCCATTGTATGTAAGTATATTTCCGCTGCGTGTATCTGATATGTATGGAGATTGGACGGTAAGCACTGTACTAATGGTAGGGGTGTTACAAAAAGTGGTATCAGAGCGAAGTATCGCTCTGATGACTGGAAATACCGAGTTTAGGAATACCGAGTTAAGAATTAGAAGCTTAGGGCTAAGGGCTGAGTGTTAGCATTAGAGATATGCTAGTTAGGAGCTACCGGTGAGTACCGGATACCTACAATACCAGACCCGCCCTCCGCAAACCCCGTTGTATAACTTGGGAAATACGCCAGAGAGAAGGAAAGACCTCTCATACTCGGGAAACCCGATCTGGCAGTAGTGAAATAATCATACAGTAAACAAGAACCGACATACGGTAGGTTCCAAGAATTGGAAGTCCCAGAGATGGATCTCGGTTGAACAACAATATCCGCACCTAATAGCGGCAGGATGAGCACTCCAACCACGAGGAGGCTACAACCTACAACAGCATGGGGCGACATGCTTAGCAGTCGCGAAACCTAGCTAACCAACCAGCAGCAGGAAAGGAGCACTAACCGTGCAACGAAATGGAAAAGGAGCAGTAATGGAACCCGAGACACAAGTCTGCGGGACAACATTAATAGCCAAGCAACACCACCAACGGTATGCTAGTTGGCTAAGGACATAGTCGGGAGTGATTGACTCCAAAACTACAACGCCAAATAGGTTACAAACCTGACCAACATAGCTTAGACAGCTACAAGAACACTCACAAGCTATAAGCTGGTGCAACTACAACCGTAGTGCCTAAAACAACTCAGGCTCAGGAACCACAACAAACGTGTGAGAACGAGCAACAAGGAAGAACACAACCAAATCAAAGGGGAATCTCCAAGGATTGGGGAAGTACCCTGATCAATGACAGCCATGTCAACTTACTAAGAAGTTACTCAGAAGAGTAATTAACCCAAGTAAATGATCAACAAGATCAAAGGAAGAGTCAACAAGACTATCGAGAACCAGTGAAAACCATACCGTGACCGGTACAGGTCTAACCAAAAACCAACAGTACCACGCACTTGCCACGGCAAGTGCAGTAAAGGCAGGAACATGTAGAGGAACTTTAACACACCACAGGTACATAATAATGTACCGTGATAGCAGTGAAGCAACTATAGGATCACAAATCCAAAAAGCTAGAGAACTCAAACCTTGGAAAGGCCTGACGGCCTGACCATTGTATTAAGAACATACCAGACAGCGGGAAGCTGGACTTGGTCAAGACCACAAACATGGCTATGCCATGTAGAACTCCTTTTAACACCAAACCATTCTTTCAAAACCACAACTTTTCTTTTAAACCTTGGATTTTTTAAACAAAACCAACAGAATTACGGTGAGTATCATAGATTGATACAAGAGGAGTTGACAATAGAATACTTCACCTAGGCGTGTGACGAACACTACGGGTGTACCCAATTACGGGATGTGGGACAACCGCACTCCGAAGGAGCTTGCGGGCCTGACACATAGTTAGGTAAGTGGTAACGTATCAACATGGTACCCCACGTATGTATACATGTAGTGTACGGCGCACGGGAAGTAGTCAACTCCGTTCTACGGACCATCAGTAAGTTCGAATCAGAACAGCTGGACACCTCAGATAATCAAGTATAAAGGAACTCAGAGAACCCATCTGAAAGTAAGGAATAAGAACTAGAAGTGCAAAGAGCACAAACTAGTAAATATAGACATTGGATATGTCTCGAGGACATCAAACAAATACGTGATAGCTGGAAAGCATACCCAGCCTAAACACAGTAAGGCAGTTGCCTAACGCGAACACCACAATGCTCAACAAACGGGACAGAACTCCCGAGAGCACTCACAAGATTACCACGAAGCCAATCCATAATCGGAGAGGATATTCAAACCTAGTCTCAAGTACTAGGAACAAGCATAACAGTCTACCCAAGGACGTGAGACGTCATGACCCAAAAAGGGACAACTCAAGAACGATACCACAAGATGGTACAGTGGACAACATATTATAACCATCAACCGGAAGTAACGACATAATTTAACAACACCCAGGAGCAATCCTTGAGGGTGACTAGATGGACAACAGTCGAACAACAGCGACATGATAAAAGCACGAAAGTTAGAACGAACACTCGGTTGGGACCCGAAGGGATTTCACTTAACAGGAAATTCCCTAAGATATTGAGAGACACCTATTAACATCAGATTACCTAAAGGGTCTCCTATGAACGGAAGTGTGATGTCACGACTTACCATAGAGCCCAATAATACCTCCAACCTATGACGGTATACAAGGAGTGGAAACGTGTATAAGAAGCTTGCAAAGAGCATAGCTTGCAGCAATATGGCTCTAAAGCCATAAACCTGATGCGTTGTGTAACCTTAAACGGTTGCAAAACCCACACCATTACTAACAAGACTTGCAAGAAATATTGCCTCATACGACAAGAAATCAACAACTGGACCTTAAATTCAAACCCAACATCCTGAGTGGCTTGGAGTAATGGCCAACTCAATGTCACTGTCACTAGGACATCAGCCTAGTATACAGTGGACGGAGTTCTTAATTACCGCCATGCCTTCTGTAGCAATGGTAGCACAGAGGCATAAGAGTCATGATAATGCCAACATTGGCCTAGTCCACACTTGAACACTACGGGAAACCCAAGGGAAGGTACCCCTCGTTAACCAAAGACCACTAATGCGGTGATGATGTGAACCCTTAGAAAGGGCTTCCATCTACTATAACAATAAAACCACGCAATAGATATTGCCAAGGGATGATGGGATAAGGAAATGAGATTTCCAAACCATTACGACTTAAGGGAGTAAGCATACTCCATATACACCCAAACATGTGGTGGACCATTGCGTAAACACCAACATAGCAAACCTTGTCATTAGACCTATGAGTGGAGACAAACCCCTCAACAAGAACCTTCACTTGTCAGTGATAGAATACCCTTCAATTGGAGAACGGGACCAGAAAACCCTTGAAGCTTCATGGGATGTCCCGGTGATGTACATACAAGAATAAAACCGCACAGCTAGAGCCTATAACCAATGCTCAACTTTGAGAGGACAGCAATTGTCAAAAACAATCAATGTGAGTGCACATTGCACACCATGAATGACCAACGCTCAAGCGAGCTTGTAACCCGGTAAACCACTTCATCCTTGGTCAACCAAGATACTTGGTAAATTGTATCACAAATGATGATAGAATGTGAGGTAAGTTAACCTACACATAAAACCTAAGTGGAATAAGACATCTCCACATTGGGAGGATATTAGTATTGCGGTATGCTACGACAACCGTCATACACACGAACATTGGAAACCCTAGGGTATTCATACCATAAGGAAATGGTGCCAATGACAATGGCAATAAGTAAAAAGGAACTATCACAGTAATAAAAACAGTAAAAACAATGTTGTACCATGAGTAAGAATACGGTGCGCAACAAGCGACCGCTATGAGGAAGTAGCAAATAATGACACGGAGTATAAGTATGAAAAGACAAGCAAAATATTCCTTCCTATCACATAAGTGACTTACTGTCAAGCGTTTACGCCTCTGCACTCTGTATGACTGAGTGTTTTGGTATTGCACTTGTTCAGCTAATGATCTAATGGGATGGCTAGGGATATGGAGAATGTAAACCGTAGTAAACCTTTCTTTCACCAACAAACATGGCACTAGCCAGTTAAGCAAGCTTAGCACTAAACCGTGCAGCCTAAGGCCAAAGAAGCACGAAGAGTGTAAAACACACTAGCAATCACAAGATGTAAATTCCATTGGAATAAAGGTGAAAGGAGACTTAAGAAAGTCACTAGAACCGACGCATATCAATGCAAGGTCATACAAGTAAAGAATACTTGTACTGAACCAAAAGAACTGGTGTAATCCAGAAGCTAGTGACAACAGAGGAAGCACTATAACTAAATAGTGGCTTAGCCTCACCAACAATAAGTTGGAAGAACTTAGCGAATAATCGTGAGAGTACAGATAGTATGTATAATAGATTGCCAGGAAGCTGGTTATAATCTAAACTCGTTGAGTTTAAAGGCGGTAAAAGAATACCACACTTGTTTGTAAACCTTATTCCCATAAAAGGGATAAAAGGCGATGAGTAACACATCTATAATAACCAAAGAGTGAATTAAACACTAAGGCTATCAGGGTCGCGCAGCAGAAGCTAGTGGGCCCTAGCTAAGGAATGTAATACACCCAGTAAGTATGCGAGATTGGCTATTAATGCCTTAAAGCCTAATAGGCTAGAACCAAATTGATTGTGAGTTAAATAAACTCATATAGGAATTCTTGGTGCAAAGACTAAACCATTGGTATGGTTAAGACCGTTTGACCAGAGCATATTGTATAGTGTACCGTAGTGAAGCTAAACGCTTTAGATTACCCAAGTTGATTAAACCAATGTTTAATAATAATAACATATGGTAGATTACGTGGGCGTAATCCCTTTTAAGGGGGGTAGAGCGAAAACCGCTTAATGTAAGTTTTGTGAATAAAACACATAAACCATAATGTGCATAGCACAAATGAGAATCAAATTGATGATTGATACTATGTTAAATAAACATAAGTATTCATTCATATTATAATTATGGTAACTAGGCATTAGACATGCAAATACCATAGGATGAATGTACCCATCTTGTAACCCAGTGTAAGGGTATTAGTAAAGAAGAGTAATGAGTAGTGGACGGAACTCCACAAGTATTGTAACCCTTAAAGAAGTAGTACGAATGGATCAAGAGTAGTAGAGGAGTGTAGCCATGAGTAGTGTATTCGTAAGTATGTTATTAGAAGTAAATCGTGGACAACTGAATTTCATAAGTACTGTATTCCCTAGTTAGAATATTTAAGATAATAGAGAGTAATGGATGGAAGTAGTGTAGGTTGATGATATGAGCATTTAGGTATTGAACCACGGAGTAAAGCATTTGGGAAGTAGAGTGAGGATGATCGATGGACTGATTCCATCCTTGGAGATGTATGAATTCGTAATCATGACTAGGAAGAGTAAAAAGATAGAAAATGAAAACAACTAAATTATCTGTTTGTTTGAAACTGACGTGGGAAGTTGAACTCGATCCTGATCAGATCGAGGGAAACCGAACACAAATTGGGGTGGAAAGATAGCTCAACACTGATGCTGATCACATCAGGGTCGAACAATTCTTGAAGCTCCCCTTAAGTGGTCACAAGAATCACACTTAGGATAGAAGTAATGAATATAAATTGGAACTTGGAGTTGTATGCTTTAGAAAGATTTCTAATTAGTAGTTGTAAAAGAATTTTCTTAGACTGGAGAGTAAGTAATTGTTGGAAGTTATACAGAAGAGGATAGTAGTGTAGCCTATTATATTATTCCAAGGGCAACAGGACATAGAGGAGTCCTGTGCCGAAATGATCTGAGTGCCTAAGGGATTGTAATGTGTATTGCATTGCTTTGGGGATAGCTTTGCACTGTATGTACGTATAAATGTGGTAATGAGGAACCGGATGGTAAGTAGTAATATGGATTGGAGTAGGTATTGTACATTGGTATGGTATGGAAAGGAGAAACCTTGAGTAACGAATCTGGGGATTGTAAGGAGGAGGAATGTATGGCTTTGGTATTAGGCAAGTATAAATGAGTAAGTACAGTAATCCCATAACCTCGAACAACTTTGAGGACAAAGTTCTTAAGGGGGGTAGATTGAAATACCCCGACCTTAAATATGGCGATTAAATTATCCTAATAGGTATTTAAGAGCCTAATAATGCTTAAGTAATATTGGTAAGGAAAAATAAATCCAAAAGAAATAAAGAAACGCTTAAAAAGCGGGAAACGCTAAATAAGCGTTAAATAACCATAGGAGGTATGAAACCTCGGTTAGCGTATTGTAAGGATTTTAAAGGCTTAATTAAGCCTAAATAAATATTAGGGAACAAATCCCGAAGAAAACGGATCCTTAAAATGGATTAAAATCACTAACGAACCTTGAAGCACGTTTTTCGAGGTAACCGGGAAAACGTGTCTTTAAGCGGGTCAAATAGACTCGTAATAATTTTGGTCAACTAAATAATCATTAATAAATATTGGTGAAGCTTTAGAACCAATAAAATCAATAAAACGAGAAATTAGTAAAAACTGTCAAAAACGGGAAGTTGTGGGGTAAAAGCATAAATAACTCAAACTAGTGTGTCCAATATTGTAAATAGAATTTTAAAACCCTCATGGGCTTTGTGTATGTCCGATTGGAGCCCCCACTCACACCTCTCTTTACTTCCTTTTCATTTACAAGAAGACAAAGAACTAAAAAGCAATAAAGTAAACTATTACCTCACACACTCTCTCTCTCCTACCCTCTCATCCCTCACTCACGTAGCAGCCCCCCTCCTTCTCCTCTCTATTTTTCTTCTCCTTCTTCCTGCGACAGCAATGGAGGTTTTGAACAACCCACAAAAATACCCCCTTCTCTCCTCTTGTTACTCCCTTAAATCTCCTCCAAAAATTATAAAAATTACACCATCGTCTTCCTCTCATCAAGGAGAGTATTCCCCTCTTTTCAGAATTTGAAAAGGAGCATTTTCATCTCCATGGGTATGGAGCATTTGGAGCTTCAATACTACCACTAGAACCACCTTGTTCTCCTTGTTCTAATGAGGTAAAAATATTCTCAAAAACTCCATCTTTTTCTAGCCTTATGGGCAAAACGAAATTTAGACTAAACTTGTGTTTGGTTCCTTTGTACTCTAGCCGATTTTGGCACTCTTGGAGGGTGAGAAATATTGTTCTTGAACTATTCCAAGCATTACCTACACCCTTGCAAGGTAATGAAATTTCTAAACCCTAAAACTTACATTAAGCTTTAAAGGTTGAAAAAGGGTTAGTAGTTTAATTGCATTTGTTTCGTGTGTATTGGGTATTGGGGATGGAGTTGGGCAACTCCATTCCCCATGTTATCGATTGAGCAAGAAAGAGAGAAAGAAGGAAGAAGAAGGAAGGAGAGAAAGAAACTAGAAGAAGAAAGCAAGGTAATTAAGCTCATCCTTGTGTAGTCTTGTAAATGATCATGTAACAGATTTTTAGTAGTGTAAATGGGTATTGTAAAATGGTAATGAGTAGTAGTGTAATGTGGAAGAAGAACAAAACCATTTTGAAGCTTAAAAAGACATTTAAAAACTGTCACAAACTAGATGGGAATTACATGTTGAGTGCAGGAATTTTAGAAGTGTTTAGTGTGTAGTATTGTGTTGGAGAGTTGGTATAGTAATGCTGTTTACAAACAGGTGAAATGATTGATGATTTGGGAACTAGAACATGTGGTGAGAATGTAAAAATATAGGGGAGACTATGTCAAATTTTATCTAGGAATTTGAGGACTTAAGTGTTCAAGATGAGAGAACAACCTAGGTAGTGACTAGGTGTATGTGGAGAGTATAATGGGAGTGGTTTAGTAGCTTGTAACAGATTTGGATATGGTTTGTTAATGGGATGTAACTAGGAAGTGAATTGATGTATTTTGGATACTAGGAGTAGCATTAGTTGAGGAAGTAATGGAGGTTAGAAATTGAGTGAAAAATCTGTAGCATAGAAGAGGAAACAAAATCTGTAGCAAAGGGAGAATGAAAACTGATGCAAGTGTTGGGAAGAAGTGATGAAAATTTGTGTAAGTAAATGTAGAAATGAGTAAGGAGTTTAGAGCATGATTAAGGAGTGTTTTAAGGTGTTTAAACATGTAGGAAACATGTGAAAAGATTGTGGAATGAGTGGAAAAAAATTGGTGTAATTTGGAGTCCCAAATGAGTAGAAAAACGCTTTTAAAAACAGTTCGTTGTGGACCGCCCCTATGGACCCTCGCCCTGTGGAGGTCAGTCGAATTCTGCTGGACGGATTCGTTTCTGTCTCGGACCGCCCCTAGGGACCCGCCCCACAGGGGAGGTCCGGTGCAAGAAGATAAAAAAAAAAAAAAAAAAAATGGTTTCTGTCTCGGACCGCCCCTACGACCGCCCCTGTGGGGAGTCCAGTACTGGAATCTCGCGGCTAAATGGCTTCTGTCTCGACCGCCCCTAGGGACCGCCCCACAGGGGAGTCGCGTCAAAAAAAAAAAAAAAAAATTTCTGGGCTTAGCAGTAAACCATAGGGAGAATAATGATGGTAAGGAGAAAATAATATACACATAAGAACTAAGAAATGAGCTTAGAAATGATGTGAGTAAATGATTTTGGACTAAGTATGAAATCTAAGGAACTAGTAATGTACATTGGGAAACGTAAAGGATGAAACATGTTGGGTTACCATAGGGAATTAAACCACTCGTATCACATGTATGTTATAGGACTTGGATTGTGAACACCAGAGGAACAGTTGGATACAGTTACACACGGTGAACGGTATGATTTTTCATGCCCTGTATCCTACTCTGGTTACCCCGATTGTTGCTTATTTGACCACCTAAATAAGATAATGCTGAATCGGACTATATTGCACTACCTGTGCTTTACTTTGTTGTGCTGATATTTACTGTCTTGAGCACTAGTTTGTATAATTCATGAAATGTATGAATGATGATGAATGGTATTCGAACTCGTATTGTACTTGTGTAACGTATTGTACCTCTGTATGTGTTATGTGTATTGTATTATTGGCTTGGATGTTGACTTGTGCTAACCTACTATCTAACTCCTAACTTAAGTGAGTAAATTGGAATGAGTACAAGTCCGATATAGCTTCGGCCACGCGTGAGGATGCGGAGTCACAAGAGGTTTGGCTGCAATTCCTGACTCTTAAACTGGTTCCGCGGCCCAAATCCCTTAAATGGGTAGCATCCGGATTGGTGAGTCAAGTAAATCCCGGAGGTGGGACGGTGTAGTCCCAGGGCCGGAGGTCCCGACCGACTTAACTTGGTAAGAGTAAGAGTAAGTAGTTGGTCCGTAAGTATGTATGGAGTAATGTATGCGTATTATGAAGTAACGAGTAAAAGAGAATCTCCACCCGATTAACCCGGGTGGAACACTGAGCTAACAAGAACTGTACTTTGTGTATGTAGTAAGCATGTGTATTCGGTAGAAGGTAAGTGAGTATTGAATGGTTTATATCGTATTCCTGTATGTATGAATTGTATGTATGTATGTTGTGTAAGTATTATTGTACTGTGTGTGGAGCATGTATGCATGTATGCTTGTATGAAAATGAACCGCATGTATTCGACCAAGTGGTCGGCGTTCCCTCACTAGTACGCGGGTATGCGGTTCTCAGCTCGGCGAAAGCTGACCCCTTCGGGGACATTTTTAGTGTGCAGGTACCCGAGCGAATGTTGTCAAGGCACGAGACCGGCGACTACATTGGATAGTAATAAATGTAGAGGTGTATCAACACAACAACCCCTTTATTTAGAAAGTAATGTTAGTGTGGAATGGGTAGTAAGTAGTCTCTTAGAGTGTAAGTATGAACTTGGAAGGATATATATTGTATGGATCCTAGTAGACTCGGTTAAGTATATTGTATTGTATGGATTGAAGAGGAGTAATACTTAATGGAGTATTGTTGTAATTGATTGATGAATGGAGTATGTATTCTAGATGCGTAGTACTCGGATTCCGGTCCATCAGACCGATGCTTGTAGTAGAGGTAGTAGCCTTTTTAGTCACGTGGGTGACTACGGCATTGTATCACCCATTGTATGTAAGTATATTTTCCGCTGCGTGTATCTGATATGTATTGAGATTGGACGGTAAGCACTGGTACTAATGGTAGGGTGTTACATAGACTTGGGCTTAATGGGTTAGCCTAAGACCGGTTAAGTTATGTGTATTAAAACTCTTAAATTAATGATTAATTTAATCACTCCCTGACTAAACATAAGGTTTAAATATATAGATATAACCTACTTATTATAACTATCACAAGGATATATTTCCCTCAACCATATTAATGTATTTATACATGTATATTCATATATATATGTATATCTTTATGTATTAAAATTATCCATAGCATTTAGGAAATTTTACTGTATTATATAATGTTCCATAACTTCTAGGCTTAACAAACCGACTTAAGGTTAATTACATAATGTGTTTCCTTGATTTATTTAATATATATAAGTATACCCGTATAGAAATTACTAAGACATTCCCTATGTAATTTACCATATTTTACTATCTATATTAATACAACCTTAAACTGTATTCTAAGTATAGTTTCATAAGCATTTCTTTACCATATCTTAGGGTTTCTAGCTCTTATAATATTTAGTTTTATAAGTGGTAATTTAATTAGTTCCTTGATTTACTATAAGTTTACTTCTTAATTCCCTTTTTATAAATGCATAAAAAATAATATATATATTTGTTTCCTTAGTTCATTTAAAATATTAACTCCCATATTTATAAATAAAATGTAGGATACATTAAATTCCTTATTTTATATAAGTTTCTACTTAAGTAAGTATATATACATATAGTAAATAATTCCACTTCTCTTAAAAGCTAATACAAAAACATTTATAGACTTACTGTTATAAATGTTAATTTAGTTCCCTTTATTTCCCCAGCTTAAAAGTTAATTAACAAACCATACTTTAATTTTTGGTTACATTAAAACCTTATATTATGGTTATTCTTATGAAAACTCATAAACACAATTTTTAAAACCTTTTTACCATTGCCAAACTTCCCAAATTTAATATACAGTAACTATAACAATTTTAGACATATTATAAAATTTTTATTTCATAAAATATCTTTTTATTTAGCCAATAATTTCAGAAAACCCGTAACTTGTAAAAAATCTCACTTATGTTTAAAAACTCCAAACCATAATAATTTACATCAAAATAAACTAGATAAAATAAGGAACTATGGTTTAAAATCAAGTCAAATACATTCGGGAAGATTTAAATTAACCCAAACAATTTAAGACTATTTACTGGAATTAATTAAAAACCTTTATAACCTTATTCTGGAACGTTTTTAATCTCGGCCGTCCAGATCTTATAACTACGATCGGACGCCCTAAATCTCCGAGTTCTTCAGCGCAGAGTTTAACCAAGTTCGAGTACTAATCGACGATTCTCAATCTACAGAACGAAATGCACGTGATTCTTGTTTCTATAGTTCCGAAATCAATTTCGGTTCCAATGATGCTAATTTCCCCATTATTATGCGGTATTCAGTGGATTTCAAATTTAGTTCGAAGTTAGGGTTCTTCCTGGAAACAGAATTCGATTCGAACTCAATTCTATCAAATTCTCCTAATCTAACACGTAATTGACTAATTGATACATGGTTAGATCGAAAACATGACTACGAACAACAATATCGGAGCAATTTGATCGGAGACTCACCGGATTGTGCGAATTTGGTGAATTCCAAATCGGAAACTGGAACAAACTCGAACTTGATACAGTTCGTGGTGCCAACTTTGCAGATCTATAACTAGCAGTACAAAATGAGTTAGATAATGAGTAAGGGCTCATTGGAAAAAGAATTGTAGATCTACGTATTGGTAGCAAGAACCAAACCTAACTCGCACCATACAGAAAGATTTGAAGTTACAAACTCGAGTTTACCTCTCTGTTTCGGTGTAATTTTATGTGCTGTTGAAACCGAAACTTTAGACCTCTATATCTCCCACCGGTTACGAATCAGACTTGGGCATAAACATGAAAATGTAGAGGGATTAGAGATCTTTACAACGAGCTAAAGAAATCGAATTTTGGTTGATTAACGAAGAAGTTATGATTGACGCAAGTTACCTGAAAACGAAGGAAATCCTGGAATTATGGGAACAGTCTCGCGAGGTGGCTATTTTGGCTCGATTTCCCGGTTGACTCAGAAGGATCTAGGGTTTGTATGAGTAATGGTTGGAAAGAGGAATTGTAGGAGAAGAGTGGTGAAGACGGCATGGAAAAATATTGAGGGATTAAAAGTTTAGCCATCTAAAGTTAGGGCAAAGTAAGGGAAATCGGTTCCGAAAATCAGGGAAGAAATCGGCTAAGTGTGGGCGACCCATTACAGAGTGACACGTGGCATCTCTTAAATTTTTGATTCAAAACTTCAATCTAGCATAACTTTGGCTAGGATGATCCGTTTTTGACATTCTTTTTATCGATCTTCATGGTTTTTCATAACCATTTATTGGTATAGGTTTCATGGCCTGGTTTGACCATTCTCAAAAAGTCAACTCTAGCAAGGCTTAATAAGCTTTAAGGTTTCTAGAATTTTATATTGACTTTTATGTTTCAAAACAATGTTCCAACACTTCCTAAAATCTTTATAATATATTTGGAATGTTTAGTAATTTTCCCAAGATTTATTGACTTATAAATCTTATTATTAAATTCATAATACTATATAATAATGTATAATAATTAGGGTTAAATAGGAAAACCCCTAAATAATTTCACAACTCCATATAAAATTTAATATTCCTTATTCCATATCATAATTTAATTTTAATAAAAGAAATCCCCTAAATTAATTTAAATTAATTTAGGGGTATTTCAGCATATCCCCCTTAAAGAGAAACTTCACCTCGAAGTTTAACAATCAACTAATAGGCACTCACACCGCTTCGGGTGTGCTGAGACAATAATAACTTCAATGATATTCCATACCATTCCAATCCTTATCTCCATTTCAACATTCCACTCAAGGGTACCGAAATCAAAGTACCGAAACCATAACAACGTGAATCAAAGTATAAATGAAGCAAAACACACCAACTGACAAGTACTGTGCCACAACAAAAACTACGTACATACATACACCTCTCATTACTAACAATGCAACGAGCATAATCCGGATGAGATAACGAAGGAGGAGTATGCCAGCATATCCCCCTTAAAAGAGCTAAGGTACGCCCTCGTACCGCCACTAACGTGAATCATCTCAGGATAGCAGAGTATCATGCAAACAGATGTGGGTACTTAACTCTCATGGAGTCCTCGGTCTCCCAAGTAGCTTCCTCGACCCCATGATGTTCCCAAAGAACCTTCACTAACTTAATTGATCTGCCCCTCGTTTCTCGGACCTTCGTGTCCAAGATCCGTATAGGAGTCTCCTCATACCTCAGTGTAGGCTCAATCTCTAACCTCTCTGGCTGCAGTACGTGAGAAAGGTCAGGCATGTACTTCTTCAACTAAGATACGTGAAACACATCGTGTACCTTCCCCAACTCAGCTGGTAGCTCGAGTCTATAAGCAACTGGGCCCACTCGCTCCGTAATCCTGTACGGGCTGACATACTGAAATACCCCAAACCTAGTTATGTTGTTTAAACACCTAAATAGGGTGTAACAAGACTAAAAAAGAGTCTTAGAAACCTTAGTAAACAAATTTAAACAAAGGAAACACAAATGTGCTTTAAAGTCAATAAGAGCTAAAATGTGCTCTAAGCTTGGGATAAACTTGAGTAAGGCCTAATGAGCTTACCAAGACTTCATTTATATACTAATGAACTTATTAAACCAATTACCAAAGAAAACCAAGCTTGAAAACAGGTTAAAACACAAAATGTGCTTTAAGAAGTCTTAAAGCACGTTTTTGAAAAATTGTCTTGTAAATGAGTTTTTGAATGGCTAAATGTCCATCATTACTCTTAAATATTGTGTACTATATAGTATCACATTTGGGTGGCTATATTAGTGGGAAATCAAAAATTTCACTTCTATGTGCCTTGTATAAGTGAATAGTACTTTTTATAAGTTAATTTGTAACATATGTTGTATTAAGTAATTAAATTGACAAACAAAGACTAAAACACCCTCATACTAATAAAGGGGGCCGGTTTTTATGAGTGTGGTGACTCACCACTCTCTAGTTAAGGTAATGAGCAATTAAAGCAAACTAAGTAAAACTACTTTTTACTTTATAACATAAATATCTTCTAAAAGCAACTTCTATCTTCATTCTCATTCCTTCCCTTCATTCCCACGGTTTGCAAACACCACTCATCTTCTCCCTTCTTCCTTGTTCTCTCTCGGTAATACCACTACTACCATGGAAACATAAGCTTTGACCACTTGTTAAACCTAGCTCACTTGTCCAAATCAAAAACAAATACCACCAATCTCTTCCTCTCATCAAGCTCTTCATTCTATCTCCTCAAAACTCCTAGAGCTCCATTTCGGTGCCAAGGTGTTCCACCATTGAAGGAGCTTGAGCTTGGATTTCTACATATTATTACTCTCCTTTACTTCTAGGTAAGGAATCTCAAACAAAAATCAAGTTTCCCTCTTGTTTTTGTCATGTCCGAAAATACACATTGAAATAGCTCATTGTGTGACTTTGTTCTAGCTTCATTTCAACTCTTCATGGACTAGGTGGAGTCCTCTCTTGTTGTATATCCAAACTCTCTTCAAAGAACAAGGTAAAACAACTACATTAATGTTTTTGAGACAATGTCAAATTAGGGTTTACAATGAGATGAAGCCTATAGCTTGAATACTCATTATTGAGTTGGTATATTGTTTAGAACTTGTCAAGGAATCAAGTACTCTATTGGTTTTCTAAAGGAAACAAGAAAGAAGTTATCTTGCAAAAGAGGTAAATCTACTACACCTAATGCTATTTAATGCCTTAGGAGAAATGAGCTTATAATGCTTATTAAAACTATCTAAAGAGCCAATGGGGAATGACTTAGTGAAGTGTTCTTAAGAGACTAGTAAAGGGCATATGTGTATGTTGAATGTATTTGCAGGTTAAAGGCATATATATTGTGGAAATTCAGTGTTTATGATTTAAGCACTTTAAGGGCCTAAGAGCCATGCATTTTAAGGGCCTAAGTGCCATGCAATTTAAGTTATGCACTATTTGTGTATAGAGTGTTCTTGGTGATTTTGGATGTTCTTGTGTGTTTAAAGGAGAAGGTAAAGTGTTTAGGCATGGTAATGTTCTAGGGGAACCCATGTCAAAATCTAGGTAGGAAGTAAGAAGTTCTAAGTGTTTACATAAGGTTTGGTGAGTTAGAAAATGTAGGAACTTGAGAAAGGATTTGAAGTAATGATATAAGGAGATGTTGAGAGAAATGATGCTTGGGGAATGATGTTAAGTTAAGGAAAAGCATTTTGGGATAGTAGTTACCTTAGGTATGAAACACCATCTAGGAACCTAGTATAAAATAACATAAGTGTTAAGGAATTTTTACAAGGAAATAAGTAAATGTTTTAAGGAATTAGAAAATGAGTTTCATGGATGTTGTATGTGGATGTAAGGTTGCCAAAGTTGCTAGGAAGCATTAAGAGGCCTTAGGAGAAGTTTGGTGAAGAATTGGCAAGTTTAGGTAAGTTTAGTAGGCGACCGACCCAGGGGCCGACCCAGTTTGGTCGGTCGAGCCTCTGTAAAATGTTAGGAAAATGTTCGGTGACGGTCCGACCCAAAAGGGTGGGTCGGACATGGTCGGTCGAGCCTCTGTAAAATGTGGGAAAATGTTCGCACATGGACCGACCCAGAATGGTGGGTCGGACATGGGTCGGTCAAGGTAAAGTTTTCAGACCCGAAGACCACTGGGAGGGTCCGACCCAGTTGTGGGTCGGACGGTGGGTCGGTCGGACCAAAACTTGTAAAAAAAAAAACAGAAAAGAATGTGACTTATGTAGTTAACCCTAGGGTGTATAATGAAGGTAACCTAGGGTAATATAGGCATTAAAACATGTCATACAATCATGTTAAATACTTAGTAAGTTTGAAGTTAAATAAATAATTAACCGACATTACTAATGTGTTTAGGATTCTCTCAAGGTGGAAATCCGTCGAGGCAAGGACCAAGGTATGGTTTTCTTGCAGTCTGTTGCCTACCGGTTTACACCGGCTTGTGTGTTGTTTGTTTTCTGTGTGTTTATGACTTTGTAAGATTAAACCATGTAAAGAGTTTACAGTTGTTAAATATTATTATGTTGTTAATTATGACTCTCTCTTCCCATGTGAGTGTCTAACAAGACTCGACCCATTATTGTGAATTGTTGTTGTGCTCAATGTTGAACTACTAACATGGGCTAACGGGGGAAGTGAGGAGTCCGGTCTGTTCCGGCCACGCGTGTGAGTATGGGAGTCGATGTCATAACCGGTTCGATTCTCTCTGTATGTTATGGTTAAGTTTCCAATTTGGTTTCTAACCTTCCCTTTAGCTTAACCAAGGCTATTTTACTGACTCACGTCGGGCCACAGGGGCATACTATATGTTTTGTTTCGGTGTGCTTGGATCACTATATCCGGGGCACCTTGTGTTAAGTTAACCGTTCAATCTAACCGGACGGTAACGAGTTATGTAACGAGCTAAGTATGAGCGTGGCAACATTCTCGAAGCTCTCAATGGGGACTAACTGTGTTGGTTCTCTTCCTAAAAGGATTTGTATGTTTGTGATGTGTGTTATGATGTGTACAATACCCTTGTTATGTTATATATGTATGTGTTGTGTGTTTAAAAATAAATATCATGTCATCCTGACAATTGGTTGCGGTATCCCGGTAGTCGATGGGCTGGCGTTAGCCATACCAGCAAAGGTGCTGACCCCCTCGGGGGCTCCATATTTTTATGCAGGATGAGGATCGAAGAGGCAGAGTGGCTCTAGGTCCAAGAGTAGTTACTTTTGAAGTATTTTGGATGTTAGCCCGGGTTGCGCTTGTGCACCCGTGGCGTGTTATATACTTGTTGGTGACGGTTTACAGTGAATCAACAGTGAAGGATTATGTAGATACTCGTATTATTGTTGTATTATATGGTTGTTAGTTCTATGCTCGGAGTCTGATCATCAGACCGTACAATTGTATTTATTCAGCCTTGTTAGCCACGTGGGTGGTTGACGGCGTTGTAACACCAATCGTTTAGTTATTGTTTAGTTGTTTATTTCCGCTGCGATTCCAATATAGTTGTGCGTAGTAGGGGTGTTACAAAAAGTGGTATCAGAGCGAAGTATCGCTCTGATGACTGAATACCGAGCTTAGGGATATACCGAGTTAGGAAACCTAACCAGTAAGTGAACAGATTTGGAAAGGTTAACCACTAACTAAGTGTGAGATACCTTATTATCGGGAAGCGTTACAGTCGTTAGACCGATATTGTGCAAGCATAATGCTAAGAGATGCGTAACAAATTCAGATGGCAGGTAGACCACGAGGAAGAGGGCCGCGGGCGCGGTATTGGAGGTATGGGTGGCCAGGATGGGGATACTACGGCACAAACCATGGCTGAGGCAGTTGCAGCCGCCGTAGCTCAGCTGGTACCGACCTAGTTGCTGCTATACAGCAAGGGCGACAGCCTGGAGTTCAGCCACCACACCACCGCCACGAGAGACCAATTGGGTCAAGGCGTTGGCTGATCTGAGGCCGCCTTCATTCAGTGGGAGACCGATCCCCGTAAGCTCGAGGCATACATTCCGAGATGGAGACCGCCTTCGAAACCCTAGCACCACCCGAGCAGATCAAGGTACGACTTGCTGCTTACTACCTGAAAGGCGCGGCACAAAACTGGTGGAAGCTTGTGCGCGAGGGTAGAGTTGTTGATCCGACATTCCAGTGGAGGGAGTACACGGCTCTTCTGCGAGCCAAATACTACCCTATCATGCAAGAGGCCAAGCGCCTGGAGTTGGACAACTGAGGCAAGGGGATAAGATGACGGTAGATGAGTACTACTCAGCCTTCATCGGACTAATCCACCTGCTACCGGATCTGGGTTACTCAGACCGGATCCTTGTGAACCGTTTCTACAACGTCTGAACTATCGCCTGCGCTACGGCATGGGGCCTACTGGATATACCACCTTGCAGGTAAAGGGATTACAGTGTAATGTGAATAAGTGTGTACAATGTGATAATGTGATGTGAATGTCTAGCGGGGCATAACTGACACCCTAATATAGGAGTGCTATCATGCCGCTGCTATTGTGGAGATCACCGTCCGTCTGAGGACGACGAGAGTGCGCTTAAGCGCAAGGCTCAGACGAGGGCCAAGCACGCAAGGGCAGTGGGGAGGGAAGAAGAAGAAGTCATACCCCCAGTCCCAGAAAGGACAGCAACAGGGTGGCAAGGGCCAGGCCCAGACCACCACTGCTGATGAGCCTCTGCAGCTCACCTATGGTATGCGGCCACCCCTACGTTCTTACCCACCAAGACTAGCACGGGCTCTGGACCGGAGCGCCACTATTACTGCAAGTGGTGCAACGGCGACCACCCCGGCAAGGACTGCAAGGGTAATGATGTTCAGTGCCGGTACTGTAAGAAGATGGGTCACCGCGACCATGAGTGCTGGTCGAACCCGAACGGTAGGAACTTCAGGCCCAAGGGGCAATTGAAGGGTAAGGCCACTGCGACCACCGATGGCCAGAAGACGGCGAACCAGCCACCCCCAGATCAGAGGTACACGGAGTCCCAGAAGGGGAAGGGGTCGGGGTCCAACAAGGCCACCCTGAATGTGGTGGACCGGTCTGAGGCGCCAGGGCCCTCTTCTAGACCAGGTACCGCCTAAGTTGTTGAATGTAATAAGTGTCTGCATACCGCATTTCATGCATGTGTGTGAGTGAGTTTAAATGAACGACCATGTGAGTAAATAATAAAGTATAGTGTGAGATTTACCTAACTAGAGTACTCTAAACTTTAAGGAACCTTCAATATATGTTATCCAATCCCACCCACACCGAACCCTGAAGAAACCACCATCAACATCACCGACTTTCCATTGGAGCAATGTCAGGTCATCCAGCCAGGTATGATACTTCTAAATGGATACCTGACACCGGAAGCACAAATCCACATCATCAGACGATGCGACGAACTTGGAGCAAAACCAGGAGGGTTTTACACACCCGAATACCCGAACGGAGCAAGGATGCAGTTGAAGATGATGTGCATGGGTAAGGACTGGAACCCTTACACCAAGTCATATCAAGAAGTTCGAGCTGAAGATGGAGCAACAGTATCAAGTATACCAGAGGAGTTCCACGCGGTCGTTAACCACGCCGTGGGAATTGCTCAGCAAGTTGAAACGGAATCAATTCCGGTGTAAAAGCAGATTTATGCATTGTAAACTTCTACCAGAAAGGTGGACGGTTGGGTATGCACCAAGACAAGGACGAGTCACCCGAGTCTCTAAGTAAGGGAGTACCCGTGGTGTCTTGGTCCATTGGTGATACCGCAGTATTTGTGTATGGCGAGCAGAAGCGTGCTGACCTCGCAAAGAAGCTATTGCTAAAATCGGGAGATGTATTAATCATGGGTGGGCAATCAAGGATGCTATACCATGGCATCAGAAAGATCAAACTGAATACCGCACCGTCGGCAGTGATCAATGCCACACACATGAAACCCGGACGTTTGAATCTGACCTTCAGACAGTTTTAAACCTTGTATAATTATGTGACAAACCAGTATGTATTAAGGATGTTGTAAGTGTGGATCATGGCGACAGTATAAGCCAATAAATGTTGTAAAAAGGAGTGTTAATGAATAAAGTGGAGTTGTTTGAAACATATAAACCGTGTTGTTACCCAATACTTATTAGTTTGCCAATGAATTAGGCTGTGCACTCGGAACGGGAGGTATACTGAGTGTCTGCAATAAGGCAGAAGCCGGCAAGAGCGGCACAATCCTCACCGGTACCTTTCCAGTGAATGGCGTGGATGCATCGATCTTGTTCGACTCTGGAGCCTCACATACATTCATTTCGCTATCATTTGCGAAGAGGCTGGGGTTAGATGGTGAAGAGATGCCAGACTTCGTGGTTACTCTCCCGTCGAAGGAGCGGATCCGATGTACCCGCTACTACCGAGGTGCTATTGTTCGAATCAGGAGTGAAGAGTTTCCGATCGACTTGATAGAGTTCGACGGACTAGCTTTGATGTAATTGTCGGGATGAACTGGTTGGAGCGGCACAAGGGCAGAATCCTGTGTGCCGAGCATCGACTGCTTCTTCGGAGTCCATCTGGGTTACCATATCTTACCGCCAGAGGCCCAGGGAGCCTTCGACTCAGATCATCACCGCCATGGCTATGTATCGTGAGTTACGACGAGGAGTATGATACCTTGCTATGTCCAGGACATGGAGAGAGGACCTGAGTTTAGCCCAGATGTGCCGGTAGTGTCGAGTTTCCTGATGTATTTCCTAAGGAACTGCCGGCATGCCGCCAGCACGAGAGGTTGAGTTCGAGATTGATTTAGTTCCGGGCACCGGACCCATTGCGAAAGCACCTTACCGTATGGCTCCAGCAGAAATGACAGAGCTCAAAGAGCAGCTGAGAGACCTACTCGACAAGGGCTTTATCCGCCCTAGTGTGTCACCATGGGGAGCGCCGGTCCTCTTCGTGAAGAAGAAGACGGTAGCCTCCGCCTATGTATTGATTATCGGGAGCTGAATGCTGTGTGACGGTGAAGAACCGTTACCCCTTACCACGCATCGACGATCTATTTGATCAGCTTAGGGGAGCATCAGTATTCTCCAAGATAGACCCTACGTTCCGGATATCACCAGATTGCCATCCGTGACAGTGACATCGAAAAGACAGCTTTCAGAACTAGGTATGGGCACTATGAGTCACCGTTATGCCGTTGGCTTATCAAATGCACAGCAAAGTTCATGGACTTAATGAAACCGTTTGTTCCAAGATCAGTTGGACAAATCAGTGGTAGTCTTATCGATGACATTCTTGTGTATTCTAAGTCGAAAGGTGAGCACGAAAGCCACCTGAGAGATGTGTTACAAACTTTGAGGAGAAATCAGTTGTATGCTAAATTTCTAAATGTGAATTTTGGTTGAACCAAGTATCATTCCTTGGACATGTGATATCTGAGGCCGGATCGCTGTTGATCCGGCAAAGATAGATGCAGTGCGCACCTGGCCTAGGCCGAAGACAGTTACCGACATCAGGAGCTTCTCGGTCTGGCAGGTTACTATAGGAGATTTGTGAGGACTTCTCCAGTGTCTCGAAGCCGATGACTTCCTTGATGAAGAAGGATGCACCATTCGAGTGGAAGTCGACTGCGAGAGAGCTTTCGCGAGTCTCAAGATGCTCTGACATCTGCACCGGTTCTGACGCTACCAGACGGTCCAGATGGTTTCGAGGTCTATTGCGACGCATCAGGCAGGGGTATGGGTTGTGTGTTGATGCACACGGGAAGGTCGTGGCTTACGCCTCCCGACAGCTGAAGAAGCATGAGGAGAACTACCCACCCACGACTTAGAATTGGGGGCCATTGTCTTCGCATTGAAGATATGGCGACATCACCTGTATGGAGTAAGTGTGACGATTTATTTGACCACAAGAGCTTGAAATACTTGTTCACTCAGAAAGAGTTGAACATGAGGCAGAGAAGGTGGTTGAATTCCTGAATGATTATGATATCGATTTACAGTATAAGGAGGGTAAGGCAAATGTGGTAGCTGACGCATTGAGTCGCCGAGCACACTCTCTCCATTCGCTAGTCTCATAACTGGCTTGGTTGAAGAGGTGCGGAGTGCTCAAATGACGGATCAGTACATGTTGGAGGTTAGACCAGAAGCTTATTGATGGCACATTCGAGGGGCAGAAGTACGACTTCAGACTCCACGATGATGACCTGATTAGGCTCAATGGCAGATTGTGTATACCCAGGAGTAGCGCTGAGCTGAAGGAGCGCATATTGAGTGAATTCCATTGTTCTACTACTTCGATTCACCCCGGAGCTTCAAAGATGTATAAAGGTATGAAAAGATACTTCTGGTGGGCTGGAATGAAAAAGGATGTAAATGACTATGTGTTGAGGTGTCTCACTTGTCAGAAGGTCAAGTTTGAGCACCGACGGGGTGGTATGGTGCAGCCAATGCCAGTGCCGGAGTGGAAGTTCCATGACATATCTATGGACTTCGTAGTAGGGCTTCCGCCTACAAGGGGAGGTCTAAATATGATTTGGGTGGTAGTTGACCGACTGACCAAGGTGTCTCGATTCATTCCGATGAAGGACACCTGGAAAGTGGCAAAGTTGGCAGAATTATTCGATAAAGAGATTGTAAGACATCATGGTGTACCAAAGACGATAGTATCTGACAGAGATACCAGATTCCTATCCAGATAGTGGAAGTCTACACGAGAGGCACTTGGTACTGAACTGAAATTGAGCACGGCGTTTCACCCACAGACCGATGGTCAGAGTGAGCGCACCAACAGACACTTGAGGATATGCTACGTGCATGTGGCACTTGACTTTCAGACCAGCTGGATTGATAAGTTACATCTGATCGAATTTAGCTACAACAACAGTTATCATGCATCGATCAAGATGTCTCCCTTCCAGGCATTGTACGGTAGACCATGCCGCACGCCATTATGCTGGGATGAGTCGAGTGAGACGGTCATTATAGGACCAGAGTATCTTGAGCAAGTTCAGGCAGAAGTTCGCCAGATCAGAGATAATATGAAAGCAGCTCAGGATAGACAAAAGTCGTACGCAGATGTGCGCCGACGTGACCTGGAGTTCGCCGTGGGCGATCAGGTATTTTTGAGAGTATCCCCCATGAAGGGAGTGTTTCGTTTTGGCCAGAAAGGCAAGTTGAGCCCAAAATACGTGGGACCTTATGTTGTGACGGAGCGGATGCCCGGTAGCTTATAGACTTGACTTACCCGCCGAGCTGGGCAAGGTACATGATGTATTTCATGTGTCCCAGTTGAAGAAGTATATGTCTCATCCGTCTATGTACTTCAGCCTGAAAGGCTAACTTTAGAGCCGACCATGCGATCAGTGGAGACTCCGGTACGGATTCTGGACACTAAGACTCGAGACACTCGCCATAAGTCCGTGGACTGGTGAAGGTTTCTCTGGTCTAACCAGGACGTTGAGGAGGCCACTTGGGAGCTGGAAGATAAGATGAAGGCGAAGTACCCGTCGTTGTTTACTTCTTAGTATTTGTATGTATAGGGTACGGGGCGTACCCCTATTTAAGGGGGGTAGAGCCGTTCGGTTATGTATATAACATGTATTTGAATACATTGTTGTGTTGTATTGGTCATGTTGTATTGTCATGTTATTAATGTTACAGACCGCTGAGTCTGAATGAGTTGTGATGTTTTGTTTGGACCACGTGTCCGATATGATGAAGTGTTGTTAATGTAATATAGAAGTTGTTGTTAATATGTGTTCTCATGTTCTAATGTTTAAAGTTATGTGGAAGTATGAACTTTGGGGACAAAGTTTTTAAGGGGGGTAGATTGAAATACCCCAAACCTAGTTATGTTGTTTAAACACCTAAATAGGGTGTAACAGACTAAAAAGAGTCTTAGAAACCTTAGTAAACAAATTTAAACAAAAGGAAACACAAATGTGCTTTAAAGTCAATAAGAGCTCTAAAATGTGCTCTAAGCTTGGATAAACTTGAGTAAGGCCTAATGAGCTTACCAAGACTTCATTTATATACTAATGAACTTATTAAACCAATTACCAAAGAAAACCAAGCTTGAAAACAGGTTAAAACACAAAATGTGCTTTAAGAAGTCTTAAAGCACGTTTTGAAAAATTGTCTTGTAAATGAGTTTTGAATGGCTAAATGTCCATCATTACTCTTAAATTATATGTGTACTATATAGTATCACATTTGGGTGGCTATATTAGTGGGAAATCAAAAATTTCACTTCTATGTGCCTTGTATAAGTGAATAGTACTTTTTATAAGTTAATTTGTAACATATGTGTATTAAGTAATTAAATTGACAAACAAAGACTAAAACACCCTCATACTAATAAGGGGGCGGTTTTTATGAGTGTGGTGACTCACCACTCTCTAGTTAAGGTAATGAGCAATTAAAGCAACTAAGTAAAACTACTTTTTACTTTATAACATAATATCTTCTAAAAGCAACTTCTATCTCATTCTCATTCCTTCCCCTTCATTCCCACGGTTTTGCAAACACCACTCATCTTCTCCCTTCTTCCTTGTTCTCTCTCGGTAATACCACTACTACCATGGAAACATAAGCTTGACCACTTGTTAAACCTAGCTCACTTGTCCAAATCAAAAACAAATACCACCAATCTCTTCCTCTCATCAAGCTCTTCATTCCTATCTCCTCAAAACTCCTAGAGCTCCATTTCGGTGCCAAGGTGTTCCACCATTGAAGGAGCTTGAGCTTGGATTTCTACATATTTTACTCTCCTTTACTTCTAGGTAAGGAATCTCAAACAAAAATCAAGTTTCCTCTTGTTTTTGTCATGTCCGAAATACACATTGAAATAGCTCATTGTGTGACTTTGTTCTAGCTTCATTTCAACTCTTCATGGACTAGGTGGAGTCCTCTCTTGTTGTAATCCAAACTCTCTTCAAAGAACAAGGTAAAACAACTACATTAATGTTTTTGAGACATGTCAAATTAGGGTTTACAATGAGATGAAGCCTATAGCTTGAATACTCATTATTGAGTTGGTAATTGTTTAGAACTTGTCAAGGAATCAAGTACTCTATTGGTTTTCTAAAGGAAACAAGAAAGAAGTTATCTTGCAAAAGAGGTAAATCTACTAACCTAATGCTATTTTAATGCCTTAGGAGAAATGAGCTTTAATGCTTATTAAAACTATCTAAGAGCCAATGGGGAATGACTTAGTGAAGTGTTCTTAGAGACTAGTAAAGGGCTATGTGTATGTTGAATGTATTTGCAGGTTAAAGGCATATATTGTGGAAATTCAGTGTTTATGATTTAAGCACTTTAAGGGCCTAAGAGCCATGCATTTTAAGGGCCTAAGTGCCATGCAATTTAAGTTATGCACTATATTGTGTATGAGAGTGTTCTTGGTGATTTTGGATGTTCTTGTGTGTTTAAAGGAGAAGGTAAAGTGTTTAGGCATGGTAATGTTCTAGGGGAACCCATGTCAAAATCTAGGTAGGAAGTAAGAAGTTCTAAGTGATTACATAAGGTTTGGTGAGTTAGAAAATGTAGGAACTTGAGAAAGGATTTGAAGTAATGATATAAGGAGATAGTTGAGAGAAATGATGCTTGGGGAATGATGTTAAGTTAAGGAGAAAGCATTTTGGGATAGTAGTTACCTTAGGTATGAAACACCATCTAGGAACCTAGTATAAAATAACATAAGTGTTAAGGAATTTTTACAAGGAAATAAGTAAATGTTTTAAGGAATTAGAAAATGAGTTCATGGATGTTGTATGTGGATGTAAGGTTGCCAAATGTTGCTAGGAAGCATTAAGGGCCTTAGGAGAATTGGTGAAGAATTGCAAGTTTAGGTAAGTTTAGTAGGCGACCGACCCAGGGGCCGACCCAGTTTGTGGGTCGGTCGAGCCTCTGTAAAATGTTAGGAAAATGTCGGTGACGGTCCGACCCAAAAGGGTGGGTCGGACATGGGTCGGTCGAGCCTCTGTAAATGTGGGGAAAATGTTCGCACATGGACCGACCCAGAATGGTGGGTCGGACATGGGTCGGTCAAGGTAAAGTTTTCAGACCCGAAGACCACTGGGAGGGTCCGACCCAGTTGTGGGTCGGACGGTGGGTCGGTCGGACCAAAACTTGTAAAAAAAAAAACAGAAAGAATGTGACTTATGTAGTTAACCCTAGGGTGTATAATGAAGGTAACCTGGTAATATAGGCATTAAACATGTCATACAATCATGTTAAATACTTAGTAAGTTTGAAGTTAAATAAATAATAACCGACATTACTAATGTGTTTAGGATTCTCTCAAGGTGGAAATCCGTCGAGGCAAGGACCAAGGTATGGTTTTCTTGCAGTCTGTTGCCTACCGGTTTACACCGGCTTGTGTGTGTTTGTTTTCTGTGTGTTTATGACTTTGTAAGATTAAACCATGTAAAGAGTTTACAGTTGTTAAATATTATTATGGTTGTTAATTATGACTCTCTTCCCATGTGAGTGTCTAACAAGACTCGACCCATTATTGTGAATTGTTGTTGTGCTCATGTTGAACTACTAACATGGGCTAACGGGGAAGTGAGGAGTCCGGTCTGTTCCGGCCCGCGTGTGAGTATGGGAGTCGATGTCATAACCGGTTCGATTCTCTCTGTATGTTATGGTTAAGTTTCCAATTTGGTTTCTAAACCTTCCCTTTAGCTTAACCAAGGCTATTTTACTGACTCACGTCGGCCACAGGGGCATACTATAGTTTTGTTTCGGTGTGCTTGGATCACTATATCCGGGGCACCTTGTGTTAAGTTAACCGTTCAATCTAACCGGACGGTAACGAGTTATGTAACGAGCTAAGTATGATGGGGCAACATTCTCGAAGCTCTCAATGGGGACTAACTGTGTTGGTTCTCTTCCTAAAAGGATTTGTATGTTTGTGATGTGTGTTATGATGTGTACAATACCCTTGTTATGTTATATATGTATGTGTTGTGTGTTTAAAAATAAATATCATGTCATCCTGACAATTGGTTGCGCGTATCCGGTAGTCGATGGGCTGCGCGTTAGCCATACCAGCAAAGGTGCTGACCCCTCGGGGGCTCCATATTTTTATTGCAGGATGAGGATCGAAGAGGCAGAGTGGCTCTAGGTCCAAGAGAGTAGTTTACTTTTGAAGTATTTTGGATGTTAGCCCGGGTTGCGCTTGTGCACCCGTGGCGTGTTATATACTTGTTGGTGACGGTTTACAGTGAATCAAACAGTGAAGGATTTATGTAGATACTCGGTATTATATTGTTGTATATATATGGTTGTTAGTTCTATGCTCGGGAGTCTGATCATCAGACCGGTACAATTGTATTTATTCAGCCTTGTTAGCCACGTGGGTGGTTGAGGCGTTGTAACCCAATCGTTTAGTTATTGTTTAGTTGTTTATTTCCGCTGCGATTCCAAATATAGTTATGTGCGTAGTAGGGGTGTTACACATACTTAGGGCTTAGCTTCCCCCTCATCCCGAATCTGAATATCCCTCTCATCGGGGACACTCGTAAGAAGACCATGTCTCCCAACTGAAACTCAAGCTCTCTGGTACGCTGATCCCCATAAGACTTCTGTCTGGACTGCGCTGCCCTCATGTGCTACGAATAACCCTAACGTCATCCTGCAGTGTCTGAATATACTCAGGCCCAATCAAGACCGCCTCAGCAGGGTCACTCCATGATAAGGGAGTCCGGCACGGCCTGCCATATAGAGCTTGAAATGGTGCCATGCCGATAGACGCGTGGTAAGAGTTATTATAGGAGAACTCTACCAGGTGTAGACGCTCTACCCTCCCCTGATAATCCAGAGCGACTGCTCGCAACATATCCTCCAATGTCTGAATAGTCCTCTCAGTCTGCCCATCAGTCTGCGGGTGAAAAGTTGTGCTAAGTCGTAGCTGAGTCCCAAATGCCTCATGTACCTGACGCCAATATCGACTGAGGAAACGAGTGTCACGATCCGAGACGATCGTCTTCGGTACCCCATGGTACCGGATATGCTCCGTGGTAAACACCTCAGCCAATTTGGGCACCTTCCATGTGTCCTTGATAGGTATGAACCTAGCTGTCTTGGTCAACCTATCGACTATAACCCATATGGCGTTCAGTCCACCTCTAGCTGGAGGGAGACCGACCACAAAATCCATGCTGATGTCGTCAAACTTCCAGCACGGTACTGGAAGTGACTGAATCTGGCCGCCTGGTCGACGATGCTCAAACTTCACTTTCCGACAAGTGAGGCATCGAGAGACAAAATCAGCTGCATCCCTCTTCATTCCGCTCCACCAGAATAATTGCTTCAAGTCCTTGTACATCTTGGTGGCTCCAGGGTGTACTGATAATGTCGAGGAATGAGCCTCTGAAAGAATCCTGGTCTGAAGCTCTGTCGCATCCTGAGGAACGCAGAGTCTGCCTCTGACTCGAAGGTGTCCCTCGCTGTCCAGCTCATAGTCGTACTTCAAACCGTCAGTCAACCCGTCTGCTAACTTCTGTCTGATGCCCTGTAGATAAACGTCACTGTCCTAGGCTGCATACACCTCCTCAGCTATCGTGGTCGTCTCGAATAGGGCGAGAAGTGAATAAGCTCTTCTGCTCAGAGCGTCTTCCACGACATTTCCTTTCCCTTCTGTGTACTGGAGGTTGATGTCATAATCGGCCAGTAGCTCAACCCATCATCGCTGTCTCAAATTGAGCTCCTTCTGGGTCCAGATGTACTTCAGACTCTTATGGTCTGTCATAATCCGGACTGTGGCCCCATACAAGTAATGTCGCCAGATCTTCAAGGCGAAGACTATGGCGAGGAGCTCAAGGTCGTGAGTGGGGTAGTTTTCCTCGTGCTTCTTCAGCTGTCTAGAAGCATACGCTACTACTCGGCCATGCTGCATCAGTACACCACCAATTCCTCTGCCTGAAGCATCGCAATATACCTCGTACCTCTCGTTCCCCTCTGGGATAGTCAATACTGGAGCTGTGGTCAAGGCGTCCTTCAGCGCCTTGAAGGAGACCTCACAAGCCTCTGTCCATACAAAAGGGTTGTCCTTCTTCATCAAGGAGGTTAAGGGCTTGGCTAGCCTGGAGAAGTCATTCACAAAGCGTCTATAGTAGCCAGCCAACCCAAGGAAACTCCTAACCTTAGTCACGGTGCGAGGTCTATGCCAGCTCTTCACTGCCTCAACCTTAGCGGGTCTACTGAAACTCCCTCAGCTGAGATCACGTGTCCAAGAAATGACACCTTGTCCAACCCAAATTCACACTTGTTGAACTTGGCATATAACTGTTTCTCCCTCAGCGTCTCCAAGACTGTCCTCAATGTGCTCATGTTCCTCCTTGCTCTTAGAAGACTAGAATGTCGTCAATAAATACGACTACCGATTATCCAGCTGGGCTTGGAAGACTCTCTGCATCAAGTCCATAAATCTCGCTGGTGCATTGGTCAGTCCAAACGGCATCACTGTGAACTCATATGGCCGTATCTGGTCCGGAAGGCTGTCTTCTCAATGTCTGGCTCAGCTACAGCTATCTGGTGATATCGGATCGCAGATCAATCTTAGAGAACACCCTTGCTCCCCTCAGCTGGTCGAACAAGTCATCGATCCTGGGCAGGGGTACTTGTTTTTGATCGTGACATTGTTCAACTCTCTGTAATCTATACACAGTCTCATGCTCCCGTCCTTCTTCTTGACGAACAGCACAGGGGCGCCCCAAGGTGAGACACTGGGTCTAATGAAACCCTTATCCAGTAGTTCCTGCAACTGCTTCTTCAACTCGACCATCTCTGCCGGGCCCATCCGGTAGGGAGCCTTGGCAATCGGTCCCGTGCCCGGTACGAGGTCGATGTTGAATTCAACCTCTCTCAGCGGTGGTAGTCAGGTAGCTCCTCTAGAAAAACATCAGGGTACTCCGACACAATGGGAACGTCGCTTCTGAACTTCGGATCCGTCCTCAGATCTTGGGCATAGCAGTAGTAGGCAGTAGGGCCCTTGGACACTTCCTTCATCAGGATAATGTGATACAACCTTCACAGTCGGCTGCTTAGGCTGCATTCGGTATGATACTGTGATCCCTGTGGCTGACTTCAAGAGGAGACGATGCTCTGCGCAGTGTAGTCTACCTCTGTACCGCTGTAGCGTGTCCATGCCCACGATTATGTCAAATCCCATGCCAGGGAAGACAATGGCATCAAGTAGGAAGTCTGCTCCCTTGATGTGCATGCTTAGATTCTTGCACTGTTTGCTGCATTTGATCAACTCCTTGGATGGCAACAAAACTGAGCAATCATGGATATCCTCTGTGGGGGCATTTGCCTTAGTATGAAATGCTTGGGATATGAAGGAGTGGGAGGCTCCGGAATCAAACAGGACGGTGGCCTCCACTCCATTAATTTGGAATGTGCCTGCAATTATTGAGTGAATTAAGTTCTAAGGTTTCTAGTAACTCTTTCCAAGGCAGTTGTTCAAGGTTAATTGGTATACCTGTGATGACCGTTCCATTGCTCTTTGCTTGAGCCTGGTCCACACATTCAGCCTGACCTCTAAATTTCCAGCTCCTATATGAAGAAATAATTTCTTAGAATTTCCATTCTTATTGAAAGCTTCATGAGCAGTTTAATGATTACAAGGCTGAAATTGTAAAGTACAAAGCTAGATCTGTCTAAAGGTCAGGTTTAATCTGCCAGGTTTCAGGTGAGTCTGGTTAATAACGGATGTGGGGGCTGTGTTGGGCTAGATTCTCTTCACTCCATGGTAGATGAGTCTAGCTGCCCCACCAAAGATCAGTACATCACCTGACTTCAGGAGGATCTTGGTGGAAAGGTCCATCCCTTCTGGTCACCAAATAGGAACTCCGCGTCGTCTCCAAGTGATATGGAAACCACTGGAACTCCTTTGGTGATGGATTCTAGGGATTCATCCTTATCTTGATGCAACCCTAGCTTACCTTCTTTTCCATAAAATTGATGATGCAGACGTCTAAGGTTAGGTTTGGGACGGGCTCATCCTCCAATTCTTGTGCTGTCTTAACTGCAGCTCTAATGATGGTCTGCAGTTCCTCCGGGATTGGTGGCACCTCCACTTCTTCATAGTTCTTGGTGGTGTGGTTCCACTTCTTACCTAGGCACATGATCTTCACCTTCATGGTCGAACCGTTCTTGAAGGTAGGGGTGTAAAAATTTCCTTCCTTCACACCTAACTCCCTGATCTTGAGGATCAATGCATACTGGACTGCCGGGGTCAAGTACTCTCGTAGTAAGATCATCCCGGGTCTCAAGACCTCACACTTCTCTGGTGGGTGTGGTTTGGCTTCAAAAGGGATATTGGGTGTGGTATAGGGCAAAATAGGAAAGCAAATATTGAAAGCTGAAGAACAATTGTCATTAAATAAGTAAGTCATGGTTCACAAATGGAATTGAAAGGTTCGTAACGAAATAAAATGAAGGGTTTATAGTTCATCCCTTTTTACATTGACAACGAAAAGGAAAACTAGCCAATGAAATGTAAAGAAAGTAAAAGTCTAAGCCTTTCGTGAGGGAAGTAGTCCTCACCAGGTGGGCTCGGGTCATCACTGGCTGCCTCGACACGGTCCACCATGTTAAGGACTGGTGCCTTGCCCGGCCTCTGGGAATAGTTCTGTCCTGGCCTCTGTGGATGACTCTGGGCAGGGCGACTGGTAGATGGTCCAGCACCTCCTGTGCTACCTCGACCTCCTCCAGTAGTAGTAGTAACTGGGGCTCTAGCAGGGTTCCCGGTGCGTGGCTTATAGTTCCTGGAATCCGGGTTCAGGAAGCACTCGAACGATCTGTGCCCCTTCCTACCGCAGTGGTGGCAGTCCACCAGGTTGCCCTTACAATCCTTGCCCGGGTGGTCTTCTTGCACCATTTGCAGAGGTACTTTCGCCAGTTGGTTCCCTGTTTCAGTCTCAAGGTTAGTAATTGATAACAAGATGTAACCACTTTGGGGTTTCTAATTTATCTCACCCTGAAATGGCTGAGAGCGGAGTGGCTCAGCATCAGCATGATAGGAGACAATGGCTTTCTCGTTTCCTCCCTTGAAAAACTTTCCCTCCTTTCCTGAGTCTGAGGGGGTCCTCTCCCATTTCCTCCTCCATTGTCATTCCTCCTCTTGCCTAGCACAGAATCCTGATAGGCAATGGTGGTCTCACAATCGTTCGCATCATCAGCTAGTTCCTGTCGTTGCAAGATGTGTTAGTGGGGAAACCTTTGCGTACCAGAAATTTTAAATCACATTCCATACCTGTAGGGTCATCCCTCTGGTGGAACCGATCATAGTCATGATCTTGAAGTTCAGGCCGGTATGAAATTTGTCCACCAGATATCTCGGGGCGTAAGCTCCCTCTCCAATAACAGCAAGTAGTTCCACGAACTTATTGTAGTACTCAGCAACAGAAAGACTCCCTTGCTTCAGCTGCTCGAACTCACTCCTCATCCTCTTCTGTAGATAGGATGGATAAAATTTAGCTCTCAGGGCCACTAGAAATGCCTGGAAGTCGAAGTTCGCCTAGGCCATCAGCTCGGCTCTAGCAGTCTCACTAGTAGGAAAAGGACCTACCGCAGCGGTTGTTTGGTACCTATGGCAGCGGTTGAAAACCGCTGCGATGGGTGCCGCTGCGCTAGGTGAAAACTCTACGCAGCGGTTGTAGAACCGCTGCGGTAGGTACTCTATCGCAGCGGTTGTTAGTAAGAACCGCTGCGTTAGACCTTTTTTTTTAAAAAAAAACCACCTATCGCAGCGGTTCTTATAAGAACCGCTGCGATAGACCTTTTTTTTAAAAAAAAAACCACCTATCGCAGCGGTTCTTATTAAGAACCGCTGCAATAGGTTTTTTTTTTTTTTTTTTTTCCATTCCACCCTACAATTCTACCACACACACCCAAAATCAATCAAACCTGTAAGATATAGCAAAACAATGCCACCACAGTGGGGCATTAGATCAACCATTTCACCATATAAATGCCACCAAACCTATCTACGGGCAATAATCCACTTACATTTACAAATTTGAGCAAATTAATCAAATATCAACAAAATCTTTACAGAAACGACAATTGTTTCATGAGAATTTCAAAATCATCCTACTCAATCCTACCAAACCCTAGAAGCAACCTACATTAACGCTCATGAATTCTGCCCATTCTTCGAGCACCTCGGTTATATGTCCTTCGTTGTAACCGTCTACCAACTCTTCAAAAGCCTTGGAATTAACACAAAAAGAAATATGATTAGTTGCTAATAATACTTTGAGTTTAAGAATCAATGTTAAAAATTATCTACAAAACCAAAATATTTCGAGAATGCTACTTACCAGGTCTAGAGACTTCTCTGGCAAGAGTCTCGGTCCCGCTATCAAGTCACTCATAAACCGAATGACATAGTAGCCACATTCCGAACCTCCCGGCTGCTGTGGACACTGCACATGTATATACGTACATATTCAAAATCGATTTAACACATAAATTATAATACTGTTCCTATTTTAAAACTAATGAACATATTACAAAATTTGAATAAGGACTACAAAAATACCTTGACTACATTCCACGGAATCTTCTTAATCTCTCTCCTCGGACTTGCGTCATTACAGATACAAAGGCACTAGAATTCATACGCACAGAAAAGTAAAAGTTATCAACGGATGATTAAGAAATAACTAAAAATTGATAATTAATCAAGTTAAGTAAATTCATCACCTCATCAACATGTTATATATAAGTGGCCTCTTGGGACGCAGAGATGCTGAGTCAAGCTGCAGGACTCTTGGGCTTTTTATACATAGAACGAGCAAAGACCAGTGTCGGCTGTTCATAGATTACAATACAGGCAGAACTTAATTCAATCAATTACATAATACAAATATCATAATTTTTAAACTAACTTAACATTAGATAAAATTCTTACCCTTGATGAAGAGGCAGCATATGTAAGATTTATCTGTAACTGCACACGCATGTATCACATTCGACAAGTACTGGACCAACGCTTGGGGGTCAGATCCCATATTAGCTTCGGAACAGTAGTCAGGGCATAGGAACCCGAAACTACTATTCTCATGTACTTGGACCGCCTTGTCATCAATAAACCTGCACAATATAAAGAAACAATATTATGAATTTAATTTTCAAATATACAGAGTAAAATGTGTACAACATTTGCTAATTACTCACATGCAAGCCGATTTGAGAATCGACGCACTCAACCAATCCTTCGTGAACAACTCCACAAAATCAGTAAGATAGATTTCAAAACTCTGAGCGCCTCTATAGTGAAAAAGATCCGGTCTTGGTTCCATTGTAACCGAATCTCTTCCTGGCGGCGTCATCAGTAGTGTGGAGTAACAGTTTCAGCATGGGGGGTAAGGCATTCAGAACCGCCGGTTGTAGCAAATTCGATCTCATCACAACTCTAGTCGCGGATGCCATCGAAGGATTAGCTGGTGGAACAACAACTCTCTTTCCTTTTGCCTTATCAGAATTTGATTGAATGTGTTCCTAATATATTAATTTAATAAGTATATGTTTCTACTCTAGGATATGTTAAAGAATAAGTTTTTTCATGGGGTTACCTGCTGCTCCCCAAGCCTAATCAATCTACAGGGCCACTGTACTGCATTGGATTCAGCTTGACGAAGGGTGGATATGTCTGCACTGGGCACCGGTATCTGACAATCCGCGTAAGCAGGCGCGTAACCTTCAACAAGCACCCGGCCATGGTACTCTCGGAGCGCTGTATTCCTCACGGTGTCTCCAGCACAAGACTTGAAAAGTTTTCCCCACCCTACTTCGACTTCGTCAACGCCAATCACTTGGAACAATGTGCAGTCAATTGGTTGCTAAATTTTCAAAATTAAAGATTTTAGATGCACATAAACAAGTGTATAATTTTTTTTTTTTTTATTTGTAGTTAACATGTTGTTCTAACCTTGAGAGATGAATATGGAAATGGGTTGACGGAGTGAACACTACTGGGAGGCACTGCTGCGGGCTCTGATGCTTGTGGCTGATCTGGCGGTCTAGAAACCTCCTGACTCCTCTCAGAACGATCATCTCCATAGCTTGAGCGATTGACTGCTGAAATTCATTTCGTAGTCGCTGCTCGAGCTCCGCATTCTGGCGTAAGTGCTCCTCATATGTAATGTCCCTCCAGCACGTGTCTCGACCCAGGATTACCGAAGGCTTGGCGTATACCGACATGACCACCAAAGCCTACTGCACGACCCGGATGATCCTTCTTCCCGAGAGCGCGGGAAAGTGGATCATCCTGCCTAACGGGCTGCCAAGAGCCCTGGGTGATCTGGGAGCTTAACTCTTCCTGTTATGGAGTTTAATAAGTCAATAAGGATTCTTCGGTTTATTTAACTGCTATTGTTACTCTATAAATATAATAAACATTTTTTAAACTAAAAATCACTTACCATTTGGTTGATGACCTCTCTCGTGGCGTCATCATACTCAGCAGGTGCCGCCGGATTTGAAGGTTTCTTCCGTCGACTTAAGTCCCAAACCTTCATCCTTCGTTCGCTGACATTCGAGCCAGCTGGCAGCAACCCCTCTTTCTCCCACTGCGGCACACGCTGAGCAATACTTGTACTCCCCATGTGATGGGGGTAACGATTTTTTTTGCATTTTGTTGTTGTTTCTCACGTATAGCCTACATATAAGTATGAAAAGACAAATTATGCAAATAATATTAAAAAGACGAATTAACCAAATGAACTGTAAGGACACTTTAAACATTTATCATACAAAAGAACAACTACTAGTGTAAACTCACCTTGAACTCAGGGGTCAACGCTTCGCAACAAACTCATTCCACTGCTCTTCAGTAATACCATCATATTTTTGCCACGGTGGTCTCCGATCATCCACATCTTCACCTTCTGCCTCCTCTATCTCTGCGGGCTCCTCACAGTAAATGTACTGCCTCGTGAGCAGAGATCTGAAGTCTTTGAATTGTGTGGCAATCCCCTTCATCACATCATCCTTCAGAGAGGATCTATACAGAATCGGTCCTATATGCACAAAAAAAATGGATTAGTGTAAAAAATAACTATATAAATCTAAAACAAACTATTAAGTGTAACAAATACCTTGAGACGTTCAAATATCTGCTCCTTCAACGCCTGAGGCACTTGCTTCCAATTGTGGTTTATATTGAAATATGTACTCACCAAATGCCTGGCTAGAGCAGTGAAATCATTTTTCCAGGTACCGGTGGGCTGATTAAATTCATTGAACTCCAAAGGCTTTGTCGGGGGGCCTCTATTTGCTTTCAGCCCACGGGTTGCCCCTCGTTTTTTGGGTTTCTTGAGAGGGGAGGAGCAACTTGTATCTCTTGTCCTTCCTGTGAAGGCCCTGCTGTCTCGGTCTGCTGTGGGGTGGTCTCTACGTCTGCTTTCTTTGATTTCTTTTTACCACCTCGTGTGGTGCGTTTTGCCGGTCTACTATCCCCAGTCAGGAGCAGCTGTCCTATAGGATCATCAGGCCACTGAGGAAAAAAACACACACATTAGATCAATATTCATGGAACGATGTATAATTGCAAAAATAAACATAAACAATTCATAACTGATAATTGATAACAACAATAATACGAATTATATAATGTACTTTCAACCAATGGTGTTACCTAGACATAGTAACATATATCATGATCTGTTTTCTACCCAAACCCCCTCATTATGGTCTGATCGAGCGTAGATGGTCTGAACATCATTTTGTAAATCATCAGTTGAATCATGCAACCCTGTATGCAACGATACAGGTTCATCTATCATCTCATTATCATCATCGTCGTTGTTTTCATCCTCAAACAAAACCGGTCTTCTCCCTGGAAGAACAACATGCCATCTACTAGCTTTTGGGTCTTCAACATAAAACACCTGGTCACAGTCTTTACCCAACACAAACTGATCTTCCTTATTAGTTGTAACACGTGAAAGATCAACCAAAATAAGTCCTTTATCATTTTGGAGTCCATGTCGGTTGTCCACCCAATTGCAGCGGAACAATAGAAACGAATCAATGTGATAGTTTAGTTCCCATATGTCCTCTATCACACCATAATACCAACTACTACTGCTCATTGGTTGAACCTGGTTACCTAGACCATATTCAGTCACCGATGCTTCAATTTTTACCCCACTGTTCTGATGTATTGATTTAGCATCTTGGCGTGCAGTGTAGTATGTGCATCCATTAATGTCATACCCTTCAAACGATACAACATCTGTTCCAGAACCAACAGCTAGACATCTGATTTCTTCACTGACATCTTCGGGGTTCAATGAAGCTTGCTAAACACATATTCCTTAAACCATTGGACGAATACTCGATTTTGTTCTTTTTTAAGCCAGATACGGTTTTTGGTAGGGTTTTGTCGACTCAACTCAGCAATGTGAATATCGAAGTAGGGTTCAACAACCTCAAGGTGTTGTAGTACAAACAAATGTGCCTGATTAATAAGATCACGAGAGATACGAACAACCTTTTTGCCAATAACTCCTTTACCCCAAATCTACCATGGTGACGTGGTTTGGGAATACCAATTGACTCTGCATCGTTCAAATAACTTGTTACGAATTCTGTGACTTCCTCAGTCACTGTTGCTTCGATGATACTGCCTTCCGGTCTATATCTGTTTTTCATTCTACCCTTCAGAATCCCCATATATCGTTCGAAAGGATACATGTAACGTAAGTAAACCGGACCACAATATTTGATCTCTCGGACAATATGCACTACTAAATGCACCATTATGTCGAAGAAAGATGGTGGGAAATAAATCTCAAGCTGGCATATTGTCACAACAATTTCATGTTGCAGATCATCGAGGGTGTCTGAGTCAATTGCCTTGCAGCAGACAGCGTTGAAGAAGAAACATAATCGAGTTATAGCATTTCTGACATTTTCTGGTAATATCCCTCGTATTGCAACTGGAAGAAGATGCAACATTAACACATGATAATCATGAGATTTCATGCCTAACAGTTTCAAATCCTTCATAGAAACTAGGTTCTTCCAGTTTGAAGAGTACCCAGATGGTACCTTCAATGTGTGCAAACACTTGCAAAAACTTAATTTTTCACTCTTAGAGAGGGTATAACACGCAGGAGGTAGATATGTTCGCTTCTCATCCTCTATTGGGTGTAGTTCTTTCCGTATGCGCAACTCTTGCATATCTCTCCTCACCTTCAATCCGTCTTTCGTCTTGCCGGGTATGTTGAGCAAAGTACCACACACTGCCTCACCGACGTTCTTCACAATGTGCATGATATCCAAACAATGTCGAACAGGCAGATGCCGCCAATACGGTAGATCCCAAAAAATGGAACGTTTTTTCCAAATGTTCTTCGGCGGCTTGGATGTGTTTCCAAAGACATTTTCAATGTCTTTTACC
>CM041781.1:79353291-79405791 GCA_023374045.1 Limonium bicolor
CATCTTCTTGTCTCTACCCTCCCCGAGGAGATCTTCACTGATATATGTGAGGGAGGGTGAGACACCCATCTCCCTTACGACCTTTAGGAGATGGGGCTTCTGCGCCTTGACGACGGGAGCTGGGTGAAGGGCAGCTCGGGCCTAGGATCGGCTGGTACATCTGCGAGCTCCAGCTCCACACCGGCCACTGCTACCATGGCGCCCCCCACAGTCCCTGTGATGAGTGTTCCCCCAGAGATACAGACCATGATGGACTCCATTCTCCAGCAGCAGCAGAGGATGGAGCAGAGATTCGGGGGTATGGAGCAGCAGTTCGGCTCTGTACAGCAGCAGGTTGGGGAGGTCCAGCAGCGCCAGGTGCGCATGGAGGGACATATAGATGAGATCCGCCAGACACAGGGCACCCTCCAGGCAGAGCAGATCTCCATCGCTGAGCGTTTAGAGCGCAGTGATGCTTTACACAGAGAGGCTGCTAGGTACATGGCAGACGCGTCCACTCAGCAGGCCCAGAACAGCCAGCTCATGCAGATGCTCATTGCCCAGTTGGGAGCGAGACAGCCACCACCACCACCGCCACCGCCTCAGTGATAGCCATTCTATTTTTACTGCTTTCTTTTCTTTTGTTGGTTTTTCTGTATTTTTCTTTTTTTTTTTTTTTTTCTCCTTTTCATTGTTCAAACTAACGAAAATGGGAATGCAGGAGAAGTGGTAATTATTATGTTATGCAGTGTTTTAAATTCTAAATTGCTAAATTTATTGTTTCTCTGAGCAGTGCAGCGTTCTAAAATGATTACTTTACATGTCACTCTACTGCGAAACAAAGGCTATAAGTACAGGAAATGGAACCACACTACTTGCGAATGTCTGCTAAGCTTAAACTATGGGGTATTCTTTCTCTAAATATATCATTCGATTCAATATTCTCTGTAGTTCGAGTTAATGCACTTATTCTGTGGTTGTACTTACCAGTGAAAATTTAGCAACTTTTAATCTGCAAACAACGCATACTGTCTGTGACTCATGAGGAATCTCTCGACCCCTGCCAAACTTCAAGTGTGAGGAAGAACATCTTCCTCAATCCATAACACCAGGGGAGTCTCAGTTCCACCTTTAACTTATTTGATGTTCCACCTTTGTTGCGTTGAGGGTTAATTATGCATATGCATCTATTATGAGTATAGCATGTTTTGAAAGCTCTTTTCTCTGTTTTTCATCTTTGACCAATGAGGACATTGCTCATCTTAAGTGTGAGGAAGGAGAGACCTTTCCCTGAAAACATGCTAATTGTGCTTTAATGCCACACTTGCTTTTTGCTTCTCTAATGCCTGTGCACAACGAGTGTTGTTAAACCAAAGTGAAAACCGTAGGAATCTTTTTGTTTGATGAGGTTTGTATAAAAATAGTTTTATTTAAAAATACTCTCTTTCCTAAAAATCTGGTAGATTGGCTAATTGTGGAAACCAGATTATTTTAGCTTGGGATTTTGGAAATGAAGTGAATGTTTGGAATGAAAAAGGGTAAGGCAAGGTACTCCACTGATCAAAATTTTTTTCCTAACAATAACAGGCCTCGTCTATCCGGTTATTAAGTCTTAAGGGTGCCTTATCACCTATCTACCTAAGGTCTCGTGATCTGGGATAGTTGGCCCAACACCGTTACATGGATAGAGAGAAAAGTCTGGGTTACGGAATAAACTCTGCAATTCACAATATTTTGTTTGTTTTGTATATAATTCTTGGAAGAAGAATATTTTTGCATGTGAAAGAAAAGAATTCATTGCAGTTTAATTTTTGTTTTTGATCATGAGTACGTGGTGTTGAAAGGTATTGCGGAATAAGGCATTACTTCACACCTCTTGTCATCCAAAGGTTAGAGAAATGAAAATGGTGGAAAGTCCCAAGCTAAGTTAACTTGTTTTCTACAATCTAGTTTCTCTATGCTTTTACAAAAATTGTTCCTGCTTCACTGTTTGTGAAAACCTACCTCAGAGAGCGAGATTATTCTTTCATTTATCACTTGGTTTGATTTCGCCCTGCACTTGTTTAAAATTTGAGATTATTTGAAGGTTTTAGAGATATTCTTATTCCTATTTTGCTTGAGGACAAGCAAAAGCTTAAGTGTGAGGAAGTTGATAAGTGTGAAACATATAGGCTTTTTAGGGTTTAAATACCTTATAATTTGTAACAATTCAGGCAATGTTTCCCACTTATTATGTGTTTTTCCTAAAGATTGATGCTTTGATAAGAACTGATGTGTTATATATGTTAAATGCAGGAAAAACCCAGGAAATAAAGATTATACATCATAAGGATTACAACACAACAAACGGGGAACAAATCAGGACAAGAGACAGAAAAATTGGTCTTGTCCGGATTGGTTTGGCCGGACACAAAACCGGACATCTCTTGTCCGGGTTAATTGGGCCGGACGCAATCCGGACATGACTAAAAATTCCAGATCCGAGAGTCGAGATCCAGATCTGAAACTCTGTGTCACGTCCGGATCCGGACACAATCCGGACACGATCCGGACGTCACACAGAATTGAAAAATAAAAAGCACGCACCGATAAGGGCTAATTATCGAACAGACAGGCGGCGAGTAAACAGGGGAGCGGCGCACCGAATGATTATAGCTCCATCCAATCAATTCCTCAATCAACGAATGCTTTACCAAACTTCCACCATTACATGTCTGAATTCTAACCCTATATAAACACTCTTCTCCTTTCATTTCAATTCGTACCTGACTTCACAGTCATCCCCCTCTCTAATCCTCTCATCCATCTCCATTCATAAAAACCTCTCCTCCATATCTCTGCCCAGTTCATCTTCATCCTCGCTAAAATCTCCTAACACTCGCTTCATTCACACACAGACCCGTATCCATACACACCATTTTAGCCTTGTCCGACCCTTGTCCGGATCCGGACAAGGTCACTCCACCCACGTCCGGATCGAGTCCGACCCAGACAGATCCGGACATCTCACGTCCGACCCCTGTCCGAGCCTACACAGCCGGACACCTCACAAAACTCACCAAAATTTCCATTTTCGCCCCATTTCACCCAATCCACTCCATTATCACCGAGATCAACCTTCAAGCTAGCACGGAGCAAGGACAAAGGACGGAGCGAGCAAGAAGATCTTCGTAACAGATGATTTCTTCTAACTCTCTCTCATTTATGATTATAATTGCTATGTCTAGCTAAAAGGATTTACTCTAGGGGAAGGGATGTTGTAATTAGTTAAACTCTGCATTATTTTGCTGCTTGTTGAGACAATTTGGATTGTTCAGGTTAATGTTTTTAAGCACTTTTAATAAACGTTGCTAAGTTATTATAAGCCCTCGAATCATGTTATGATCAGAAAAGGTGATTAGCATTGACGGTCCTATTAACCTGTTACCTGTGATAATTGCAATCGGATAGATTACTTTAGTCACTAGGAGCTTTAGTCCGGATTGAACCAACCAGACTAGTAATTCTGTATTAAAGCCATCTAGATATACTTGCTAGGTCTAGACTAGAACTACATGCCCTGTCTAGATGAGCTATCTGGAATTATGACTTAATACAGAATAGATAATTGAGAATTACAAGCCGATCCAAGTCTCCACTTAAGCAGTAGAATATGCAGAACCTAGCTAGTGAAACAACTCCCTGAACCTAGAGTACCGTTCACACTCCCAAACTATCACTTTACTTTATCTGCTATTTACTTTCCTGTTATTTATTGCAACCCAAAACCAAAACAAAACCCCCTTTTAAGTTAACCAATACCTAAGGCTAGACTTACTCATCGAGTCCCGTGGATTGACACCCCGGTCGCTTCATTGAATTACTATACTATTTCGACCGGGATTTTTGCAACCTGACGATATATTAAACTATTGAATTCTAGGATAATTTCTTAGTATTTAATACACCAAATATTATCGTTTGCATCATCCTAAACTAAACATAAGATAAATGAGTTTAGTAACTCAATTAGGTTATCATAAAATGCATCTATAACACCATGTTTCCAATATACAGGATGTAGATCTTAATTAAGTTGAGGGGAAAACTAAATCATAATCGATTATTTGGTAATACTGATAAAATACATAATCATTACATTGTGAAACAATAGTATAATATTCTAAGATAAACCTATCATAGGTCATAACCCGATATTTATTCTAAATTAAGAATAAAAGTACTAAGCTTAAAATTATTATTGAGATTCTAAGATTAGATGAATAATATAATATGCACTTATGATATAAGGGTCTCAAGAGTCTTGAGTTGAGAACTAGGGTTAAGTATGAATAAAGTGGATAAGAGTGTAACAATTAACAAGTGTTAATAACATACATTCCCTAGTCTTACAACCTTGGATTATACAACATTCTAATATAAGTCAAAGGTTATACATAACATTTAAGTGAGGGCTTAAAAGACAATTGAGACTTAGAAATAAGAGTGAGGAATTTATTTAAGTTTAACTTAGGTTACAAGTTATTGATGATAGACTACCTTTAATATTCCTCAGAGTATTGTTGATTATTTGCACAAGTCGACTAGAACTGCTACAGCGATTACCAGGTACGATTTCTCGTACTCAGCTTGTTGGGTTTTGGCCTTTATGGGATGTTTTGTACGATTTCTCGTACTCAGATATTTTTTGATGACGAATTTTATGGAATGTTTTGAGAAACGCTAAATGAGCTTGAATGAATCTTGAAAGGAAATTGGTTGTGTGACTAACTCAGCTTGATGTGACTGATTGAGCCTTGAATGTACACCTTGTATGGTAATTGGTTCCTTCTATCTGGTTGTTTCATTAGATATTATCTGCCTGGGGTTTACGCCTCTGCACTCTGTAGGACTGAGTGTTTTGGTATCGCTCTGGTGCAGTTAATGATCTAGTGGAAATATGGGAAATGTCGATCTTGGTAAATGCTTCTTTTGACCCTGGATATTGTTTCATCCATGAGCTGAGTCTTGGTTGTGATGTGCGCACATCTTCATCGGTAAACAGCGAGGGGCTGTATATCCCCTGTCCAATCGGACGTTGTAAACAGCGAGGGGCTGTATATCCCCTGTCCTATCGGACGTAGTTAACAGCGAGGGGCTGTATATCCCCTGTCCCAAAAGGGACGCAGTTGGCAGCAGGGCCATCTCTTCCAATTGGTTTTATTCCACTCTTGAGTTATGGTTCTTGGATATCTTCTTTCATTCCTAGTCCTTGTGACTACTTGGGTCTTTCTACTCATAACGGGAATTGGATCTAACTTAAACAATGGTTGTTCACTAACACATGGTGTGATTTTGATTGACTAACGTTACCTTTCTGTTATTTATTTTTACTCCTCATCTTGTTACCTTTGACTTGGTGATTTTGATGTGTCTTGTTCTTCTGATTTGTTTTGTGCATTTGAATTCAAGTTATTGTTATTTTAAGAGTTATGTTTTTCTTTTAATACTGTTGTTTTGGAGAGTTGTACCAGTTCCATTCCAGGGAACTGACTCACCCCTCCTGGGGTGGGCTGCTTGGTTTCATCTTGCAGGTACGAATTGCTATACAGGTGGCCACGAAGAGTATGAGTGATTGGGATGGGAATTAGGAATTGTGGAGAGTTTTTATATCTTGCTCTTGTTATGTTTTCTCGAGTTCAGACCGTAGCATTTGTAATATCATAGGTTGTAATTGGTAAGGTTTGGTGCCGGGTGTTTGGAACCCGATGATCTGTAATCGCCTTAGTATTTTATTTCCGCTGCATTCATGATAAGTAGGGGCGTTACAACTGACCCTTTCCATTAACAATAACAACAACATACACATACCTTCCAACTGTACCGAGTATTTACAAATTGATGCCGATAACAGTTTCGGTCTTACTACACCTACTGTACATATACAACTTAAACGATTACCCATGTACAACGACTACCCCGTCCTACTCTCGAACGGCTTCCAGCTCCTTGAACCTGAAATAGGAAAAAGAAGAGAAAGGGTGGCCCCCAAGGGGCTCAGCACCTTTGCTGGTATGGTAATCCCGCAGCCCACATGCTACCGGGCCACGCACAACTAATTGTCGTCTTAGCATGCGACTGATTATATTTAAATCATGCATGTAACTGTAAACACACAACACATAACATTTCGCCTCAATGGGCTCAACAAACGGATAATATATCCTTACTTAATAAGTCACTCATGGTATTCATTATCCCTAGAGTGTTCCTCCTCTAATGGAGCTACTTCCTTAATAGACGACACTTACCCTTAAATCGGGTTATCCCTAAACGCCTCTTTTCTCAAACTGGGATTCATATCCATGATCCACATACTCCACATTATATAACATATAACATACACTACATAACAACACATAACAACACTTTGCACGTTTTCACGTGCACAACATAACACCGCAATAGATATTGCATCACAACAAAATACATAACATAACGGGAATGGGTCTCTTAGGAACCGACCCAAACATTGTTTATACACTGGTGAGCCTAGAGAATGTTGCCAGTCTCATGATAAGCTCGTTATACAATAACAACAACACTCATTACCGTCCTAATAATTGGACGAGTAACTTAAGTTAAGGCGGTTCGGGTTTGGAGGCCCGAACACACCACACAAACACATGTTCCCCCTAAACCGATCATAAGTCAGAATAGCTAAGCTTTGGAATAAGCTAATGGGAGATCATAACCCGTGAGGGAAACAACCATAACAAAGAGAAGGGTAAGGCTACAAAGGATACCCTCTCCCAAACAACGCGCGACCGGCCAAACCGGATTCCTCACCACTGTTAGTACATACTTACTTTAGATATTAGTTAGAACCCCACTATGGAGTCTATCATAACTACACACCATACAGAATTACAACTGGGTTAAACACACAAGGGAGATCCCTACATTCACAAACACATATCACACAATTAACACACGCATAGCCGTGGTTAGAACGTCCCATGGTTCGGGTCGTTTACTCCGAATACCGAACTCTCATGTGATCCTAGACTCAGATAACTAAGGTTAACACTTCCGAGGTTAAATGGTATCGGAGTTGTACACGCCACATAAATGAATTACTGTAAACTCATTACATGTTTAATCTTACAACGTGGCAAGAAAACCATACCTGTCGCCACGGTCCACTTTATCATGTCCTTTTAGGTTCCTCGAACAAATCCCGTACAACTGGTAACATCACATTTACTTTTATTAATATTGGGGTAACATGTTTGCTTAACGTTTAAAGCGCCCATAGTTTACCCCGTCATTCCCGTTACACTTAACTTACTCTTGTGATATTAAGTTTACAACTCTCACATCAAACCCAACACTTGTTTACACATTTTAAGGCCTTTATATGCCACCAAACAAGGCCTAAACATCACCTAAAACCATTACCATTCAATTCCCCATGATTAGAAGCCTTTAAAACAGATTTTGCAACACTTTTGACCTGGTCCGGGACTTGGTCCGGACCCAAGGTCCCGGACCACTTGTAGAATATACTCTCGGCCTTATTTTACCCTTGGTCCGGGTCTTGGTCCTGGACTAAGGACCCGGACCACTTCTAAACTTCACTCTCGGCTCTTTTTAAGGGGTGGTCCGGGTACCTATACAAGGGCTAGGTCCCGGACCATGTTATTAACTTGTCAAAACATCATTTTTCAACCCCTAAACTAACCTTAAACCTTACCTAATCATTCCATAAACTTTCCACATGTTTCCTACATGTTTAAACACCTTAAAACAAGCACTAAACTTTCCTAAATCATCACTAACTGGTTACTCAATTCCTTACAACAATTCCTAGCACTTATAACATTTTTCTTAGATTTCTAAGTGGTATATCATGCCTACTACCTCAACTAACCAAAGTGTTGTCTCACAAACATTACCACCACTCCAAAAGCATTATTTCTCATACACACCTCCTTTGCACAATTGCTTCTAATTTCCACAAGTTTTCACTTAGACCTTCACTAGGCATTTCTTTTCCTTTGTTTACCAAATCTTGAACAAGACTTAACACTTCACATAACAATTCCTTGGTGTGTTCAAAACACCCATTTGAGTTCTAAATCCTCCAAGACAATGCCCATGGCACCTTAACACCTAAGAACACCATGATTCACCTTCTTCCACCATCTTAACACTTAACAAGTTCCTGGTACCTTCTAGGTCTTAAAATCTCATTTCATCACATAAACTCTCTTGTTTATCAACTAAATTTCGCCATAGCTTCTCTTGTATATACTCACATCAAAACACATTGTTTTTCACCTTTAGACAATCAAGAACATTCAATCTCTTAATACACACTCTTATACACAAACATATGGTTTTTCATCCTTTAACCATCAAACACATTCACTTTCACAAGAGATGTTCTTTACACACAACTAAGCCTTTAAACTACACTACATCACAATATAGTGCATAAACTTAAATTGCTTGGCACTTAGGCCCTTAAATAACATGGCTCTTAGGCCCTTAAATTGCATTAAACTTAAACACTGAATTTCCCACATAAGTAATGCCTTTGACCTGCAAATACACACAACAATGCTCCCATGTCTTTTTAGTCCACCTTGTGGATAGTTTTCTAGCTCATTTCCCATTGGCTCTTTAGGTTATTTATTAAGCAAATATAGCTCAATTCCCTAGTACATAAAACCACATTAAGAGAGGTCATTTACCTCTTTGTTTTCCAAGCTTTCTCACTTGTTTTCACTTGTTTTTCTTGATTGAAAATCGGCAAGGAGCTTTTATCACTTGTCAACCTTCTAACCAATACACATATAAGGGTAATGAGTATTAAGTTTAATACTCAAACTCATAATTAAACCCTAGGTTTACATAAGTGTCTTAAAACACTAAATTTGATGATTACCTTTGGAATTTGAAAGAGAGCTTGGTTAAGTGGCAAGATAGGACTCCTCCTAGTCCCTTGAAGATTGAATTAAGCTAAGAAAATAGCAAGACAAGGCACCATTGTAAGGTGAATTTTCGGTTATACAAGAAAATGATGGGAACTTGGATTTTCTTTGATTTTCCTTACCTTGAATGAGAGAAGAAGCAAAAGAGCTCTTCAAACAGAACTTTCCCCCTTCAATGGAGTTTCTTCATGGCATCAAACATGAGCTTTTGAAATTTTGAAAAGAGAGGATGAAAGGCCTTGACTCAACTAAGACAAATATGTGCTTAGTTTTTGATTTGGAGCAATATTGAACATTTGATGAGCAATTGAAGTTGGAGAAGAGATGTGCTGTAGCATGAACGGTTTGGAGTTGGGAGAACCATGAGGAAGACGGTGGGAAAGAAAGGAAATGAAAAAGTGAGGTGAGAGGTAAAAGTGTGAGATATTTATGTTTATAAAGTAAATAGTCTTTTTACTTTATCCTTTCTTCTTTAATTGACTTTGCTGGCCAAGTGTGATGACTCACACTTCAAAACCGTCCCCCCTTCTATATTAAAGATATATATGGCCTTGTTTGACCATTTAACATCTTATGTTGACTTATGACTTAAACTAGCACTATTTGAGCACTATTCACAAACTAAGGCACATAATTGTGAAATTTTTGATTTCCCATTGATTTAGACTTCCTAATGTGATACTAAGTAGTACAAATGTTGATTAAAGAGTAATGATGCTCATTTAGCCACTCAAAACTCATTTACAAGACAATTTTTCAAAAATGTGCTTTAAGCCTCCTTAAAGCACATTTTGTGTTTTAACTTGTTTTGAAGCTTGGTTTTCTTTAGTAATTGATTTAATATGTTCATTAACATATAAATAAGGTCTTGGTAAGGTTATTAGGTCTTAACCAAACTTATCCCAAGCTTAGAGCACATTTTTGCTCTTATTGACCTTAAGGTATTTCCTTGTGTTTTATTTGGTTTAACTGATTACCAAGGTTTCCTAGGGACTTAATTAGCCCTATTAAATCATAATTGAATATTATTAAGTCTTGGTAGGCTCTTTGGGTCCTAACCAAGTTCACTCATAGCTTAGAGCATGTTTTTGCTCAAACTGTATCTTAGCGTTTTATTGCATTTACTGTGGTTTAAATTGTTCACTGATGTTTCTAAGGCACTTTTTAGCCTTTATATCACATAGTTTGATATTTAAACCATATATCAAGGTTTGGGGTATTTCAAACCTAGTCATCCAACTAAAGAAAAGAAAAAGAAATAAAGTAAAGTTACTATTTGCTTTTAAGCTTGAATATCTTGCAAAAGTGAGACCTCTCACCTCTCCTCTTCATTTCCTTGCCTTCCCACCGTGTTCTTCCTCTATTCTCCCAACCAGAACCGAGCTTGCTACAGCCCCTCTCTTCTCTAACTTCAATTGCTCACCAAATGTTCATTAATGCTCCAAATCAAATTCTAAGACCATATTTGTCTTAGTTAGACCAAGCTCTTCACTTCTATCTTTTCAAATCATCAAAAGCTTCATTTCGGTGCCATGGAGATTTACCATTGAAGGAGCTTGAGCTCATATTTTCATGCCTTGTCATTCTCCTTTGCTTCAAGGTAACAAAAACCAAAGAAAATCTAAGTTTCCTCTCATTTTTGTATGTGTCCGAAAATTCACCTCACAATGGTGCTTTTTCTTGCTCTCTTCATAGCTTAATTCAAACTTCAAAGGAATAGGAGGAGTCCTATCTTGCTACTTAACCAAGCTCTCTTTCGAATTCCAAAGGTAATCATCAAATTTTGGTGTTTTAAGACACATATGCAAACCTAGGGTTTGACTATGAGTTTGGGTATTAAACTTAATGCTCATTACCCTTATATGTGTAATGGTTAGAAGATTGACAAGTGATAAAACTCCTTGCCGATTTTCAATCAAGAAAGAACAAGAGAAAACAAGTGAGAAAACTTGGAAAACAAAGAGGTAAATGACCTCTCTTAATGTAGTTTTATGTACTAGGAAATTGAGCTATATTTGCTTAATAATTAACCTAAAGAGCCAATGGGAAATGAGCTAGAAAACTATCCACAAGGTGGACTAAAAGGACATGGGAGCATTGTTGTGTGTATTCGCAGGTTGAAGGCATTTAAATGTAGAGATTCAGTGTTTAAGTTTAATGCAATTTAAGGGCCTAAGAGCCATGTTATTTAAGGGCCTAAGTGCCAAGCAATTTAAGTTTATGCACTATATTGTGATGTAGTGTAGTTTAAAGGTTTAGTTGTGTGTAAAGAACATCTCTTGTGAAGGTGAATGTGTTTGATGGTTAAAGGATGAAAAACCATATGTTTGTGTATAAGAGTGTGTATTAAGAGATTGAATGTTCTTGATTGTCTAAAGGTGAAAAACAATGTGTTTTGGTGTAAGGTGATACAAGAGAAGCTATGGCAAAATTTAGTTGATAAACAAAAGAGTTTATGTGTTGTAATGAGATTTTATGACCTAGAAGGTACTAGGAATTGTTAAGTGTTAAGATGGTGAAAGAAAGTGAATTAAGGTGTTCTTAGGTGTTAAGATGCCTTAGGCATAGTCTTGGAGATTTAGGGAACTAATGGATGATTTCTTGATACACCAAGGTGATGGTGGAGGTGTCGTAAAGTCTTGTGCAAAGTTTGGTGAACAATGGAAGTGTAACGCCTTGTGAAGGTTTAATTATGAACTTGTGGGAAAGACTTGAGGAGTGTGTGTAAAGGGGATGAGTGTAGTGCAAATGATGTTTAAAAGGGTGGTTATAAGGTAGTGAGGGAGTACTTTGGTTAGGTGAAGTTTTAGGCAAGAATACAAGTTACAAGTGTAAGAAAAAAATGTTCTAAGTGTTAAGGACTTAGTAAAAGTTGAGTAAAAGTTTAAGGAATTTTTGGGATGTTTAGAGAGGGTTTAAGTGTGCTCAAAAGATGTTAAAACATGTGGGAGAACATGTGTAAAGCATAGGAAAAAATTGGGATGAATTTGGAGTTCAGAAAGAGGAGAAAAGCACATTAGAAAATTGGTTCTACAGTGGACCGCCCCTACGGACCGCCCCTGTGGGGAGGTCCAGTGCAGAGAAGTGAAAAAAAAACATGTAGCTTCTGTTGTGGACCGCCCCTGGGACCGCCCCAGAGGGGCGGTCCCGACCAGAGATGAAGAAAAAAATTTGTTTAAGGCTCCTAATGATGGGGGATTGAATGGTAATGGTTTTAGATGATGTTTAGGCCTTGTTTGGTGACATGTAAAGGTCTTAAAGTGTGTAAACAAGTGTTAGGTTTGATGTGAGAGTTGTGAACTTAAGATCACAAGTGTAAAATTAAATATAACGGGATGACGGGGTTAACTATGGGCGCATTAGACGTTAAACAACATAATACCCCAATGTTAATGAAAGTAATTGTATTGTTACCAGTTGTTCAAGGATTGTTCGAGGAACATAGGAGGACACAATAGAGTGGACCTCGGTGACAGGTATGGTTTTCTTGCAACCTGTGTCCTACCGGATTACACCGGCTTGTATGCCAATGTGTTTTTCTGTGTGTTTGCCACATTATAAGATAAATCATGAAACGAGTTTACAGTCGTTATTGTTGTTGTATGTTTACGTGCCGATACCGGTAACCTCGAATGCACTTGAAGGGTTAGTTAACCACTATTAGGTAAACGTAAGAGAACGGTATCCGGTGATAACGTTTCCGACCTAAGGAACGTTCTAACCATGACTATGCGTGAGTTAGTTATGTGATGTTTGTGTGTGATGTTTGTGTGTGAATGTATGACTCTCCCTTCCCTTGTGTGTGTGTCTAACAAGACTTAACCCAATGTTGTGATTGTTTAATTAAGTTCAATGATGAACTTCTAACAAGTGCTAACGGGGGAAGTGAGGAGTCTGGTCTGTTCCGGCCACGCGTGTGAGTATGGGGGTCGTTGTCATATCAGGTTCGATCCTCTCCGTATGTTATGGTTGTTTTCCAATTTGGTTTCCAACCTTCCCTTTAGCTTAACCAAGGCTATTACTGACTCACGTCGGGCCACAGGGGCATACTATGTTATGTTTGTTCGGTGTGCTTGGATCACTATCCGAGACACCTTGTGTTAAGTTATCCGTTCATTTAACGAGACGGTAACGAGTTATGTAATGAGCTTATCATGAGACTGGCAACATTCTCTAGGCTACAAGTGAACTGACTATGTTTGGGCCGGTTCATAAAGGGAACCGTACCCGTTATGTTATGTATTGTTTTATGATGCAATATTTATTGCGATGTTATTATGTGCACGTTGAAACGTGAAAGGTGTTGAAATGTGTTGTTATGTGATGAATGTTGTATGTTGTTAAATGTGGAGTATGGGGATCATGGATATGAATCCCAGTTTGTGATAAGAGGCGTTTAAGGATAACCCGATTAATGGGTAGTTGTCGTCTATTAAGGAAGTAGCTCCATTAGAGGAGAAACACTCTAGGGGTAATGAATACCATGAGTGACTTATCCAATGAGGGTGTGTTATCTGTTTGTTGAGCCCCTCGAGGCGAAATGTTATGTGTTGTGTGTTTACAGTTGCATGCATGATTTAAATATAATCAACCGCATGCTAAGACGACAATTAGTTGTGCGTGGCCCGGTAGCATGCGGGCTGCGGGATTACCATACCAGCAAAGGTGCTGAGCCCCTGGGGGGCCACCCTTTTCTCTTCTTTTTCCTATTTTCAGGTACAAGGAGCTAGAAGCCGTTCGAGAGTAGGACGGGGTAGTCGTTGTACATGGGTAATCATTTAAGTTGTATATGTACAGTAGGTGTAGTAAGACCGAGATTGTTGTCGGCATTAGTTTGTGAATACTCGGTACAGTTGAAAGGTGTATGTTGTTGTTATTGTTAATGGAAGGGTTAGTAATGTGTAGTCGCTCGGGAATCTAGTCCATCAGACCGGTACAATGTATATGTAGTAGCCTTGTTAGCCACGTGGGTGGTTAACGGCGTGTAACACCAACGAGTTAAGTAATGTGAAGTAGTATGATTTCCGCTGCAGGATGTTGTTATGTGTTTATTGTTGGATGGGGTGTTACACAAAGTTTCGGAAATTACATTATAGCCCCATCTCTTATAAATCTTTTACAATTTAATAACTATCTTAATATAAGGTAGTATTTTAATTTCTAAAATTCTCCAAACTTGGTCAAAGTCTCCTATATAGTCAACTTTGACTTCTAATACCAAATTGGACCCAAACTCTCGGTAATTACCAAACATACCCTATACTTTTCTATTTTTACAATTTTGACACAAAACTTTATAAAATGTTATAATTTTTATTAAATTCATTTAAAACCCTAAATTCCTCTAAATTAAGCCAACGGCTTTATATTTTTCCAGTAATTACGGTTTGGCCCCAAACTTAATTGTATAAGCATAAATCTAACTAAATAAGCTTATAAACTTAAATTAAAATGGCCTAAAGACATGGACTTATTACAACTTTGCTTTATAACATAAAATTACACATAAATTGCTCAATTTTTACAATAAACTCACGGCCTCACCATAGTTTATTTATTTTTCCACATAATGTCATAATTTGACCATTATGTTAATTAAATCTCTTAAATGACTAGCTTAATTTATCTTAGTCATTTTTTTTCCGTTTTTAGGTTAATATAACCCATATATTTAACTCCACTCTCGGCATAATTAATATATATGCTTAGAACTCATAAAATCATAAGTTTTAAGGTGTTTATACCTTGATTTCTCCTTGTATGAGCTCGACCACTTAGAGGAAAATTCACCACATCATTTAGACATGTTTAATACACCAAAATAAGATATGGTTATACTCCAAGCTTGAGCTTAACCATAAGGAACAATTAATGTAAGATTTAAGGCAAAAATCACCTTAAAAATGCAAGGGAACTTCCAAAGGGATTCGGCCTGAATTAAACACACCAATAGGTGTTAAATTCACCATATAGACATAGGAAATAGCTAGACAACAACAAGCTGCCTTGGTATTAGGTTTTACCTTGGAAAAATGCCTTAAAGAAGGGTATTTGCTTTAGATCTCGGCCACCCTAGCTCCAAATGGCTAACCAACTAGATGAACATGTAAATATGAAGATTATGAGTGTATAAACTCATAGAAATCAAGAGGAGAAAATCGGATGGAGAGTAGAGAAGCTTAAGGTATGTTTTTACCTTAAAATGCAAATTTGGGAAACCTTTGTAACACCCCTACTATTAATTCAGTCATTACCGTCCAATCTCCTCGTGCTTCCCGAGTCACGCAGCGGATACATACTTACATACATCGGGTGATACAATGTCGTTAGTCACCCACGTGACTAACAAGGCTACTACTGTTACATACAGCATCGGTCTGATGGACCGGAATATCCGAGTACTACTTAATACAACATACTCTCATTACATACTGGATACTACGATACTCCATTCGATACATTACTCCATTCAATACAATACTCCACAGTTCCGTACAAGATAATACACTACGCATACCGAGTTCACTAGGTTCCAAATCAATACAATACTTCTCCCAAATTCATACATACTCACTAGGAGTCAATCTACTACCCATTCCTCACAACTAGATACTTCTAATTACAAGGCGCGTCGCCGGTCTCTTACCTTGACCGTATTCGCTCCGGGTACCTGCACACTAAAAATGTTCCCCCGAGGGGGTCAGCTTACGCTGAATATGATAACCGCATACCCCGCGTACTAGCGAGGGTACGCCGACCATTTGGTCGAATACATGCAATTCATTTGCAATACATACATTCATGCATACATACATACATGCTTTCATTCACGCTACTACAATACTACACAAGGTATACATACATACGCACAGTACAATACATGCTTGGAAGACAATACAAGTCAACCAATGCTTACTTACCATTTTCCAGAATACACATACACAATACATACTCACTACATATCCAATACGCAATACGGAGATACAATTCTCCAATACATACAAGGTCCAGTTAGCTTCATTACACACCCGGGTTTATCGGGTGTTCGATACTCTTTTACTTCCGGTCGATGACTTATAATAGTCAAGACCAATACACATACAATACTTACTTCATACATACTTTACTTCTAGTTAAGTCGGTATGACCTCCGGGCAGGGATTACTACATCCCACCACCGGGCTTTAGGGTGGCCCACTAATCCAGGATGCTACCCATTCAAGGGATTTGGTCCATGGAAAAGATTACAGCCAGGATTCGGATCCAACCTCTTGTGTTTCCTTATCCTCACGCGTGGCCGAAACTATATCGGACTTCTACTCATTCCATTTACTCATTACTCAAGTTAGGAGTTAGAAGGTTAGGAATTAGTAGAAGTCAATACTCCATTTCCATACATACATACAATACTCAAGTACACGATACTTACACATACTTCTCAATTCCATTCATTCATTTCATGAATTATACAAACTAATTGGTCAAGAAGATACAACAAGAACAAAATAGTTCAAACACAGTTAAGTGCAGTATAAGTCTGATTCGTGCATTTATCTTATTGGTGATCACATAAGCACACAAATCGGGGTAACCAGGTTAGGATACAGAGCATGAAGAAATCATACCTTTCACCGTTGTACTTGTATCCCAACGTTCCTCCGGTATTCACAATTCAAATCCTATGATATACATACAACCGAATAATTAATCTACCATTATTAATATTAACTCAGCTACTGTTGTGTTACTAATCCTTATTCACTAAGCCTTTACATTCCCTTACACTTATATTTCATTTTACTTACTTTCCATTACTTGTCCATAATTTACATACACATGTATATACATATGTATAGGTGGGTATACCTGTATATATATATATGTATATATACTAGTTATAAGCTTACTGTTTTTTTTTGTAAGTATAGGGCCGTCCGACCCACCGTCCGACCCAAGCCCTGGGTCGGACCATTCCAGTAAGGTTCGTTCCCAGAAAATTTCCCTGTCCGACCCAGCACTATTCCGTCCGGCCCATACTCTCTGGGTCGGACCATTCCAGAAGGTTTTGGTCCGTTGTTTAAGCCATGTTCGACCCACGTCCGACTCACGGCTCTGGGTCGGACCATTCCAGAAAGTTTGGTTTTCGTTTCTCAAGCCCCGTCCGACCCACGTCCGACTCACCGTCTGGGTCGGACGGAGTCAGACCTTGCTACAGATTTTATTTTTTCTTTCCCAACTTCACCCATTGTTTCCCCAATATTCTTACATGTAATCTCACATGTTTAAATACTACCTAGGCCCTTCAATCTGCCTTAGTTCATACACTTTACATACTTACTAATTCTTACTTGTACAATTTCATTCCCATTCTTTACTTACTTCTCATTCTTATTCTAGCTTGTTTATACTCCTAATGACTCTCAATTAGGATTACTTAAGTCTTAAACAACTTATACAATCATCCCCAAACACACCCTTAACGTACAACCCATTTACAAAACTCTCGGGTGAATTTTGATGTTGGTCCGGGACCTTGTCCAGGTCCTAAGTCCCGGACCAACACATATCAGAATTCTCGACTTGTTTTATGTTATGGTCCGGGACCTTATACATAAGGTAGTCCCGGACCAGAAGCACTTAACCTCTCGAACTTATTTTCACTATGGTCCGGGACTTCATACATAGGCTAAGTCCCGGACCAGGGCATTATGGCAAATCTCGGTTTATTTTGACAGGATGGTCCGGGACCTTATACAAGGCTTAAGTCCTGGACCATCTCTGGTCGGTTACGAAATGCAAATCTTTTCATGCTCTGTTTCATTCTTTCTTTGCTCAATCTATCCTCCATGATTCCCACACTCGATCCTTCTTGTTTCTAACATGTTTTATAGCTTATTTAGCATCTAACCTACCTTACTCCATCACAAAAATCAAATTTCTCAACCTACTGATAAGTTAACACTCTGTCAATTTTGTTTTCTTTCATCTGTTGCAGTTCATCGAGCTGCTGCTATTGCTTCTGTTTCATTTTCTTTCTTAATCGACAATGGCTACCAGCTTCTAAGTAATATAGTTTCCTCTCTAAATTTTGACATGGTACCCCCCCTAAAACTTAAGGTTTTCATCACATTTATTTGCTCACACAACCAAACACATTCAACCTGCTCAGTTTATACTTACATATGCTTTGACAGTTTATATGTATATATGCATCAGACAACTCAACGTTGTCTCCAGTAACTCATTTCTTTGTTTTCAACAGATTCTAACTTACTAATGCTACCAATACCATTATGCTAACCTATCTTATACCATTTCAGTAGGTTTACATTTGCTAAACAAATACATACATATACACTATACTAAATCCATACAGAGGCGTTTTGTTACCTCACATTTTTGCTTTTGTTTTGTTTTTCTTCCTTTCTTTCTTCTTGCTCTGCTCCCTTTCCTTCTCTGTTTGTTTTCTTGTTTTACTCAGACCAAACTTGGACTTCTAAATGGAGTTTGGCAGTGAGATAAAAATGCCAACCGGTTAGAAAACGAGACATAGGCTCACGGCTGTTTTGGTTTTGCATCAGGGAAAATGGAACAGATGAAAACCAAAGAAGAGTTTAACTCTTGCTTTACCTTAAAACATGGTTAGAAGGGAAAATGGGGCTCCAGCTGGTGCTGTCCACGCTTCAGTCGTTCACACCCACAAAATAAAGTTGTTCGTTTTGAAATTTTGGAAGGTGGGAATCGATCTCCTAAGCAAGGGGATTCTAACGGTATATTATTTGTGGCATTTGGAGCTCGTTTGGATGTTCAACGGTGGAGGAGAAGGGGGCGGCTTGGGCTAGGTTTCAAAATCGCCATAGCCAGAGAAATGAAGAAGAGGATTCTGCGCAGAAGAAAATCGTGGGGGAGTAGGGTATGGTTCAGTAGCTTTTTACTTTTAGCCATTTCATTGCCTTGTTAATTGTTTTGTCTTTTGTGCATAAGGAGAGAGTTAATAGGGTGTGAGAGAGAGCAATAAATCGGCCCACTCATAGCCCATACGGGTTTTGAGTTTTTATTTTTCAAAAGGGGACACAACAACTTGGGTTTATTACACACTCACCCCACAACCTACCGTTCTTGACGGTTTTACTAACTGGTACCCGTTTTTTTCAGAATTTTCTCGTTTAATTAATTTTATTGGCTCTAGACCTTCATTAATATTTATTAATGACCATTTAATTAATTATAATTACTACGAGTCTACTTAACCCGTTTAAAGTCACGTTTTCCCGGTTACCTCGAAAAACGCGCTTTAATGTTCATTAGTGTTTTTAATCCATTTTAAGGGTCGGTTTTCTTCGGGGTTTATTCCCTAATATTTATTTAGACTTAATTAAGCCTTTAGAATCCTTATATTACGCTAACCGGGGTCTTATACCTCCTATGGTTGTTTAACGCTTGTTTAGCGTTTTAACGCTTTTTAAGCGTTTCTTTATTTCTTTTGGATTTATTTTTCCTTACCAATATTACTTAATCATTATTAGGCTCTTAAATACCCATTAGGATAATTTAATCGCATATTTAAGGTCGGGGTATTTCAACCTTGGTCCCTTAACTTGTTTCAGCCGAGTTTGGTTGTTGTCCAAGGTCTAAAATACTGAGAATCAGCCATAGGAAGTGATGAGCCATGAGATCTAAGTGTAGGTAATGAAGAGATGAAGAAAAAAGAGCTAAAATAAGCCTTAACATTACCTTAGGAGCTTAAGAGTTAGATTTGTCTTCCATGCTCAAGAACAAAGATTGAGAGGGTTTGGAAGAGCTGCTGCATCGGCTGGAATGGAGCAAGAAGCAAGGGAATGTATGAAATGAGCCTTAATAATTGAAAGAGTAACTTTTGATTATTTTATGTTTTGTAAAGACTAATGACTCATCAAAGGGATAAGGCATGGTTATTGGAGGGAAAGGGGTGGTCTCACACGGTTTGGAGGCTGATCAATCATGGAGCAAATGTGTATAGTTTTAATCCATAATATAGAAAGGTAAAAGGTAATCTCCTTAATTTAAGGAGTGGTGTTGGAGACTTGTCCCTTGTATGTGCAAGTGGCGAAATTCAACCTCCTCATGCTTGTGGCTGCGATTCCATGTGGTCCAAGGGGTCAACTTTGACCTCGTGACCATTCTTATCAATGTGGACTAAACGGGCCCCCTTTTAGGGTTTTATTAATATTTTAATATTAAATTTGTAAATTTGTGGAATTGAAATTCCGTAATTGATATAATGTGATATATTATCATATTTAAAGGGTATTTAAACTTTAAGCCATTAAAAACCAATTTAGAAGGCAATTACACAAAAACGTGCTTAAGGTGTTTTAGTGCAATTTTGTGTTGCAAGTGTTCTGAGTTAGTTCTCTTTGCGAATAGTTTGTTTGTCGTTTACTTCATTATAATACTTAGGAATCCACTTTGGATCCTATTTGAGGTCATACAATCTTTATGGTGCTTTCAAGACATTTTTGGCTTTACCGATCTTAAGACACTGTTTTGCCTTGTTAAGATCTTTAGATTGCTCCCCAATAATATTTAGATGTTTATTAACCCTCTTAGATCATTATTAGATCATTAATTAAGTTTTTAAGGTTAGGGGTATTTCAGTCTACCCCCCTTAAAAGGCTTCGTCCCGAAGTCCTTAATCATCTACAGTTCACCTAAGGAATCAAGTTCCACTAAGTAACCAAACAGTCCATCGCTAGGGAGTAACCACTAGTTCAGACCTAGTATCTATACATACAGCATATATCAATAGCCAACTCATGGTATAACTATTCATATCACAGCACTAAACAAGGTGCACCACCAAACTCATCAACAAAAGTACTCAGCGGTACTATATATATATTCAAACAGGTGCACTAAGGTACATACACCAAGCTGGTTAAGCATACAATCATCCAAACAAACATGTATGCCGCAGCATACACAAAAACACACCATAAAACAAGACCTAATGCATAACATATGCGCAAGCAAGTGGTGTCTACCCCCCCTAAAAAGGGTTGACCACGAACTCGTACAAGTATCAGCTACTACTCAAAGAGTGCGGGATACTTCGCTCTCATGGAGTCCTCTAACTCCCACGTAGCCTTCTCCACCTCATGGTTCGACCAGAGAACCTTGACCATGCTAACGGTCTTGTTCCTAGTCTGCCTCGTCTTCGTATCGAGAATACGGAGTGGTACTTCCTCATATCGTAGAGCGGGGTCCAACTCTAAAGTCTCTGGCTGTAACACGTGCGATGGGTGGGGCACATACTTCTTCAACTGTGAAACGTGAAAGACGCCGTGCACCCTCCCGAGCTCTGCTGGCAAATCTAGTCTGTAGGCTAACGGGCCCACTCGCTCCCTAATCGCATAAGGTCCAACATACTTTGGGCTCAACTTGCCCTTCTGCCCAAACCGGAAGATCCCCTTCATGGGTGACACTCACCTTTACCTTTCTAATATTATGATTAAACAATACGCTCTTTTGCTCCATGATTGCTTCAATCAGTCCCTAAACCATGTGAGGCCAGCTTTCCCCTCCATTAACCGATGGCTCTTATTCCTTGATGAGTCATTAGTCATTACAAATCAATAAACTAATCAAAAGTTGCTTTTTCAATTATTAAGCCTCATTCCAATCATTCTCTTGCTCCTAGCTCCATTCCAGCCGAGCTCACTCATCTTCCAGATCCTCTCAAGCTCTGTTCTTGAGCATGGAAGACAGATCTAACTCCTAAGCTTCTAAGGTAATGTTTTAAGGCTTATTTTAGCTCTTTTTCTTCATCTTTTCACTACCAACATTTAGATCTCGTGGCTCATCACTCCCTATGGCTTATTCTCAGTGTTTAAGGTTAGAACAACATCCAAACTCGGCTGAAGCAAGTATAGGGACCAAGGTTTCCCAAATTTGCATTTTAAGGTAAAAACATACCTTAAGCTTCTCTACTCTTCATCCGATTTTCTTCCTTTGATTTTTATGAGTTTATACACTCATAATCTTCATATTACATGTTCAATAAGGGTAACCATTTGGAGCAAGGGTGGCCGAGATCCAAAGGAAATACCCTTCTTAAGGCATTTTTCCAAGGTAAAACCTAATACCAAGGCAGCTTGCTGTTGTAGCTATTTCATGCCTATATGGTGAATTTAACACCTTGTGGTGTGTTTAATTCAGGCGAAATCCTCTTGAAGTTCCCTTGCATTTTAAGGTGATTTTTGCCTTAAATCTTACATTAATTGTTCCTTATGGTTAAGCTCAAGCTTGGAGTATAACCATATCTTATTTTGGTGTATTAAACATGTCTAAATGATGTGGTGAATTTCCCTTCAAGTGGCCGAATTCATACAAGGAGAAATCAAGGTATAAACACCTTAAAACTTATGATTTTATGATTTCCTATATATAATTATATACCGAGAGTGGAGTTTAATATATGGGTTATATTAACCAAAAATGGAAAAAATGACTAAGATAAATTAAGCTAGTCATTTAAGAGATTAATTAACATAATGGTCAAATTATGACATTATATGGAAAAAAAATATTTAATCTATGGTGAGGTCGTGAGTATATACTATATTTGAGACATTTAAAGTGTAATTATTTTGCAAGTTCAAGGTTGTAATAAGGCCATGTCATTAGGCCATTTTAATTTAAGTTTATAAGCTTATTTAGTTAGATTTATGCTTATATAATTAAGTTTGGGGCCAAACCATAAATTATTGGTAAAATACAAAGCCGTGGGCTTAATTTAGAGGGATTTAGGGGTTTTTTAAAATGAATTTAATAAAAATTATAAACTTTAAAGTTTTGTGTCAAAATTGTAAAAATAGAAAAGTATAGGTGAAGTTTTGTAATTACCGAAAGGTTTGGGGTCCAATTTGGTATTAGAAGTCAAAGTTGACTTATAGGAGACTTTGACCAGGTTTGGTGAATTTATGGAATTAAAATACTACCTTATACTAAGATAGTTATTAAATTGTAAAAGATTTATAAGAGATGGGGCTATATTGTGATTCCGAAAACTTGGGGTACTAAATGGAGTTTAGTACAAACCTTAGGTTCTTAGGAATTTTTAGAAGTTGATTGGTTAAATTTGGAGCTTATATGAATTATATAAGTATAATATAAGATATTTCATAATTGTTACAAATGGGAAACATATGTGGTAAAACCGAGATTTAGAGAAAGTATAAGGTTAGTAATGATGTTTTATAACCTTTTGGTATAGTTTGTAATTTTTGGAGTATATATAAGGTTTATCAAGATATAGTATAATATATAATTTTGATGATATTAGAAAAACTATATGTTATAAAGGGGGGAATTTGGTGAATATAGAAAGTTAAGTGGTGGAAAAATAATTAGAATAGACCTAGGGGGTCTGTTCGGTTATTTAAAAAAAAAATATAACCAGGTTATAATTATATTAAGGTTTAAGGATTATAATATAAGGGTTGTTTGGTATTTTAAAACAATTAAAACTATAGTTTAATTGTTTTAAGGACATAAATGTCATAATATGTATGGTATAAACTATAATGTAACATTATATTAATTATGGGTGGATTTTGTGAATATTTAAGAACAAAGGTGCTGTTCGGAAATATTAACATTTTAAAATGGAATTAATAATATGGTTTTAATGTTATAGGATTATAACATTTATAATATGAGAGGTAATCATAAAAAAGAATGATATACAATTAAGACTCACCAATATAAATAGTTCCACATACATGTATAATAAATAAATGCTATGGTGGAAAAATATAGTATGGTTTGATAACCATGATTATCATAATTTAAAATGATGAAAGGTGAAAGGAAAAAGAATTACAAAATTGGATATGGAATCCTAATGTTAGGAGATACATGTGATAATAAGGATTATATAATTGAAAGTATTGTTTACATATGAATTATACCACATTGAACTTAGAAAAAAAAAACAAACCTTAGAAAAATAAATACTAAGGTGAGATGTATAAATCATGATAAAGAATCATGCATACAATATAGAAACAAACGATACGACGTACAAGGGTAGTTAAGTTACATGCGATAACAAGTTCAACATTAAGTAAGTTAATGTACAAGACAAGGACTACGCATGTAAATAACGTTTTTTTTCCAATTCCGAGTTAAGCCGAAAACGCGACAAAACGTTGACAGTTAATAACGGGGGATTAACCGGGAGGTAATAGCGACGGTACGGGGTACCATAGAATTAAGTTGATATACGGGAATCCAATCAGTAGCGTTATGTATTGTTAGACTGTTAGAGACGACGCGAGGAGCATCGGATCTAGCTGAATCATACTCCATCGTAATACTTCCAGGGTGAACGGTATGTTATTTATGTGGCTTGATTGTCTTTGAGGATTTCCTCAGTTCAGACATGGTGTGAAAATCTGTGATAAGATTGAATGTCTGCTTGTGTGAATTAATATGCTTGAGTTGCGTATTAATGCTGCTTCATTATTATTACTGTTGTACGATAACAGTACCGTTCGTATATATGAACATATTATAAAACGAACTAGCGGCAATGATGCTACCTTATATGTGTAATACAAGGAACGTAAGTAAAATGTTGTAGCATTAGGATAATAAGATATATATAATATCTGAGACTTATATACGGAGCATTGGCCTCTCTAACGCCGCTCTCGTATCTAGCACTGGATCCCGAGTAAACATACTTAGGATTGAACTATGACCTTAGTCTGCTGTATTAGGGAAAAAAAAGGGTAAAGCGATGCGATGGTATAGATAAGTTTATCAAGAGGATGTGGCTCTTGCTGTGAACTGTGATCCATTAACGATACTAGGATACCGTGTGGTAACCGTAAGTATCTGGATAAATTTCCAACGAACTACAGATTGTTCGTAGGTCGGAGACTCTACCGCTGGAGTGGCTATTGCCGTGGGTGACCCGCCATAAGAGATGGATAACTTAGAGACACGTCGTGTTAACGAGACGTTGTCATCAGGCATGACTGAACAATTACAAACGACTATATTAGCTTGTACATTAGGCGAACATTATTTGGGCTTGTATGCCAAAGACGGGAAATTATACTTGTTTTATGTCTCGTTGTCTCGCCTTGTTGCTCAGTGGTTATACTTTGTAATTATGTGTGGTATATTGGTGGATTTGTTTGAACGAGCCATTGGGCTCATATTGTGTGTTGTGAACTGATTGAGTCGGATCGCTGTACTCATGTGTAGATTGTGGTGGATTGTTTAGTCGAGTGAGTCGCCGTACTCAATTATAATCTATCAAGTGTTTGTTGGAGTGGAGTCTCTGTACTCATATAAGCGTTGTAACGTTTTCAGTGGTTTATTACGATGCGACGTGTGAAGCCGGGGGGCTTGTTTGTTATTTGAGTTTACTGCAATATATATTGTTGCTTTACAGTTTTATCATTAAACTACTTGCATGAAAATGATTTACATGCTCTCGACCAATTAGCTGAGGGTTCGAGGGGGCATGACAATCATGTAGTAACATACTCAGCAGGGGCTGATTCCATACCACAAACAACCATTTTTGCAGGTATGCAGCTTCCGATGTCGGCAAAGAGAGTGACGCGCTGGGTAGTTTAGTTACAGTTGTTTTAAATATGCACTGTTGCATTTTGATACGAACCTAGAAACATGTATAGGATTGGGATACTTAGAATGCTCACTGTGAATGTATTTTATATTGGTTTGGGAAGGATAGATATATCTCTTGTTGTCACTGTGGAAATTGTTTCGCATTTAAGAATATATCAGTAAGCACGTTATTACTCGTATGGGCGAGTAAGAACGGTGACACCAGTAGTTCAGTTGTTGAGATTACCGCTGCGATTATGATGTTAAATAAGATGATTAGGAGCCGATTAGAGTAGGGTTGTTACATACCATGTCGTCAGTAGTGAACTCAATGTCCCTCCTCTTGGTGTCTGCATATGATTTCTGCCGGTCCTGAGCTGATTTCATGTTCTTACGAATCTGTAGGACATCCTCCTTAATCTGTTCTAGGTACTCAGGTCCTAGAAGCGTATTCTCGCTGGCCTCATCCCAGCATAGAGGAGTCCTACATGGTCTACCGTATAGTGCCTGAAACGGTGGCATCTATATCGAGGAGTGGTAGCTGTTGTTGTAGGTGAACTCTATCAGATGTAGTCGCTCTAACCAACTCCCCTGAAAATCTAAGGCACATGCTCTCAGCATGTCCTCCAGTGTCTGGATGGTCCTCTCACTCTGACCGTCGGTCTGTGGATGGAATGTCGTACTAAGCTTCAACTTCGTACCCAAGGCTTCCTGAACCTGACCCCAGAATCTAGACAAAAATCGAGGGTCCCTATCAGACACAATCGTCTTTGGCACCCCATGGTGCCGGATCACCTCCTTCTGGAACAAGTCCGCTAACTTCGGGACCTTCCAGGTATCTTTCATCGCAACAAACTTTGCCACCTTCGTCAGACAGTCCACAATGACCCAAATCGTGTTCAGTCATCCCTTAGTCGGTGGGAGACCGACAATGAAATCCATCGAGATGTCCTCAAACTTCCAGCAAGGAATAGACATAGACTGCACTAAACCGCCGGGTCTCCTATGCTCAAACTTAACCTTCTGACAGGTCAAGCATCTAGTCACGTAGTCAGCTACATCCTTCTTCATCCTGCTCCACCAGAAATGGACCTTTAAGTCCTTGTACATCTTCGAAGAACCGGGGTGGACGGATAAGGACGAGCAATGAGCCTCCTGGAGTATCTTCTCCTTCAAATCTGGAGAATACTCTGGAATACATAACCGGCCATTCAGTCGAATCATGCCATCATCACACAGTTCGAAGTCATACTTCTGACTCTCGAAGCAACCCTCTATCATCTTCTGCCTGATACTCTCCAGTACTGGTCACTCCTGTGCAGCTCGTATCTCATCAATCATACTGCTGCTCGCTAATAGCGTAAATAATGAATGAGCTCTGCGGCTCAGGGCGTCGGAAACTACATTCGCCTTGCCCTCCTTGTATTTCAGGTCTATGTCGTAGTCCTTCAAGAACTCGACCCATCTTCTCTGTCGCATGTTCAGCTCCTTCTGAGAGAAGAGATGCTGTAAACTCTTGTGATCAGAGTAGATAGTGATTGTCACACCGTAAAGATAATGTCGCCAGATCTTCAAAGCGAAGACTACTGCGCCTAACTCAAGGTCGTGTGTGGGGTAATTCACCTCGTGCTTCTTTAGCTGTCGGGATGCATAGGCAACTACCTTCCCGTGCTGCATAAGCACACAGCCTAGACTGGTTTCAGAGGTATCACAATATACCTCGAACCCATCGGTACCCTCAGAAATAGTAATAACAGGTGCCGATGTCAGGAGATCCTTCAGTGTCTGAAAGGACTGCTCGCACTCTGCAGACCATAAGAACTGGGTTTCCTTCTTCATGAGATTAGTCATCGATTTGGCCTCTTTGGAGAAGTCCTTCACGAACCTTCTATAGTAACCGGCCAAACCCAGAAAGCTGCGGACGTCTGTAACTGTCTTTGGCCTTGGCCAACTCTTCACTGCCTCAATCTTAGCAGGGTCTACAGATATCCCGTCTGCTGATATGATGTGTCTTAGAAATGACACGCTGTCTAACCAGAACTCACACTTCGAGAGCTTGGCATACAGCTGGTTCTTTCTCATGATACTCAGTACCTGTCTCAGATGTAGTTCATGATCCTCTCTGGTCTTCGAATAGATCAGGATATCGTCGATAAAAACCACCACTGAACTATCAAGCTGTTCTCTGAAGAGACGGTTCATCAAATCCATGAAAATAGCTGGTGCATTCGTCAACCCGAATGGCATAACGGTGAACTCGTAGTGTCCATACCGTGTCCTGAAAGCTGTCTTCTCTATGTCACCCTCTGCAATCCTAATCTGGTGGTAGCCAGATCTGAGATCTATCTTTGAGAATACACTGGCCCCTCTCAACTGGTCAAATAAGTCATCAATCCGTGGCAACAGATACTTGTTCTTGACCGTGACCGCATTAAGCTCGCGGTAGTCGATGCAGAGTCGCATACTGCCGTCCTTCTTCTTGACGAATAATACTGGAGCACCCCAAGGAGAAACACTAGGTCAAATGAATCCCTTGTCGAGGAGGTCCTCCAGCTGTACCTTCAGCTCCCTCATCTCAGCCGGTGCCATACGGTAGGGTGCCTTAGCGATAGGGCCCGTACCTGGCAATAAGTCGACGGCGAACTCAATCTCACGCACAGGCGGCATGCCTGGCAACTCATCAGGAAACAGATCGGGAAAGTCTGCCACGACTAGAATGTCTATATCCATCTCGTCGCACTGTCTCGTGTCCTGTACATAACAGAGGAAGGCTTGTCGGACCTTCTTAACGTCCTTCATCAGGGACAATGCTGACACGATCTTGACAGTCGGCTCTCTCCTCACACTACGGTATGACACTGTCTTGCCGCTTGGCCCCTTCAGTAGTAGTCGATGCTCTGCACAGTGAAGGCGGCCCTTATGCTTCTGCAGCCAATCCATGCCCACTATAATGTCGAAGCCCAAGTTCTTAAACTCAATCAAATCGATGGGAAAAGTCTCATTCATAATGCTGATCTCCGACCCTAAGTACTGCCTGGTGCAACCTACTTTCTCCTTCGATGGAAGGGTGACTGAAAAGTCAGAAAGCTGTTCGGGGGCAGCCCCCAGCTTCTTAGCAAATGCCGAGGAAATAAAAGAATGTGAAGCCCCTGAGTCGAACAATACGGAAGCACTAACACCATCAACAGGAAAGGTACCTGAGATCATCTCTCGTATCAGCATCGAGTCTCAATAAATCAGTAATCTACTGTCGGTTGTAATCGTCATACCTGTGATGACATTACCGGACTCTTTGGCTTGCACCATATCTAGGATGCAGATGGTACCTTCCTTTCCATTTCCGTAGCCTGAAGTTATGAATTCACGATATCAACAAACTGAACACATATACTTGAAAGTACAAGACTCTTATTTCATTCATTCAACTATTTTATACAAGGTTACACACTTATCCACTGTTATTACATCAGTACTGTCTGAATGTCAAATTTAAACGGCCAGGTCGGATGTGGGTATCATTCACTAGAGATGGTGGGGCGGTATTGAGCTTGATGCTCTTAATACCATGGTATACAAGTCTCGCCTCTCCACCAAATACCAACACATCCCCAGACTTGAGGATGATCTTGCTTGCTAGATCCATCCTCTTCTGGTCTCCATAGATGAACTCAGCATCATCGCCGATGGAGAATGACACAACCGGTATTCCTCTGGTGATGGACTCGGTCGTCTCATCCCGGTCCTGGTGCATCCCAAGCTTTCCTCCCTGCTCGTAGTAGTTGATGATGCAAACGTCAGGTGTCATGTCGGGTAATGGAAAAGTCTCACAGTCTTGAGCAATATCCATTGCGTTTCTCACTAAGGTTAGGAAACTCTCAGGTATCTTAGGTATAGATACGCCACCTACCATCCTCACCTCTCGATAAACCCTAGCTTGTGGATCCCAATCTTTCCCTAAGCACATCATGTGCAGTTTCATTTTAGAACCACTATTAAATACAGGGGTATAAAATCCTCCTATGTCCTTACCCAAAGCTCTACACTCATTCACTATGGCGATTTGCTCATCTAGGATTAGGAATTCTCTGAGAAGTATCATGCCCGGTCTGACCACATGACACAACTCGCTAGGGTACCCCCGTCTTTCTTCCACGGGTCTAGGTGACCTCTGTCTTGTAAGTGTGGGATAGCAGATGTCGAAGTCTCCCAAGAGGTAACAGGTTCCCTAGATAAGTTGTTTATCTAAAGCGGTAATTAAAACACGCATTCATGCTAAGGTAAAGCGTTGAACACTTAGTCATGCTCTCATACAATGATTAAGGTTTCAAATGCTAACCTTCCCCGCGCTGGGTGCTAGTGCCAGCGCCTGAAGCTCCCGCTGCGTTCAGCACACGGTTGCCCGGCGGGTTCCTCTGGTTCTGGTTCTGCTGCTGCGGCTGCTGATGCTGCTGCCCTCTCTGGGCTAGGGGCGTCGGCCCCCTCTGGCCACCTTGAGCTCCACCTCCTCCAGTAGGTGCGCTCTGAGTCCCCTTTGGCGGGCGGTACACTCGGCTCTCTGGATTAGCAAAACACTCGAACGACCTGTGGCCTTTCATTTCACAATGGTGGCAGTCCACCGCTTGCCCGGTGCAGTCAACACCCGGGTGGTCTTTACCACAGCGCTTGCAGTGAAAGTGATGCTGGTGTGCAGAACCTATTATCATATCACACTCAGATTAATACAAGGATGGTAATGGATAGTATAATACACAACTCATTCACAAGGTTAGATCGCTTACCCTTAAGGGGTGCAGATCTAAAAGGCTGGACATCGTAAGTAGGCCCGGTCAGCATCAGGACCTTCTCTTTGCCCTTCTGGCTGGCCTGCTCCTTCTTGTTCTCCTTCCAGGAGAACTTTTTCTTCCTGTGATCATCAAAGTGTCAGGAATAGCAGGTATAAAAGCAGGCAGCAAGTAAGTAATTTAAATGGATTAAATGACTTAAAGGTGGTTCTTACTTCCAACCCTTGCTGCTACCGCCTCCAGCCTCAACCTCCGCCGCCTTCTCGGGGGCCTTACGCTTCTGCCCCTGGTTGTCCTCCCGGCTGTTCACCAACAGCTCAGTCCGAGAAGCATCTTCGTAGCATTCCTATATTGCATCAATGAGTTCCCCGAACTTGTAATAAATCAAACTGAGTTACAAGGTATAATCTGTCAACTAATTTTACCTGGATCGTAGGGTATAAGGCAGCGCCCATGGCGGCCTTGATAGCATATCTCAACCCGCCTCTAAATTTCTCCACTTTCACAGTATCAGAATAAACAACTCCCGGGACAAAGTCCAAGAGCCCAATAAAAGAGGAGTAGTACTGATCTACTGTCAGACTACCCTGCCTCAGGGCCTCGAACTCTTCCCGCTTCCTCTGCTTCAAATGAGCAGGATAGTACTTCTCTCTCAGTAATTCCACAAAGCCTGTCCAACCAAAACCCGCTATAGTGGTGTAGTGTGCCTTCACAGACCTCCACCACGTACTGGCGGCGTCCCTCAGATGGAAGGCCGCTATACCTACCCGGTGCTCAGCAGGCACATGAATGGCATCAAAGGCCTTCTCGTGCTCAACAATGTATCTCTCCAGGACGGTGGGGTCAGCAACTCCGTCATATGTAGGTACTCGCGTGTCAGCAACGCTCTTTAGCCAGTTTGGCTCTCTCGGTGCGGGTACAGGTGGGACTACAGGTGGTGCTCCTATCTGGACACCCCCCATTAGGGCTAGCTGAGCAAAGACGGCAGCTACCGTCTTAGCAACGCCCACGGCTGGGGCCTCAGGAGGACCTCCTCCAGGCCTGCCGCCTCTTCCACCACCTCCTCTGCCTCTGCCAGTCGAACGTATTCTAGAAGACATCTGAAGAATTCAGAATCAAAGTCAGCTCTCGGTATAAATACCGTACTTATTTCAGCCATAAGTTCACATAGCCCTACAAGGCATAAAGATACATTGTCCCCGACAATCTCCTAACTTAAATCATTAACAACTTCCTCATTGGTACTGGTGTGTGAATAACCTAAGCTCACGGTACTTAAACTACTATCTCTTGTAATCAGAGCGGTACTCCGCTTTGATACCACTTTTGTAACACCCCTACTAGTTCGGCTCCTAATTATCATATAAATGTCGCACATAATAAATAAATCGCAGCAGTAAATAACAGACTGTCACTCTAATGGTGTCACTGTTATCACTCGCCCATACGGGTGATAACGAATTACCTGATAATCAACTTGCGAAACGTATTCCTGCAGTGACCACAAGAGATAGATAGTAGTACTTAAACAATTTAAAACAAATCCAACAACAACCGATTATTACAGACCGTACTCGTGAGCATCTAACCAAAATACACCTCGGTTTACACAACCCGAGTCCAAAACAACATTAGTATCAAACCATACCAAGTCTTAACCAACAGTAATATCACAACCGTCACGCCCCGCGTCGACCCACCAGCTAATCTCCTGAAATAAAAATTGTTTGTGGTATGGAATCAGCCCCTGCTGAGTATGTTATCACATGGCCCGTCATGCCTCCTCAAACCCCTCAATTAATTGGTCGAGAGCATGAGATTTGTTACATGCGATACCGTTTTAATATTTAAATTGTAAAACAATTAACAGTAATATCCATACAATAACACAACCATCAACACACATAATATAATCACAAGTATAACCAATGAACAACAAAGCGAAACAACGAGAATGATAAACAAGTGTTAATTCTCGTCCATGGTGTAGAAACCAGTATTGTTCGCCACTGTTTAAGTCTCAACTGTATTAAGTGCTCAGTTATACCTAGTGACAACGTCCCGTTAAAACGACGAGTCTCTAAATTACCCATATATTATGGCGGGTCACCCACGGCAGTAGCCACCAGCGGTAGAGTCTCTGACCAACGAGCCATTCTAGCTCACGGGAAATTTCTTGATACTTACGGACCCGTACGCGGACATCCTGGTATCGTTTTGTGATCACAGCGGCACCAAGAGCCACATCCTCTTGGCTTTGTTAACTTTCATTAATTAATTATACCATCGCATCGCATTACCAATTTCTCCTAACACAGCAGACTAAGGTCATTAGTCCAATCCGGAGTCTGTAAACTCGGGATCCAGTGTTAGATACGAGAGCGGCGTTTTTAAAAAGGTCAATGCTCAGTATAAAAGTCTCGGATAATATGTATATCTTATTATCCTAGTGCTACATCGTTTTTCTGACGATCCTTATATTTCATATAAGATAGCACCATAGCCGCTAGTTCATTTTATATATAGGTTCATATATACGAACCAATACTGTTAACTCAACAACAGTAAATAATAAGCAGCTACAAATATACATTCATGCATATTAATTAACAATTCGAAAAACAATCTTATCACAGATCACACAGAAGTCGAACTGAGGAAGCCCTCAGGACAATCAGAGACAATAACAACATACCGTTCACCCTGATTGTATTATGGTGGGAGTATGAACCAGCAAGATCCCTATGCCCGTTGTGCGTCTCTAGCAGTCGAAACAATACATAATACTACTGATTAGCACCCAACACAACTCTACGGTACCCCGTACCGTCACTAATAACTCCCGGTTAATCCCCCGTTATTAACTGTCAACGTTTGTCGGGTTTTCGGCTTAACTCGAGATTGGAAAAGTGTTATATTACATGCGTAGTCTTGTCTCGTATACTAATATACTCATTGTTGAACTTTGTTATCGCATGTAACTTAATGTATATTTGTACATCATACAGTTTGTTTCTACATTGCATGTATAATTCTTTATCATGTATTATACATTTCACCTTAGTATTTATTTTTCTAAGGTTTGTTTTTTTTCCAAGTTCAATGTGGTATAATTCATATGTAAACAATACTTTGGATTATATAAATCCTTATTATCCCATGTATACTCTTAACATTAGAATTCCATATCCAATGTTTGTAATTCTTTTCCCTTCATCTTATATCATTTTAATTATGAAAGTACATGGTTATTGAACCATATTATATTTTCTACACCATAGCATTTATTTATTTATATACATGTACTATGAAACTATTTATTATATGGTAAGCCTTATAATATATATTCATTCTTTTTAATGAATACCTCTTATATTATAAAAGTTATAACTCTTATAAATACCAAACAGCCTTATATTATTCGGCTTTCATCATATACCACTAAACTTCTATAAATCACAAATCAACCTCAAATTATATTTCATTGTTACACTTATAATATATACCTTACATTATAATCCTTAAACCTTAATATAATTATAACCTATAGTTTTTAAAGGCTATAATTTTCGAACAGACCCTAGGACTGTTTTAATTAAATTCCCATCACCAAACTTTGTATATTTACCAAATCTTCCCAAATTTATAATACATAGTTTTCTAACATCATTAAAACTATATATTATACATATATCTTTATAAAATCTTATATATAACTCCAAAAATTACCAAACTATACCAAAAGGTTATAAATATTATTCCTAACCTTATACTTTCTATAAATCTCGGTTTTTATCCATTTGTAACAATGTTATAAAATATCATATATTATACTTATATAATTCATATAAACTCCAAATTTAACCAAATAAACTTCTAAAAATTCCTAATAACTTAAGGACTGTACTAAATCTCATTTAGTACCCCAAAGTTTCGGAAATTACATTATAGCCCCATCTCTTATAAATCTTTTACAATTTAATAACTATCTTAATATAAGGTAGTATTTTAATTTCTAAAATTCTCCAAACTTGGTCAAAGTCTCCTATATAGTCAACTTTGACTTCTAATACCAAATTGGACCCAAACTCTCGGTAATTACCAAACATACCCTATACTTTTCTATTTTTACAATTTTGACACAAAACTTTATAAAATGTTATAATTATTATTAAATTCATTTAAAACCCTAAATTCCTCTAAATTAAGCCCACGACTTTATTTTTTCCAGTAATTATGGTTTGGCCCCAAACTTAATTGTATAAGCATAAATCTAACTAAATAAGCTTATAAACTTAAATTAAAATGGCCTAAAGACATGGCATTATTACAACTTTGCTTTATAACATAAAATTACACATAAATTGCTCAATTTTTACAATAAACTCACGGCCTCACCATAGTTTATTTATTTTTCCATATAATGTCATAATTTGACCATTATGTTAATTAAATCTCTTAAATGACTAGCTTAATTTATCTTTCTTATTTTTTTTTCCATTTTAGGTTAATATAACCCATATATTTAACTCCACTCTCGGCATAATTAATATATATGCTTAGAACTCATAAAATCATAAGTTTTAAGGTGTTTATACCTTGATTTCTCCTTGTATGAGCTCGGCCACTTAGAGAAAAATTCACCACATCATTTAGACATTTTTAATACACCAAAATAAGATATGGTTATACTCCAAGCTTGAGCTTAACCATAAGGAACAATTAATGTAAGATTTAAGGCAAAAATCACCTTAAAAATGCAAGGGAACTTCCAAAGGGATTCGGCCTGAATTAAACACACCACAAGGTGTTAAATTCACCATATAGACATAGGAAATAGCTAGACAACAACAAGCTGCCTTGGTATTAGGTTTTACCTTGGAAAATGCCTTAAAGAAGGGTATTTGCTTTAGATTTCGGCCACCGTAGCTCCAAATGGCTAACCAACTGGATGAACATGTAAATATGAAGATTATGAGTGTATAAACTCATAGAAATCAAGAGGAGAAAAATTGATGGAGAGTAGAGAAGCTTAAGGTATGTTTTTAACCTTAAAATGCAAATTTGGGAAACCTTGGTCCCTTAACTTGTTTCAGCCGAGTTTGGTTGTTGTCCAAGGTCTAAAATACTGAGAATAAGCCATAGGAAGTGATGAGCCACGAGATCTAAGTGTAGGTAATGAAGAGATGAAGAAAAAGAGCTAAAATAAGCCTTAAAACATTACCTTAGGAGCTTAAGAGTTATATTTGTCTTCCATGCTCAAGAAAAAGCTTGAGAGGGTTTGGAAGAGCTGCTGCATCGGCTGGAATGGAGAAGAAGCAAGGGAATGTATGAAATGAGCCTTAATAATTGAAAGAGTAACTTTTGATTATTTTATGTTTTGTAAATGACTAATGACTCATCAAAGGGATAAGGCATCGGTTATTGGAGGGGAAAGGGGTGGTCTCACACGGTTTGGAGGCTGATCAATCATGGAGCAAATGTGTATAGTTTAATCCATAATATTAGAAAGGTAAAAGGTAATCTCCTTAATTTAAGGAGTGGTGTTGGAGACTTGTCCCTTGTATGTGCAAGTGGCGAATTCAACCTCCTCATGCTTGTGGCTGCCGATTCCATGTGGTCCAAGGGGTCAACTTTGACCTCTTGACCATTCTTATTCAATGTTGACTCAAACGGGCCCCCTTTTAGGGTTTTATTAATATTTTAATATTAAATTTGTAAAAATTTGTAAATTTGTGGAATTAAATTCCTAATATGATATAATGTGATATATTATCATATTTAAAGGTAATTATAACCTTTAACCCATTAAAAACCAATTTAGAAGGCAATTACACAAAAACGTGCTTTAAGGTGTTTTAGTGCACATTTTGTGTTGCAAGGTGCTTCTGAGCTTAGTTCTCTTTGAGAATAGTTTTGTTGTGTTCCTTACTTCATTATAATACTTAGGAATCCACTTTGGATCCTATTTGAGGTCATACAATCTTTATGGTGCTTTAAAGCACATTTTTGGCTTTACCGATCTTAAGGCATGTTTTGCCTTGTTAAGATCTTTTAGATTGTTCCCCAATAATATTTAGATGTTTTTAACCCTCTTAGATCATTATTAGATCATTTAATTAAGTTTTTAAGGTTAGGGGTATTTCAACGGCACATGAAGGAATTACTGTAAACTCATTACATGCTTTATCTTATATAGTCATAAACATCCATAAAACACAAAAACACACAAGCCGAGTATAACTCGACAGAACACAAGTTGCAAGAAAGCCATTGTCAACTTGATGATGGCTAGCCTAACACGGCGATCTCTTAGTCCCGGCTGCCATTTAGACTAGTTCTCATTCCTAAAATTCATTCAGTCGAACGGTTAATTTCTTTATTAACTTCGAATACTTGTCATTACTTACGACGTTTCCTTGTCATTTCTTACATTTCGTTTCCTCTCAATTATCACTCACCTTATCTCAAGGTTTCTCATTAATTAACACTTGTGATTAAGAGTTCCTAATGTTGTCCTTAACATTAAATTTATAATTCTTAACTTCACATTATGTCTCACACTTGTTCATAATTCTAATGACCATTATATATCACCAAACAAGTGCTAACAATCATATACCATCATTACCCTTCAACCCTCATCCATTTAGCAGCTTAAAAACACTTACGGCTGAACTTTTGATGTGGTTCGGGACATGGTCCGGACCTATAGTCCCGAACCAACACTGGAATACACTTTCGGGACTTATTTTGTATTGGTCCGGGACTTTGTACTTACCCCAAGTCCCGGACCATCTGTAAATGAATCTTTCGGCTACATTTTTGACATGGTCCGGGACTTTAACCCTAGGCTAAGTCCCGACCAACTTATAACATGTATTCTCGGCTCTTTTTAGGCAGTGGTCCGGGACTTTAACCTGGTCCTAAGTCCCAGACCCTGCTACTCTAATGTCAATTTTGACATTTTCAATTGTTGTTCTACTTCCTCTCTTTACTCATTTTTTCCCCAATCTTCACACATGTTTCCTAACATGTTTTAACACCTTAATCACACTTCAAATCTCCTTAGTCCATTCACTAAACTTGTCATTCAACCTTGATTTTATTACACCAATTTCCTCTCCTATTTCTAGCACTTGTAACTTAGTTTTCCAAGTCCCTAAGGTGCATATTTGCTCACACCTCTCATTCTCTTAATTTGTTACCAACTAATGCATTATTAGTAAACCACTATCATCATTTTCACTCTAAGTTTTACCCAACTGCATATCCCTCATCAAACCTAGTTTCAAAGTGATCATTTACTCAATTTCCTTATAAAACACCTAACAATTCTCTAAGTATTTTCTACTCAAAAATGCACTTAAGACACTTAAATTTCTATACAAATTTTGACATGATTTCCTTACAATTCTAACATGCTCACACACATTATAGCTCACCTAAATTGTTTCAATCACCACACTCATCTTAGGCGCTAACAACACATCAATTTCCATCTCTTTAACAATAATAACATCATGTGCATTAATCATAAATGCTTTGCTCTAAGGCCCTTAACAACACATAATTAATACTAGAATACCTTCCATCATTTGGTTACCATTGTTGTAGTTACACAATACTAAAACAATGTAGTTCCTCATACTACAAGGCATTAAGAATTCATTCAAGATGAGTTCATTACCTTGGGATTTCTTGATTCCTTTTTCCTTTCTCTCCTTGTTCCTTTCTTGATTTTTCCTTTCCCTCCATGTTCTTGTTTTACAATTGGCCAAGCTACAGCCCATAGCTAATGGAATACACAACATTACTAATTGGATTACTAACTCTAGAATTTAAACCTAGATTTCAAGAGAAGGTTTGAGGTTTTAAAATAAGGGATTACCTTCCAACTTCTTGATGAAGTTCTTGGCTACCAAACTAGTAAAACTCCAACTCCTTTTTGAAGAGAAAACCGGCTGGAACAAGAGCACAAAGGAGCTCAAAAATCTGGAAGTTTCGGTAGTCAAAGAAGGGTAGAACATGAGGGTTTTTGAACTTCTTTTTACCTTAAACCAACAAGGGAGTGATGTAGTTAAAAATGGACTACTTCAAGCATAAAATGGAGCTACAACCATGGATGAACTTCACAATTTTTAGATTTTGAAGGATAGAAAATAATCCCCAAGGTGAGAGGAGTTCAACGGTACAAAATTTGTAATTTTTGGACTTGATTTGTGCCTTGGAGATGAAGAAGAAGGGAGAGCTGGTTTGAAGTTCTTGAAATCACCATCGAAGGCTTGAGGATGAAGATAGAATTCAGAATGGAGGAGGGAGTACGTGAGAGAGTATGGGAAATGAGAGGAGAGAGACTAATAAAGTAACTTTTGTACTTTGTTAATAAAGTAACATATATTTAAGCAAGAGGGGGAGGGAAAATATGTGACTCATAGAGGAAAAGAGTTCAGATTTTTATTTACAATGAAGGGGAGTATTTTACTCTTATTACGATTTATTCCCCATAAGTTCCCGTTTTTACACAATTCACTAATCCGGGCCCGTTTTTCGGATTTTTCTCGTTTTTTAATTTTAATGGTTCTTAAACCTTCAATAATGTTTTATTATAGTTATATGATCAACTATAATTTTTACGGGGTCATTTAACTGTTTAAAGTCACGTTTTCGAGTTTTCTCGAAAAACGCGCTTTAAGACTCCGTTAGCGTTTTAACCCATTATTTGGATCCGTTTTCTTCGGGAATTATTCTCATACTATTTAGGCCTAATTAAGCCCTAGGAATCCCTTTAGGATCCTAGTCAAGGTTATATACCTCCTAAGATAATTAAATACACGTTTTTGCATTTTGTGACTTTTACGTGTTTTCCTTTTTCTTTTGGTTTTTCTCTTTCTTCACCAATGTTCTTAAGGACTTAGTTAGCCTTATAAAATCATAATTACACAATTTATTAACACATTTTAGTTTGAGATATTTCAATCTACCCCCTTAAAAGAACTTTGTCCTCAAAGTTCTACAATTCCCACGCATTGTTTAATTAGAATTCAGGGATTACTTTTACCACATAACTCTCACATATCAAAATACACTTGATATAAAGCTCTAGACTCAAAGGTCCAGATAATGTACACTACACATAACACACAACATGTCATTGCATGTTTAACAATAAAAAATACTCTTTTATACTCTCTTCATGGGCTCGGTCCGAAGACTACAAGACAACTCAGTCTTCGAGTCCATTTCGAGTAATACACACGGTGATATCGCAGATACCGGTCGCAATCGACACTTATGCTTTCTGGTCCCCGGTCCTTTGAAGATCAAAACATTTACATACATTTTGTTGTATTCTCCTCATGTCACCGGTCCGAAGACAAAGGCTCATGCGTCCTCAGCTCGTGAGCGAGTAATACAAAACAACTATGTTCTCCTCATATCACCGGTCCGAAAACAAAAGGCTCATTCGTCCTCGGCTCGTGAGCAAGACTAAATAACAGAAAATCTTTTTACGAGGCCAAGTAGAATAAAATCCTTTATTTAAAAATACCAATTGAAAATCCTTTTTGAAAACACAATACAACTCCAAGTCCAATTTATGCTAACTGCATCTTTTCTTAACGTGATTATTTGTGACCACTTATAGGGATCTTCATGAGTCATCCAACCCTGATGTGATCAGCATTAGTGTTGAACTATCCTTCCACCCCAATTTGTGTTCAGTTTCCATTGATCGCATGCAAATCAAGTTCCACCTCCCACTTCAATTTCTAACAAGCAACTAACTCAAACATTTACCATTTTCTATCTTTTAATTCTTTCTAGTCATAATCACACCATCAATTAGCTCAATTTCTTCCATTTTCTATTTCTTTAATCATTCTAGTCATAATCACATGCAATACATCTCCAAAGGATGCAACTTTGTTCATAAACCATTCTCAATTCACCTCAAATCAACTTTTATTCATCGGTATCATACCAATTCATACATTACAATACTATATTTTGTCTCAAATAAACATATATTGTCAGGGTTTTAGTTCCCCATGAGTTTTTCTACTCCCTTACACTTGTATTCTCACACCAAAATTAACAAGGTAGGTACATTTATAACAATGGTATTCGCATCTTCTGTGCGCAATGACCACAATTTAACCATGAATGAATACTTATGTTTATATAACATACATATCAAGCTTTAAAAAAATTTCTTTGTGCTATGCATACCATAGTTCACGTACACTTGTACGTAAACATATGCTAAGCGATTTTTCACTCTACCCCCCTTAAAGGGATTACACCCATGTGAGCCGATTTTTAAACCATATCCTATGTTGATTCAAGTTGATTAGGATCTGGTCGGGTTCTATGTCCACTTATAACCTAAGCATGATAACTATGTCATAAAACATTAATTACTAAATCCTAAGTTAGCTCACTGGAACCTATTATGAGTCACCACCCAATTTTGACCTAGATTAAATTAGGAAAGGAGAGTTCGGGTTCGGGGGCTTGGTATTCGACTTATTTAGGGTTCAAATTACTTTCATTACCTCTCCAAGGTCATTTTTCCTCTACTTAGTTTAATTACGGCTTATTCCGAAGTCGTTTTAACCTAGGCGCAAGTTTCTGATTTTTCTAGATTTTTAACATTTTTTTGACAGAAAATTAAAGTGAGAATTGAAATTACCTAAACTAGGGTTTCGGAGGCAGAATTAGGTCAAATTTTGATTCCGTCCATGGCCACGGACCTAATGTCTGAAATCACGGACCCTAGTTAATCTAAAATAAATAGAAAAGTCGAATTAATAAGAAAACACAATTTGAAAAGTCTGGGGCCATGGACAAGGTGTCCGTGGGCCCGGACATAAATTGAAAAACCCTAAATTTAAAAATAAAATTGTCCTGCCACAGTCCGGGGGCGTCCGGGCTTACAGACAGGGCATCCGGGACCCCGGATGTCGCGTCTGTGGGTGCGGACGGCCCTCGGACGACGGCGTTGAGGCTGTTCCCGGTGGTGTTTTGGCTTAAATTTTACGGGTACGTAGCCTAGAAGATTATAAACACGTTAGTAATTGAAAGAATTCAATTTGAATTCAAAATTAATACAAAACTTAGTTAACAAGTTATAAGGCAGAAACACAAACAAACCTTAATTCAGAAGCAAGGAAAAGTCAATTCGATTAGAAACTTCAAACAGAAGTGTATTAAGATAAGGGGGGTTATAAAATTTGGTTTCTAACCTGTTTTGGTTTCGAAAATTTGTTGTTCCTTCACGTGGGAATCTCTAAAAGCTTCGTTAGTGGCTGATCCGATTCAACTTCGACCCGAGCTTCTGGACCCTTCTTCCTTGTTTTCTATGGACATTTTTCTTCTGTATTTGTGGTGGTTTTTTGTTTGGAAGTCTGATGGGGAAAGAAAGGTTGTGTTTTCAGTGGTTTCGGGGTGATTTCAGTAGAGTTTTGGTATAGATTTGAGGGTCGGGAGTGCAAAAACATGGGGAGAAGGTTGGTGGCTGTGTTTTCTAACTATGGGAGTGTTCTCCTCTACCCTAGGTCGTTTTTGGGAAGGTCTTTTATAGAAAGATCATGACCAAATTGATATAACAATATCTTTATCTAAAACCCTGATTTTGTGCTCTAAGGGAATCTGATTTTTTAGAATATGCTGCAGGCTGAGAAAATTTATGAAATTTTAAATGAAGGTAAAGGAAGATTTTTAGGAACTTTTAGAGTTAGAATCGGGTTATTTTGATGAATAACCGATTAGATAAAAATCTCACAATCTGGAATCTCCCGTAATTCATAACTTATTATTAGAATGTAGAAATAACAAAATTCCAATGACATTAGTCTCTAAAAATCATCCTATATCTTGAAATAAAATTTCATGACATTTTGATTTGATTTCAGTATTTTCCAAACGAGAGAAAAAATTGCAAAAATGATTGAATTTCTCTTTTAAATTTTGGGCTAAGGTTCCAAATAAAATAATTTCAGGTTTATGACTATATGTAGTCATGCTAACCATGTGACAATTTTATTTTAATTTTGGAAGCCTTTTTATTTCTATTTTGAGGCTATTTCATGTGTCAATTGTTAAAGAAATTAGCTTATAATATGAATTAAAAGCTAAATTTACAGAATAAATATTATCAGAAAATCATGAAATACCTTTCATAATGACTATGATTTTGGAAGTGTTTGGAGATAGTGAACAAGTCATATAAGAAAATCCCGAGAATGTCCTTGGAAAATCCCGCATTGGTGCATTTTGACCATTTTGCCCTTTGTAACACGTATGCCTTAGAGACTACTCCGAGGGGGGGTTAAAATTTTGGGTAGAACAGATTGCCCCTCATCAACTTGTCTTTGTAATGAGAATGAAAAGACTGGTTGATGCCTGAGTGATGCCCCAAAATTTTGACCAGTAGTGAAGAATGAATTATATTTCTGCCGAAAGTCTAATGATTGTGCTGTGCTATTATGAGGCACTAGCTACCTGGAAGATGAGCTGAATTGAGAAAAAGGGTGTGATGAACTGAGTATTAATGGTCTTGAAAACCTAGGAATGTAGATATGAAAGTTGTACGCGTGACATGCTATTGGATATGATTATGCATATGATATGCGAATGAAGATGATATGTAAATGATGCTCGGTGCATTTAGGGACCGAAACCTGTGCCAATGCTCCTGATTGGATCCTATGTGGACTTTTGCCATCGCCCCCCAAACCGGTGTGCATGGATAACTCCTGGTATAAACCCTGGGGACTTATTGCCTTTGCCCACCATTCGTTGATCCCAAAATAAGTTGACATAACTAAGGAGGATTTATTGCCATCACCTCGTCAACTTCTATAGCCAGGGCTTATGCAAGCCTGGGTTATGCAAATGTTTGATGATGTAGTATGCAAGGTAGGGCTTATGTGTGCCTGAGGGTGGATCTATGTAAGGTAGGAAATGCAGGGTAGGGCTTATGTGTGCCTAAGGATGATTTTATGAAAGGTAAGAAATGCAAGGTAGGGCTTATGTGTGCCTAAGGATGATTTTATGAAAGGTAGGAAATGCAAGGTAGGGCTTATGTGTGCCTAAGGATGATTTCATGAAAGGTAAGAAATGCAAGGTAGGGCTTATGTGTGCTTAAGGATGATTTTATGAAAGGTAGGAAATGCAAGGTAGGGCTTATGTGTGCCTAAGGATGATTTTATGGAAGGTAGGAAATGCAAGGTAGGCTTATGTGTGCCTAAGGATGATTTTATGAAAGGTAGGAAATGCAAGGTAGGGCTTATGTGTGCCTAAGGATGATTTTATGGAAGGTAGGAAATGCAAGGTAGGGCTTATGTGTGCCTGAGGATGATTTTATGGAAGGATGCAAGACAGGGCTTATGTGTGCCTAAGGAAAAGGTGTATGGTAATGATCATGGGTGTCTAAAGAGGTGTCTTTTTGTGATGCTAGGGCTTATGTGTGCCTGAAGTGTTTGAGTGCAGGGTAGGTCTTATGTGTGCCTAAAGCATGGGAGTGGGATTCATTCTAGCTTCGATTATGCAATGATGACGATGTGATGCAAATGTTGAAAACTGATTATTCGGGTACCAAACATGGCAATGATAAGATGTATGTCAAGATGCAATCAATGTGTATGTAAGATACTTGCACAAAACAAGAAACTGTTTGAAAAAGGTGCCACCCGTGGCAATGTTGAGGTGTTATGCGAAAGTTGTAAAGTACAATTAAAGTGTTTGTTGGAAACTGGTCCAAAACAAGGAACTGTTGAAAAAGGTGCCAAGCACGGCAATGCTTGAGAAAAAACTCGACTGAAAAAGGAAAGTGAAACGATCATTTCCTGACTAAGAATTTCAAATCTGTAATTTGTTTCTCAGAAGATGAACATGCCGCTGGTGGAAGTGTGAGGTGTTTGTTATGGAAGTTTGAGACTTTTGAGTGGTGGTCAGGTCTTATGGCGGACCTGGGGTGTATGATGTGAAGGTAAGGGCTTATGTGTGCCTGAGGTGTATGATGTGGTGGTAAGGACTCTTGATGTACCTGTGGATGTATGAAGGTAAGGGCTTATGTGGGCCTGTGTGGCGGTGGTTGGTGGTGCTTAAGCTTTGGGTTCCAATTAGTGTTGTCATAGCAATTGTTGGAACCAACAATTGCCCCAGTATTTTTCCTTAGGACAATCTGAGCTAGAGTTCATGGCAATCGATCGGAACAATTGATTGCCCCCAGTATTTTCTTTGATTAAACGTGCGAATAAGTCTCGTCCTCACGGGGCTTATGCTTTGATTTGGTGCTTCCTAACCTACACTCCACGTGTTTGGTGTTTACACTCGTTTCTCACTTACGGTCACAACTTCTAGACCACTGAATTTGATATTTGATGAATTTACGCATTCGATCTATTACTTTCACGTGATTGGATACACAACTACCAAGTCAGAAGTCTTTGAGGCTTATAACGTGGCCATGAGGTGTAATGAAAGACAACGGGACCATGAAGGGATGTTTGAGGTATGTGAAGCTTAAAGGGGTGACCAAAGCTGCACCTTGCGTCTTTTCTTGGATTCATCTTCCTTGTCTTGAAGTTGTCTAGCTGCTTTATGTTGACGTTGCCATCAAGTTTCTGGACTTGGACTTTTGAAGTTGTCCTTTACGCCATTTCTCTTCTTTTTGTCATTTGGATTTATTCTAGGCACTTCGGGTTTGCCTTTTTTCTTTATCCTTTCTTGACTTTGCCCTCGGGGTTCTTGTGTCTCTAGTTTTAGGTTTTGAGAGCTGTTTTGATGTGAGCTCTTTAGATCATGTGTCACTTTGGGACCATTTATGGATCGCTTCGTCATGCTGATAGCGGAGTTGCTTCTTTGGACTGATGAAAGCATTATCCGAGAATCTGGCTCCTTGCTTCTTTTAGTCATCGGGTTGGAAATTCATCATCGGCTGGGTTATTTTATGGAGTTCATAATATCGAAAAGGGATGTATGAAAGGCTCAGAGGGGGTGCCTAGAGTTTAATGTCAGGGTTCATGAGCTTTTGGCTATGTGTTGCTGAACCTAGGTGCTTCGTCATTCCTGATAGTTGTGTATCCATTCTTTGTTACTTTTCACAGGTCTAGTGTAAATCTACAAATTATCTCCTTCGATCGGAGTTATACCGTTTACCTGACCTTTAAATGTGGTATCACCAGAGTCGTGTAAAGATGACACGCTTATTCGTTCATGGTTTTTCCGCTCAAGACACTCTCACGAATTTCACTCAGAGACTAGTTCACATGCCTAAATGAAAGATTAAAGATGACGATCTTGAGCTCAGATTGCCCCCAATATTGATCTAGGGTTTATGACAACACTTAAACAGATGTGGATTTTTGGAATGCTTTGTGGATACCTTGGGATAGACTGTGGTGTTTGGACGGACATGTTCACCCTTTTAGAAACAAAAGACAAGTCATTCTATTTTGTTAACAGAAAATGATTATTTCGTGATCCTTTTCCTTAAAAAAATACATTTTTTGTGTTTTTTTTGTTTTGCTGAATGAATGCACAAAAAATTATGAAAATGGAACTATGCTCTAATTCACAAATGGAGAGATAACATTGAAAATTGTAATCTTAGGAAAACTATCCAAAATGATAAAGGAAGGTAGCTACCATAAAAGCTGGAAGAACGACTGAGAAAAGAAAACTACTAAATCGAGAAAATATCTAAAATAGTGATGTTGAACTATCTGATGCCAACATACGAAGACTCGAGCATTTGATCGTCGGGATGCCATTTGAGATGGTCATGATCGTCTTCCTTCTAAACTTTGAGTAGGCTCCGTAAAATGTCTGAACTAGGAATGCCCATGGGTTATGTAGGGGGGAACCTGGGCCCGAATCTTTTCCAAACTGAGAGTGAAGTCCATGGGCTAGAGTGATTCCTAGACTAGAACGGATATGTGGGTCTGAATACCCTTAATCTGGGAGTGGAGCAAACAGGCTGAAGGAAGTCACATGGACCGTGAATGGGTCACTGGGCCGAGAGAGAAGCCTTGAAGTCTAAGATTCGTTTGATGTTTTTTTGGGCCTTGAATCTGGAAACTAGAATGAATGAGTTATGCAAACCATCATGGATTCAAATGTTTTACGGGTCAAAATTCTAGATTGAGAGCGAAGCTCATGGGCCAAAACTATGAATTGATCTATGGCCCATATGGAATGAGTTAGTTATAAGTGTGGTACTTGGGTCGGAATGTGTTTGAGCTAGGAATGAGGAATGTGGACCAGAATGATTCCTAAAACCATGTTCTAGATTGGAATTTAGGGCTGAAACCTAAACTAATGATTCTGATTGGGCCCAAGTAATGGCACTTAAATCTAGGATTTTAGGCCAGAGCCCGAATGAAAAGTCTACTTAGACTAGAGTGGGCCTTGGGTCGAAAGAATTTTCAGTGAAAAGGCTTGATTGATTTTTCTCAATTTCTGTGAATTATCTCACATTTGAGTGATTTTCTTTTCCATGGGCCTATAACTAAATGGATAATTCAAAATAGGCTGAAAGGGTAATCACCTAAATCTAGGCTTTTTAGGCCAAAGCCCAAACAAACAATTCACTCATTTAACCAAACAAGACCTTTAGGCCGCAAGTAGTTAAGCCGTGAATTTCGGGTTGGGCTGAGTTGATGTAGAAAAAGTTCCTATCAAATTCTAGGCTGGGTAGTGGGCCGATTATACAAACCAACAAGGTTTTACACAAGTTCAACAAGTTCTCACTAGACGAATCGGACCAACGGGTAGATCGATCCGGAGAGGTGCTTAGGGCATGGGCCCAGGTCACCACAAAGGAATAGGGCTTGCACGCTATTCTCTTTGGGCTTCCCCACTTTTTTCACACCACCTGAAGGTGTGCGTCTACGGTTGGGTCTTTGAATGACCAAACAAGGCTAGGTAAGGGCACTGCCAGAAAATGCTTGGGGCTAAAACCCTGGTATTAAGGAGATGTGATTAGACGACATCCTCCTCTTTTCCCCCACTTATTCACATCAGCTTAAAAGGTGTGAGTTCCTGACAGGGGACCCTAAAGCGGGTCCCGGGGTGAAATTGGTTTGTGTGGACCCTCGCTCTCATAAAATGTAAAGGTGCAGAAATTAAAGTGCGCACAAAAGTAAACAAGCAATGTAATAAAAGCCGTAAATAAATAATTTTTGAGTTAAGCCCTCTTTCTTAAAATTAAGAGTTAAGTCCCAAGCAGAGTCACCATTCTGTGAGTCTCGATTTTTAAACCCTATCCTATGTTGATTCAAGTTGATTAGGATCTGGTCGGGTTCTAGGTCCTCTTATAACCTAAGCTTGATAACTATGTCATAAAACATTAATTATTAAATCCTAAGTTAGCTCACTGGAACCTATTATGAGTCGTCATCTTATTTTGGACCTAGATTGAATTAGGAAAGGAGAGTTTGGGTTTGGGGGCTTGGTATTCGACTTATTTGGATTCAAACTACTTTCACTACCCTTTTAGGTCGTTTTTCCTCTACTTAGTTTAATTACGGCTTATTACGAAGTCGTTTTAACCTAGGTGCGCAAGTTTCTGATTTTTCTGGATTTTTATCATTTTTTTGACAGAAAATTAAGTGAGAATTGATAATACCTAAACTAGGATTTCGGAGGCAGAATTAGGTCAAATTTTGATTCCGTTTGTGGCCACGGACCTAATGTCTGAAACCACGGACCCTAGTTAATCTAAAATAAACAGAAAAATCGAATTAATAAGAAAACACAATTTTGAAAAGTTCCGGGCCATGGACAAGGCGTCGTGGGGCCGCCATAAATTGAAAAACCCTAAATTTTGAAAATAAAATTGTCCCGCCACTGTCTGGGGGCGTCTGGACCCCGGACGTAGCGATTATGGGTGCGGACGGCCCTCGGACAGCGGCGTAGAGGCTGTTCCGGTGGTGTTTTTGGCTTAAATTTTATGAGTACATAGCCTGATAGATTATAAACACATTAGTAATTGAAAGAATTCAATTTGAAGTCAAAATAATACAAAACGTAGTTAACAACTTAGAAGGCGGAAACACAAACAAACCTTAATTCAGAAGTAAGGAAAAGTTAACTCGATTAGAAATTTCAACCAGAAGTGTATTAAGATCAGGGGAGTTATAAAATTTGGTTTCCAACCTGTTTTGGTTTTGAAAATTTATTGTTCATTCACGTCGAGAATCTCTAAAAGCTTCGTTGGTGGCCGATCCGATTCAACTTGGACCCGAGCTTCTGGACCCTTTTTCCTTGTGTTGCTATGGACATTTTTCTCCTGTATTTGTGGTGGTTTATTGTTTGGAAGTCTGATGGGGAAAGAAAGGTTGTGTTTTCAGTGGTTTCAGGGTGATTTCAGTAGAGTTTTGGTATAGATTTGAGGGTCGGGAGTGCAAAAACGTGGGGAGAAGGTTGGTGGCTGTGTTTTCTGACTTTGGAAGTGTTCTCCTCTGCCCTAGGTCATTTTTTGGAAGGTCTTTTTGTTAAGACAAGATCCTTTAGTTTTGATGATAGCAAACCGTGTGTTGTCTATCTAATGCGTTTGTCAAGATTCATGATTTCAGATAGACAGGCGAATAAGTGGCTTAGCACGCAAGGTTGCAAGCGCACTTAACTCATGAGTGGCTTAGCACTCAAGGTTGCAAGCGCGCTCAATCCACGACATGTGCTCTACCAGTCGGGCACCTGTTGGCGAGAGTTCCTGAGAACTTCTAGCAAGAGACAAGCAGTCAAGAACTACACCATCGCATATCTCTTACATCAGTCATCAAACAAGGACCAAACAGAGTTAGCAACATTGACAAACTCACTCAGATTATTCACAACCACAAAAGCAACTCGCTCATGACAAACTCACGACAAAAGGTGTATCTCATTAATGTGCAAGATAACAAGATAAACAAAGGCTATTGATGAACATCATTACATAGCCGTAATACTTTAGAAGAGAGCATTTATGAGCAGACAAGTTCAGTCAAGTTGAAGTGTGCAAGTGGTGACCGACCAACTTGGGAGACGCGCCACAAACTCGCCCATTCACAAGGCAACACGTGTGCTGGTGGGTCCAAATCAAGTTGGACGAAAATCTACAGTAGGGTGTGGATATTATATTTGTAGAAGTATGAGTATTCTACTCTTAGTCTACAACTCCTTAGTTGGCATCTCAACTAACTTGTATAAATAGGTGCATTAATGTTCCTTGTAATATAAGCCCTGTATGAGAGAAAAGATAGAGATAATCTGGGCAAGTGTGGATCAGACTTAGGAGTGTGTGTAAGTGCTAGAGAGTTAGTGAGCTAGTGAGGACTGGGTTAGAGTATCAATACATTGGGTATTTGATAGGACGACAGGTCAGGGAACGGTCGGTGAACCGTAGGCCGATAGTCAGGAGAAGGTTGACGACTTTAGGGGTAAAGTCGAAACTGTCCCAGGAGTCTGCGTGTGGGGCAAGGGAGGTTGAGTGAATTTAGTGTGTGTAAATTCTCAATCAAAATGTGTTTTCCAGTTTAATAGTTGCCTCTCATCTATCAAGTTTTATTAGAGGCCACGATACATCCACGACACGTCGGGGACGCATCAGGAGTGCTTGCAAAGTTTCACTTTTATAGAAAGATCATGGTCAAATTGATAGAACACGATCTTTATCTAAAACCCTGATTTTGTGCTCTAAGGGAATCTGATTTTTTAGAATATGCTACAGGCCAAGAAAAATTATGAACTTAAAATAATGGTAAAGAATGATTTTTGGGAATTTTGGGAGTTAGAATCGGGTTATTCTGATAAATAACCGATTAGATAAAAATCTCACAATCTGGAATTCACGTGATTCATAACTTATTATTGGAAAGTCGAAATAACGAAATTCCAACGGAATTAGTCTCTAAAAATTATCCTATATCTTGTATTAAAATTTCATGACATTTTGATTTGATTTCGGTATTTTCCAAAGGAGAGAGAAAATTGTAAAAATGATTGAATTTTTCTTTTAAATTTTGGGCTAAGGTTCCAAATAAAATAATTTCAGGTTTACAACTGTATGTAGTCATGCTAACCATGTGAAATTTTATTTTAATTTTGGAAACCTTTTTATTTCTATTTTGAAGCTATTTCATGTGTCAATTATTTTAGAAATTAGCTTATAATATGAATTAGAAGCTAAATTTCCAGAATAAGTATTATCAGAAAATCATGAAATACATTTCATAATGACTATGATTTGGAAGTGTTTGGAGATAGTGAACAAGTCATATAAAAATAGAAAATCCCGAGAATGACCTTGGAAAATCCCGCATTGGTGCATTTTGACCATTTTGCTCTTTGTAACACGTATGCCTTAGAGACTACTCCGAGGGGGGGGGTTAAAATTTTGGGTATAACAGCCCACGTAATCGACCATATGTTATGACTTAACATTGGTTTAATACGTTCGTCGTCATGAAGTGTTTGACTTCCACGCGGTTTATTATACAATGCGTTCTGGTTAAAGGATTTAGTCCCTAAACCAAGAATTCTCATTGGAGTTTGTTTAACTCATAACCGGTTTCGGTTCTGGCCTGTCAGGCTTCTAGGCATTGATGATTAGATATCTACTCGTATTCACTATGCATATTCAACTTTTGAATCATGGGCCCACTAGCTTCTGCTACGCGACCCTGATAACTTAAGAGCCTAGTTTGCTCTTGTCGTAATTCTTAGTGTACTGTACAACTCCCGTTTATCCCTTTTTTTGGGAATAACAGTTTCTCCATCAACGTATAGTATTTCTTACCATATGTGAACTCGATGAGTTATAGATTTTCTATTCCATACTCTGGAAACTTATTGTGTATGCTGCTGTGTATCTCTATGTTTATTTAGTTGGTTTTTTTTCCGACTTACTGTCGGTTGAGGTTGAGTTACTACCTAATATGTAGTGCTCCCTCTATTGTTTCCAACACTTGAGGTATATACTATACCTATATTCGGTATTCAGTCCTACTGTAGTCACTTATTCCTAATCATGCCTTCTCATTTGGTTTTGTACAAGTATTCTTTCATTTGTACGACCTTGCATTTCCTATGCATCGGTCCTTATAGCGTTTATAAATCTTTTTCCGCCTTTTTTGTGGTGGGGTTTAACTACTGTGACAGTTGGTATTTCCAACGGTTTTGTTTCTAGGTCTATGCTTAACCGACTTGCGTCATATTCCATGGTGTGTTTGCACAACTTCCGTATCCAGTATGGGTTGGTTACTTGGCAATTGGGTATTCTTGTCCCGAGGCTTATTACTTCAATTATCATGTTAATTTACTAGGAGTACAGTTCCATTCCTTATGCAATTGCAATAGGGATTAACAATGCCTTCTTCGTGAGGTCTTCCATCATATGGTATAGATTTCTAGCTTTATTGCCTAATCTGCTTACCATCTCTTACTTTTCGTCTCCACTAAGTCTAACTCGTATACATATGTGGGGTACCCTACTGATACATTACTACTTACCTGACCAACTCATGAATGAGTCTGTTAGACCCGCAAGCTCCTTAGGAGTGCGTTCGTCCCACATTTCGTTTTTGTACACTTGTAGTGTCCGTCACACGCCTACGTGAAGAATTCTATTGTCAACTCCTCTTATATCGTCCTATTATAACACCCATTCAGTGCTTCCCGAACTTAATCAAGGGAAATTCAACTACTGTACTCTCAGGTATGTTCTACCTTCTTTTTGTATTTAATATGGATTCGGTCTTCTCCTTCGGATTGACACCCTCGGGTGATCCGATTGTCGTCGGTCGTTCGAAGAGGAATTGGATATAACTTACCTACTGGGTGGCGCTTTGGCCGGTGTAGGTCTTCTGGTTTGGGTTTAAAAGAAGGTTTGAATTAAATATGAGTTTGTAAGAAATTTGGTTTTGAAAGAGGGTCTGAAATAATTCTGAGTTTAGAAGAAAAGTTACGTTAATAAGAAAAATCTTCATGGTATTTAAAATGTCTTCACGCCTTGAACAAGTCTAGCTTCTCGCTGACTGGTATATCCTTTAATACAATGGTTAGGCCGTTAGGCCCTTCCAAGGTTTGACTCCTTCAGTTCTTAGGGCTCGTGGTCCCTTAGTTACTTCATTCACCAATACGGTACT